>JAQIUQ010001783.1:170000-197500 GCA_030378365.1 Hybognathus amarus | reverse complement strand
CTGCGTTTCCGCGTTCGTAAATTCTCACCTAAGCTTAAGCTACGTCTGTTTCATACATCATACATACTACGTAGAGCCAGACCGATTTATTGGCAGGCCGATATTAGGCATTTTCCAAACTATCGGTATCGGCAGTTATAATGGCCGATAAATGAATATTTCAAAATAAAATAAAAACGGACGAAACACGCTTGAACCATGTCATGAGTGTTGGAGTTGTATAGTTTGTCCACCAGAGGGCACTCTGCACCGTTGGTCACGAGACATACATTGCTTGAATAACAATTAAAAGAACATCCCCATCAGTTCTCTTAACTCAAATAAGCATGACAAAATTTGTGACTATCATGTCCAGTTTTGCTGCTGTTAAAAAGGCCGAGAGTGAAGCGAAATTAGCTAGTAATAATTACATTACGTTTTTACAGTGTAATTGACTGACTGTCCTTTTAAATTTTGACAATGTGACTGAAGTATTTCTTTAATAGTGCATGACAGCTATAGCAATGAGACGCATCATCTCTCCTTGGCCTGTTATATTGAAAATGTGTGTTTTACAATTTGCAGTGTGACGTAATCCATTGCTAAATTATGGCTTATCAGAGACTAGCTAACCACAAAGCTAGCTAATGCCATTATCATCAGTCTGTTCTGTTGTGACAAAAGAAACAAGTTTCTTTTTAAAATGCATTTTCATATTATTTTAGTTGAAACTCATAAATAACTACAAATAACTAATGTTAGGGAAATATCTTAATGTTTTGTTGCACGTTTCTGGAAATAAATAAAAATATCGGCCGATATATCGGAATATCGGATTTTAAAATATTTACATTTAAATATTTGTATTGGTATTAGGGGTGTAACGGTACATGTATTCGTATTGAACCGTTTCGGTTCGATGCTTTCGGTTCAGTACGCATACAAACCGAACAATTGCTTGGATAATTTTTCCTGCCGGCAAAATTCGTGCTGGCACGGCCACCACAATGTTGCGCAACAACAAATGGCAAGCGAATTAAAGCAGAACGAAACTATGCTACTCATTATGTGCTTCACGGATCGTTTATCAGTTCGGACCAGGACCAGATCAAACAGCGCTGTCGTGGAAACCAGGAGAAACATTGTGCCGTGAACGAACTAGTAATATTTTACGTCCACAGACCAGCAACATTCACCATGGATTTAATATAGTAACACTAACTGGAACCAGTTTGGCTGGAATGGTGAAATGCTTTCAAGTACTTCACACATCTTTTCCAGCACTTCAAAATTCAAATATTATATAAATAAAAATATATTTAAATGCTATTTTTAATGTGATGACCAAAACATTATTTGTTCATCCTTCAAAGATGACCCCCATTTATAAACCTGAAAGTTTCAATATCTAGGAAAACTCACACTTATTTAAAAATATTTTTTTCTTTAAACAAATAGGACATTTCTCTGGCATTTCTTTCTATTTGCTGTATCGAAAACGTACCGAACCATGACTTGAAAACCGAGGTATCGTACCGAACTGTGATTTTTGTGTACCATTACACCAATTGGTATCAGCCTTCAAAATCCTTTATCGGTTGGGCTCTAGTACTACGTCATACTTCCATTGCCAAAAACCAATGGTTTTAACTTAAAGTTTTAAGCATGACTATTTATCTTACAAAAACCCATCTCTTCGCTTCAGAAGGCTTTATTAACCCACTGGAGCCGTATGGATTACTTATATGATGGATGTCTGCGCTATTTAGAGCTTCACAAACTCAGACACTATTCACTCCCAGCCAGGATATTTTTTTTAATACAGCTCTGATTGTGTTTGGCTGAGAGAAGAAAGTCATATACACATAGGAAGGCTTGAGGGTGAGAAAAGTATGGGGTAATTAAAATTTTTGGGAGAACTATTCCTTTAAAGGTTCTTCATGGGACCATAGAAGTCAATAAAGAGTGAGTGTAGATCTCCATTTGGCCAACATGAATCTTTCGTTCTCTATACCAGGACCACAATAATACGACATTTCTTTAATTACCTACATTAATTCACATCCAGTTGATCAGGAATATTGATTATTGGATTCAGGGTTGAGGAGCATGCTACTAAGAAGCTGTTAATCACCTCAGAGAAACCGAGTGTGTGGAGAAGGAAAATCACTTGCCATAAAACACCACCACAGTCACAGTTAAGCTCTCACAACACACAATCCATGATGAGTTAGTAATTTATACACAATCCACGCCTCCACACACCTGCCCTTATGCTCCAACACATAACTACTCGCAACTTATTCTCATGCAACACACGCCTACACACAACCCACGCTTAATTTGTGCTCACTAGTCAGTTTGGCAGAAAACAAAAGATGAAAGAGAATAATTGACCAAGCTACAGATGAGGCATGCAGCTTTTCGCCTTTATTATGCTTTCACAGAGACAGCAATGTTTTTTTTTGTACAATATTTATCTATCTTTTATATTCTCACATGCTATCGACAAAATCGGTTATTAGTTCATAGTACTGCAAGCTGTTTTATGAACAGGACAGTTTGAGTCACCAATTCTTATCTTTTTAAGGAATACTGCAGCGTTTATTATAAATCATTTATCCATTGTTGTTTTAATAACACTCTAAAAAATGCTGGGTTGTTTTAACACAATTTTGGGTCAAATATGGACAAACCCAGCCATTGGGTTATATTTTTAAATTACTTTTTTAACCCAATGTTTGAGTTTGTCCATATTTGACCCAAAATTTATTAAAAACAACCCAGCATTTTTTAGAGTGTAATGTGCCCTCATAATCTTTAATCACAATAACTTCCTCTTAAAGTAACATCTCTTCTCTGATGTTTCAACGTGAGGGCGGGTCAACCTGTCACTCAAACGAGATTAACCAATAGGCAATGACACAAATCCAACCAATCAAATCAGGTCCTGCCATACATTTTATCTTGTTCAAGAAGCTGTTTCAATTGGATATGTCACAAAAAATGTCGTTTCATGCTACTTTAAATTCAGTTGGATAGGCTATAGAAGGATTATCTTTATTATCCTCATACTGTATATATATATATATATATATATATATACTATATATATATATATATATATATATATATATATATATATATATATATATATATGCATACTGTGGATATATATGCATAAACACATTTGATTGCATTTTATTTTGTGATTTTATTGCTACAGTGTAAGAACCCCAAGAGCGCACTGTCTAGGAGCCAATCACAATTTTTTAGTGATGCTGAGATGGTAAATGAAGGTTGAAGCCACTTCAATTGAATGGTCTATGATTCATCATACATTTTTAGAGTGGCAGCCACAATGCCTTGTAAAAGTCTGAAATCATAAATCCTTAAAAATAATCTAAACGGTCTATCTAAAACTGCTGCCATTGTCCAGTACCACACAGAGCAGAAAAATACAACTCAGCAAGCAGCATTGGATTCGAACAAAACTGAAATTTCATGTGATTCTGTGTAAAGGGAACGCTGCATCAAACCTTAAACTTTGCTGTTGTCATGACACCATGTTATGCATGAGAATCAATATTTTTTTTTGTAATTATGATTCTTGCATATACACTTTTTTGATATGTGGTGAATTAAAAAAATAAAAATCGCACAACATGGTTCATGTATTGACTCACATGTTGACAGCTTAACTCAGTAAAGTTATTAATACTAAATAAATAAACTATATAAAAAAATCTCTTTTGGTAATTGAAATAAAGCTGATATATCATAAAATATAAATACTAGATGAAAAAATTAAACTTAAAAAAGTCACCAAATTAGAAATGTTAACTAAAAAAAAAATAAATCACTGAAACTAAAACTGAAATTAAAATTAAATTAAAAGCTAATTAACAAAAAATTATAAAATGGCAAAGGCACATAACACAATCATTAAAACTTAAACTAAAATGAAAATGAAAACTGAAAAATAAACCTAATTCGCAGACAATATTAACAAATATTATTAATAGTTTATTAATAGGTTATATTTTCACAAACAATATTAATATTATTAATAAACTCATATAATATTTGTTAATATTGTGTGTGAATTAGATTATATCCACACACAATATTAACAAAGATTAAAATAGTTTATTAATAATACAAAAATGACCCTGATGTGGAGAAGCAAAACGTTTTAATAATAATTATAAAATATAATTATAAACAGGGCACCAATATGGGGTTCAGATTTGCTATTTGTTGAAGAAAATCTAAAACTAATACGTAAAAATGAAAATGTACAAATGGCCAGGTAATCATTTAGCCGATTCCCAGTCAAATCGTGACAGGAAGCTTGCGGAAATATAATAAAAGCGGAATATAACAAGCAGTGTCATTACCCTCCTATTTATGTTTTTTTGTCTATGTATGCGGTGAGAGCCATTAGTTTGTTTTTCTTTGATCAGAGCAGCTCTGATGATTACTCTTACTGTAGTACAAATCAGCCTCTTGAGACCATGATAGGACGGCCATCACAACGTATGTACCAAGTAAAGTTTCTAAAAAGAAGATTATTATGACTGTGCATGCCTGCTAGAAAAACGTCAGCGTTCTTCTCTACTTTTATACACGAATAAAAGGATATGAGCATTTAAAGTCCTTTGATACGTTGCAAAATGCCTTGATTCCAGGAAATGGCCCTCTTTCCTCATTCAAAGAGATCAATTTTTTAAAACTGTTAGTCCTGAAGGCCATCTAAGCAACCTCTAAAGTGCAAAAAACCTTCAGAAATGGAGCAGCAAGTCAGGAAATGAGACTTTCCTTTAACATATCAAACGTCACAATCCAGCAGAGAGATGGAGCCACCGGTGACACAGAGCAGAGACACTGAACACTAATCAATACGAGAAAGTCTCTATCTCCACAGCACAGACACAAAGAAGAAACCTCTAAGCTCAGTCAAAGGTGAGGGGTATAAATTATACACCAGTAGTGGAAACACAAATGCAATCTGTTATATGAGTGGACATGTTCAGAATAGCATATCTCCTGCATACCTAAACACTCTTTAGAAGAAAAGATTCTATATAGAACATTCAAGGGTTCTATCAGCGCTGACATATTTGGAACCCCTAAAAGGTTCTATACACAACCCTTTTTTGAAGGTTCAATAATAAGAACCCTTTAGGGTTCTTTGGAACCAGGAAAAAGGTTCTATATGGAATCTTTGGGTTCATTCAATGTCATTTTTTTTTCCTTTCCGAGATTCAATATTTTATATTACTGACAAACATCAAGACCCTACAATGTATTTGAATGCATGTGAATGATCAAAATATTTAAGATTTGGGGTAAACGTCTACACTGTAAAAAAAGGGTAACACTTTACAATAAGGTTCATTTATTAAACATTAGTTCATGCATTAACCAACGTGAACTAACCATTTGTTACTGTATTTGTTATTCTTTGTTAACATTAGTTAATACAAACCGAGCCGTTCATTGTTGTTGTTCACGTTAGTTCACAGTGCATTAACGAATGTTAACAAGATTTTAATAAAGTATTAGTAAAATGTTGAAATTAACATTACCAAATATTAACAAATGCTGAAAGAAGTATTGTTCATTCTTTGTTAATGTTAACTAATGTAGTAGCTGATGAACCTTATTGTAGTGTTACCAAAAATGTAAATTTACAGGTAATGGTCTGTATTTTTTTACAGAATTTTGCCGCTTTGTCATTATACAGTGAATGCCTGTTATTTTACAGATATTTGCTGTAATTGAAAGGTCCACTATTGAATTTACAGGTAATTTCTTCGACCTAACCCTTTACTGTAAATTTACAGGTAAATTCCTACAGTATTGTACTGTATTTCCATAATACAGTATTATACTGTATATTTTACAGAACAGCTGTAAATATACAGTACATTTCTGTTTTCATCCTGAAAAATTAGTAATACAGTATAATACTGTAAATGCGTTGCATTGTGGGATTGATTTTCTTCGCGCTCAATTCAGATCAAGCTCGAACAGACAGCAGTAGGCAACAGGCTGATCTGTCAGCGGGACTTAACTGAAGAATAATTATTCCTTTTCGATATAACGTTAAACAGTATCTGTGAATTTGTAAGCAGTCTTTAAGCTTTCATTGGTTCGTGTGAGCTCCGGTTCGTGTCAGCTTTTGTGAGCATCTTTCAAACATCACTTGCTGTGTGACGCAGGAGAAATTAACGTCGCATGAAGACGGGAGTTAGAATCTGTCGACTGAATGACTTGAACTAAAGTGGATTTTAGATCAAAAAGAGAAGATTGTTCAACTGAGTGATAAGGTAAGCCAATCTATTATTATTATTTATTTATTTTTTTGCTTTCGTATCTCTTGTTTACACGAATATAACTATTGCAAACGTGGTTTGCTACCGCGAATATAAAAGTTATATTCGTGTCTTGTTTACACGAATATAACTTTTGCAAACCCGGTTTGCTAACTTTTGATTTTCAAACGTCGTTTTGCTACCGCGAAAAGAAAAAAAAATCACTCTGTTCCACCTATTTACCAAGTTAGCTTAACTTCGATCATGTCATTTGCATGACCTGGTGCATGATATGTAATATGGTATATGTAGATTGTATTATAATAGTATGTGTGTGCGTTTCATTTCTACATTGTTTGCACGAATGGTTTGATTTGGGTTTGATTTTTGTTGGTGTGGTATTGCGGGGGAAAAAAATCACTCTTTCACCTCTTTACCAACTAAGTAACGTGTTAACTTCGATATTTCAAATTGGGAACATTTACCATGTCATTTGCATGACATGCGTTTTATTAATTTTTCTTTTTTTTCGTTTCAGGTTCTGTAATCTGATGACGTTCCAGTGCTATCGTAAGTGTTTTTAAGTATTGCAGGCCTATAACTTAGTTCATATCAAAAATGCCATGGTGTCAGTTCTGTGATTGTGCTTTTGAATCATTGTCAGCATTTTGCCAGCACATGAAAATCCATAGTCATGTTCCTAATGCCGTTTTCAAATGTGGTATTCCTGATTGCCCCAGAACATTTAAAAAGTTCACTGCTTTCAAGGCTCACATATTTAGGGATCATAAAGACAGGCCCTCAAAGACATCTGTTGAGCAGTTAGGAATTGATGCTTTAGTCTGTGACTGGTCAATGTCAAGAAAAGTGCAGTGATTTGAAAAACTTCACTTTACACTTGAAATCTCATATTAAAGAAGGCACCAGAGTGCCATGTCCATTTACATGTAATAAAAGTTTTTCTGTAGCATCTACATTGACTTCACATTTATCAAGGTATCATCGAAAATCTTCAGCTGAAAAGTTGCGTCATAATATATTGCAGTCAAATGTTTCAGTACAGAGGCCGCATGGTGAGGGATCTAACATGGCTGAACACTTCTCTTCTCTCTCTCTCTCTCTCTCTCTCTCTCTCTCTCTCTCTCTCTCTCTCATACACAGTCTAATATTTCTTTTTCTTTTTTTGCCTTTTAGACGCTTTCTTGACATCAACCCTGAACGTGGATCAAAAACAAAGAAAGGAAAAGTGACTTCCAAGAAAACTGGCCAAGTTGTCCAAAAAAAGAACGTCACTGTAAGCCCTCAAGTTTCCTCCCTTATGCGCAAACTTTCAGACTTTGAATGGAATTTTGTTTAGTTCCCATCAGCAGGTGCATTAAATGTAAATTTGATGACTGCATTGTTAATTTCCATGTATTAACAACTGGCATTTCAGCCAATTTGGTATTTTCTTTTTCTTTTTTTGACTCTTTCTCAGTCACTTTCAATGTGTTAAAGGTTAACAAGACTACTGCATTATTAAAGGGATAGTTCACTTTGAAATTAATTTTTGATATGTTTTAGCTTACCTCAAGGGCATCCAAGATGTAGGTGTCTTTGTTTCCGCAGTATTTTCAATTTTGATATTTTTCAGTTAAACTCGTTGTTGTCTATCAGTCATACACTGGAGGCTAAGGGGGTCCACGTCAAAAAGCATGCAGAGAAGTCAAAATTAAACATGATTGAATGACTCGTAAATGTAAGTACACATTGATGGCCTAAGACCCAGAACAAGCCGGTTTGTGTGAGAAAACGAACAGTATTTATATCGTTTTTACCTCATGTAATCACACTGTCCATCCAAGTGATCTGAATCAGTTCTGCAATGTCCAACTGAACCAAACTGAATCAGCTCAATGTTACGCCGGAAGTGATCGATTGCGTGTGACGTCACTCAATATTTACACGGAGATTTCGGAAGTTTTACCTTTTACTAAACATATTTAGATATACGGAAATCATCTTCCATTGCGGTTTCCCATATATCTAAATATGTTAAGTGAAAGGTAAAACTTCCGAAATCTCTGTATAAACAAAGAGTGACGTAGGCGCGCAAGCGATCACTTCCGGCGCATGCGCAGACCGATGCGCCCGTGCCGTCAGATCATTGTGTCATGGCTATGATTACAAGAGGTAAAAACGATATAAACACTGTTCGTTTTCTCACACAAACCGCTCGTTTCGTGTCTTAGGCCATCAATGTGTACTTACATTTACGAGTCATTAAATCATGTTTAATTTTGACTTCTCTGCATGCTTTTTGACGTGACCCCCTTAGCCTCCAGTGTATGACTGATAGACTACAACGGTTTGACTGAAAAATGTCAAAATGGAAAATACTGTGGAAACAAAGACACCTACATCTTGGATGCCCTTGAGGTAAGTTAAACATATCAAAAATTATTTTCAAAGTGAACTATCCCTTTAAGTGCTAAGTGTTACATTCTTGTTGTTAAAATAACGTCAGCAAGTGCATTAAAAGTAAATACGATAACTGCATTGTTAATTCCATGTACAAACATAAAACTGGCATTTCAGCCAATTTGGTCTTTTCTTTTTCTTTTCTTTGACTCTTTCTTGGTCACTTTCAATTTGTTAAAGGTAAACAAGATTACTGCATTATTAAGTGCTAAGTCTTCACTTTTTGATGTTAAAAATAACATTTTACATATGTTCATAAAGCAATTGTCCTTTGCTTTTAACCGAAATAAATGTTTTAAAACAGAGAATGTTGGTTTCTTTTTTTCTAGGGTGACTACTCTTATGAAACTTTATAGTATAATATTTTAAATTATGTAATAATTAAAGCAGTTTTCCCTGTAAAAATACAATTTATTGCTGTAGACATTAGACAACAGTATAATACTATAAAATTATGTGATATATACTGTATTTTGTAATTACAGTGCAATACTGTAAAATGCTTTTACAGTTTTAGTTCTGTAAAAATACAGAATGTGGCTGGCAACCCAGCTGCCAGTATTTTACTGTAAATTTACAGTACAACATATTACAGTACAATACTGTAAATGCTGTTTACAGTACTAGTTCTGTAAAAATACAGAATGTGGCTGGCAACCCAGCTGCCAGTATTTTACTGTAATTTTACAGTGAAAAGTTTTACAGTGTTGTATTTTGGGTTTATATCTATTTTAAGTTTTTTAAAGGAAATTGTCTGTATTTTACAGGGTTGTGTGTAATTTTACATAACATATTCCGAATATTTTACGATATTTTTCTATTAAATTAGAAACACAGAAAGAAGGTATAACTGCAGAAATCAGCAGTCATTTAACATGTTTTCCTTGAAGATCATTAAGTATGTAGGTGTTAAAGTGAGTTTTAAGGTTAAATAATAGTATTTCCGTACTAAATACCATTTAAATTTACAGTTTTTGAAAGTGAAAAAGAACAACTCATTGTATAATTTACAGTGAAAAAACGTAATTTGACATTTCCACAATTCCCTGCGTGACACTTTTTCTGAATCAGTTATGTATATTAGGGTTTTATGTTACATTTAATGTTGTTAAACATAATGTTTAATGTATTTTAAAAATGTCATGTGTTACCATGATGGTGTTTAATGTTTCTGTGAATGATGTGTAGTTTCTATATAACTCTCTTGTGGAAAAGCTGCTTGTAATGAGCTTTGAAGTGGTCATGTGACTCATCATCACTGTGGTTGTCAGTGTTACGATGGTACAAAACAGATATTAATACTTCAATAGGTCAGTAAATTAACATTATATCAGATAATGAAAGATATTTTTGTGTAGAATAACAGTAATAAACCATAATTATAGAATAAGAAATTTCCATTTTTAATTACTGTTTTTTTACAGGTTTTTTTCTGACAGTATTTTTCCGTCTTTTAACAGACATTTTCTGAGCGCTCTGCTGCCAGAAAATTACAGTTTTTTTACAGTTTTTCTTTTTACAATAATTTTATGTTAATCAATATCTCACGAAGAGTGCCATTTCAGTTTTTCTCCTTCAAATATCAGCATGATTAAAATGTGATATTAAGTTACTACAACAGTTTAATAAACAATAATTTAATCACAACTACAAAAATGTGGCAGAATAATGTAACATATGAATGAATAATAGCCTATAAAGAACCTTTGTGCCAAAAGGGTTCTTTCTTGTCATTATATAACCTTTTTAGCATAAAAGGTTCTTTTGAGTTTAGTAAAGAACCATATGCTTCATATATACACTCACCGGCCACTTTATTAGGTACACCTGTCCAACTGCTCGTTAACACTTAATTTCTAAGCAGCCAATCACATGGTGGCAACTCAGTGCATTTAGGCATGTAGACATGGTCAAGACAATCTCCTGCAGTTCAAACCGAGCATCAGTATGGGGAAGAAAGGTGATTTGAGTGACTTTGAACGTGGCATGATTGTTGGTGCCAGAAGGGCTGGTCTGAGTATTTCAGAAACTGCTAATCTACTGGGATTTTCACGCACAACCATCTCTTAGGGTTTACAGAGAATGGTCCGAAAAGAAAAAACATCCAGTGAGCGGCAGTTCTGTGGCGGAAATGCCTTGTTGATGCCAGAGGTCAGAGGAGAATGGCCAGACTGGTTCGAGCTGATAGAAGGGCAACAGTGACTCAAATAACCACCCGTTACAACCAAGGTGGGCAGAAGAGCATCTCTGAACGCACAGTACGTCGAACTTTGAGGCAGATGGGCTACAGCAGCAGAAGACCACACCGGGTGCCACTCCTTTCAGCTAAGAACAGGAAACTGAGGCTACAATTTGCACAAGCTCATCGAAATTGGACAATAGAAGATTGGAAAAACGTTGCCTGGTCTGATGAGTCTCGATTTCTGCTGCGACATTCGGATGGTAGGGTCAGAATTTGGCGTCTACAACATGAAAGCATGGATCCATCCTGCCTTGTATCAACGGTTCAGGCTGGTGGTGGTGGTGTCATGGTGTGGGGAATATTTTCTTGGCACTCTTTGGGCCCCTTGGTACCAATTGAGCATCGTTGCAACGCCACAGCCTACCTGAGTATTGTTGCTGACCATGTCCATCCCTTTATGACCACAATGTACCCAACTTCTGATGGCTACTTTCAGCAAGATAATGCGCCATGTCATAAAGCTGGAATCATCTCAAACTGGTTTCTTGAACATGACAATGAGTTCGCTGTACTCAAATGGCCTCCACAGTCACCAGATCTCAATCCAATAGAGCATCTTTGGGATGTGGTGGAACGGGAGATTCGCATCATGGATGTGCAGCCGACAAATCTGCGGCAACTGTGTGATGCCATCATGTCAATATGGACCAAACTCCCTGAGGAATGCTTCCAGCACCTTGTTGAATCTATGCCACGAAGAATTGAGGCAGTTCTGAAGGCAAAAGGGGGTCCAACCCGTTACTAGCATGGGGTACCTAATAAAGTGGCCGGTGAGTGTCGGACCCCAATGAACCCTTTTTTCTTAGAGTGTAGGCTCACTGTCTCTGTAATACATTTATGCACAACTCCAAAAACGTACCCTCATACATACAAATCACTGCAGTTTCCATCTGAAATGAACACTAGTGGCAGTAAAAACCCAAAGACTTGCATGTCTCTTCACACAAATTATGATTACAGTGGCAGATTATCGATTGATGAAGATTTATTGCAACACAGTACGCGGCTCATTGCACGATACTTTATGACCTCAAACACTTTTAGTGCATGATTTGTAAGCTGATACATTTTGATGTTTGCATCACATAACCAGCATGCGTGTGGCTTTTAACTGCACTCATCTGTTTCGGATAAAAAGCTTTCGGACAATTCATTTTGAAAGCTTAGCAAAACATGCAGGAAGCAACGTAATATCATTTTGCAGAAATGCCGCCAAAGGCATGTATTTCCAATGAGCCTGGGTTGTAATATTAATAGAATACAAATACCTGTTACAAATGCCAAAATGTGAAGTATACAACAGAGCCCAATGCATGCAAAAATGCGAACTCTTGACTGACTGATCTTGCAATAGCTTTCTACACACTTAAAGCGACACTCCACCCATTTGCATTAAGATTTACATTGTCAGAAATCCAGTTATACTATTGAATGGTTGTGCAACACTCTCTTATTTTCCCCTGAAAACAGAACATTTGGTAAAACAGGAGAAAATATGTTAAGAAATGGAAGTTTTGGTAATGATCTAGCTGCGGCATTTTTTACCAACTGTAATTTATGAAGAGATTTAAACAAAGCATTACAATAGTCGTGATGTTACAAGTGCATGCACATCTTGAGTGAAAGAACAGAACGCAGACGATTTATATTCCTAATATGAAAAAATGCAGAACAGGTAACACTGTTAATATGAACTAAAATTGAGTTTTGTCAAGAATGACAGCCAAACTTTTAACCATTTCAGTTTCAGAACTTTTACGCCAACATACTCAAAAGACATGCATTTATTTGGAAGTGTGTACAATGGTCTGCCATTCACATAAAAAATTCACCAATTGCCAAAAAGCCAAAGGGTTTTTAATGAGCACAAGTGGTAGCCCAATAGTTCCACCAAACTCCCAGCTGACAGATTGTGCCTCCAAACCACAGAGTCCTCTTTGTGCTGTTCTATTTGTAGACAAAGGAAAATCAAATGGTGAAATGAGAGCACACCCCCTGTGAGGCGCTTAAAGTGTGGCTGACGGTTTAATGAATGCTAATTGCTCCTTAGTGGAAGCACAGGATAAAAATGTGTCCACACACACACACGCCGTAACACAGTCGAACTCACATATGCCCTAAACTATATGATCTCTCACAGCCACATTCAGTATCATCTCAAATCTTTTCTTACCCTCTAATTAGAATAAAATACATGAACCTCCAATTTAGCTGATAGTCTGTGGTAATTTCATATACAACTAGATTAAATGGGGCAACAGTGATTTTATTGCTTCAGGTTGACAATTGGCAGTATTGTGGATTGTAGTGGGCTTTTAACATTATTGGTACATCACTCAACTTGCCTCAGCTTTTGAAAATGGCATGTACAATATATATATATATATATATATATATATATATATATATATATATATATATATATATATATATATGAAGAGTTCAGATGCAAAAGCCTCTAAATGCCATTTTAAATTTTCTTTTAAAATGACCATTTTTATCAAGCTTGTATATTTAAGTTCAGTAATTTCACTTAAATGACAGTTAATAGGTAATGTTCATTGCCATTTAAGTGAAATAACTGAACTTAAATATACAAGCTTGATAAAAATGGTCATTTTAGAAGAAAATTTCAAATGGCACTTAGAGGCTTTTGCATCTGAACTCTTCATATATATATATATATATATATATATATATATATATATATATATATATATATATATATATATATATATATATATATATATATATATATATATATACAACCAGTAAATCACATGCTTTAATGTCTCCTCTTAATACAATATATATATATATATATATATATATATATATATATATATATATGTATGTACACACATAGTTACATTATATATATATATATATACATATAAAGTATGCACACATACAGTTTTTTTGTATATGGTGATACCTTATACTATCTGGCATATCTCAGCTGCTTGATTGCTTGTATCATTACAAAATGTAAACAATATTTTCGGCCAGCTTTAATTTGCTAAATGCATAATGAATAATAACAAAGACATTTGAATATTATAAACTGCTTCAAAGTAGCTTGAATCAATGTGTATTGTAATGTGTATAATACTGTACAAATAAATTTGCAAATTTGATTGTCGACTTAGAGAAATTAAAGTCTTCTTGTTTGACAAGGAATCTGTTGTCTCAGCAATAAAAGTTAACAATCTTGATGTTTAAATAGAAACAGCAGCAGTGCATAATGCATCATGAACAAAACGAACATCAAACTCAGAATGCAGTCCCTATAGCATCTCACATGACATATCACATGCTTGTCTTCACTCCTATTGGTAGTCACCGCCTTGCTTATTTGCATAAAGTAACTTTTATCAATGGACACACCCACAGCTCTGTGTTGCTTGAACGTAGGGATGCACCGATATGACAACTTTGCTCGATATCCAGAACCGATAATTCTTTATATTTGAAAGCTCGAGTAACCGATATATTGATAATTTTATTGATTATTGATAATCTATATATAGATAATTTTTGAGAGCCTGATTATAAAAAAAGTCTCCTCATTAAAAGTCAAACAAATACAAACACAATTATGATGTTCTTATTTTAATGTTGTGTAGCCGATATGACAGACTTGCGCTATACATTTTGCACTTTAACTGGATTTTCCTTTTTTAAAGTGATTTCAATCATATTTCAAGCAATTTAAAAGCATCATGTTGAACAGCGCACATCTGAAAGAGCCTCAGCTGAAGGAAATAATAAATTTTTTATCGGCTTTTAGATATTGGCTAAATGTTCTTGTTGGGCCGATAACGATAACATTAAAAATGATCATTTATCGGCCGATATCGATAATGTGGCCGATATATCGTGCATCCTTACTTGAACGTATTGCAAATGAATGACTTCGGTCGCTGTATGTGAGAACTTTCTTGAAGAATGCTAATCAGGCACTAGTCTGCAAATGCTGCTCATTTCTAAAACAGGAAAACATAAATAATTTGCAGAGGGAGTAACTTTGGCTCGGTACCCTGAGGTAATAACTTCAATTTATGGTGAAAAACTCAAAGGGTCTTTGAATTAATTCCTGCATCTCAGTGCGCTTGCTACAAAACACAAGAGAAAATGTACTAGACATCACAAGGCTACATCTGAAGGTCAAATTTCAATGTTTTCTTCCTATAAAACTGTGTTTAAAGGGGGCATATTTTTTTGATAGCTACACGGCATATAAACAGCATACAGAAAAGCGTTATAAACCAAAACTACTTTGGGTCCAACTATTGAAAAAGCTTTTGATATATTTGAGAGTTTAGAGAATTGAAGTCAACAAGAGTTTGTTTTCTATCATAGCACAACTTTGCACTTTGGCACAAAACAGCAATCAACATCAATCCAACCTTATTCAGAGGCATCCCGCCATAATGTACCTCAGATATGACCTTTTTCCAGTATACCATTGTCTCTCTCTCTCTCAACCATCTGCGGAAGAAGACAATGGGTTATTAGAGAGGGGCTTAGAAAGGGAAGAGAAATATAGCTGCGAGCAGCAATTACGGGACTGAGCACAGCAGCAGAAGAGATGCTTTATTTTTACCAACGGGCAAAGAAGCAGGGGATAGCAGACTTATGATTTGCAACTGACCACCAGGGACGCTGTCCCCGCCAAAACATGCACAGGGACACTCATTTTTTCAGATGAAATAGTTTTGTAGGGCCGAAATCATTTACCTTAAACAGTTAGCGCTTTTTAATAATGTGTTTTGCCTGTGTCAGCATCTATTTCATGCACAAAACGTGGATGAGCTAAAACAGTAATCATGTCAGCAGTGTGGACGCACTTCACTGTGACCAAACAGCATGCTAGAGTAAAATTTGCTTGGTTGAAATATCAAGAGACGGCTCATTGACAGAGAACTTTACTGTTTAATCACCATTGAACACAACACTCTGAAAATCCAGTTTATAAGGCTTAGTCTGAAGATCATTGCCACACATTTTGGGTAAAGATAAGAAGGAAATGAGTATGCAATAAAACTATTAAAGTTTGCTTTCTAAAAGGTTCTCATTTTTGTTTAGACGACCTTCTACAATAGGTTTACATTTACATGCATCCAAGGTAAAACAACACATTGGAAATCAACTAATTTCTCAAAGAGTCTGAATGGGGCAGTTGTGGCCTAATCAGACATCCCAAGTATCCCGTAAGTTACGGGAGTCTCCCGCATATTGAAAGCGTCTCCCTGATGCCCGCAAATTAGTTAAAATCTCCTAAAAAATTCAATACAGAAAATCTAATATTGTGAGCCAAGTAATCAATCAAAACATTAAATTTCTAGACCACATGATTAACCAGTTATGAGCAGAAATATAAGTGCATTTCTGACCCATTGATGGCGCTATAGGGTTGAAGATTTCTGAGATTGAAGTAGAGGCCCACCCCTATCTTTGTACCAAATATCATGACATTCTGCCATACGGTTCTAGAAGCTGCCATACAAATACAATAGGTGCCTACACACCTATGGCCTCTAACAAGCAATAATCAAAAGCAAAAGAGTGAAAGGAAACAAGAAGTCAAGGAGAAAGAATGAAGACAGGGGGACGGTGATAGAGTGAGGAGGAGATGACACAAAGAGGATGGATGAGAGATGAACGGTTGCATTCCTTTATGAGTCTGTCAGGCCCTGTGACTGGAAGAATTGATTATTAGAGGCGCTTTGTTTGGAAGGTCCACTGTGGCCTGTCTGAGAGCGCAGAGTTGTATTGACGGATACGGACAGCTCTAACAGAGCTGGGGCACGTCTAACAGGGACAGGACTGAGAGCTGTACAGGGAAAGACATTTCATATATGCTCTCTGCCATCCTCCATATGCATTTCATAATAACTCTACATCAATCCAGCATTAAACATGACAGTCTCTGGATGTAGGAATCTATCAAGACCTGTCCAAGTCCTGTCACATGGTCACAGTGTCAAACAGCATACCCAAGATCTACAGACAAATCATTTATAAATACCTTCTTTAAAAAAAAAAACAGCCCTTTCTCTAATTTATTGCAGAATTGGCCAAATACAGACCAGAATTGCTACTTTTTAACATGTTTTGTGTGTGTGTTTACCTATGTCATTGAAATCCGCTGACATTTTTAGGATACTATTTCATATAAATCACTTTTTCTACTGATTTCTACTGTCAAATAAGCATCACAGCCATAAAAGACTGAGATTGTCTTGTTTTGAAACAACCAAAGTTCATATTATTATTCGGTATTGCTAAACAATGTTGTTGGTTAACTAAAACTAAAATGGTAACACTTTAAGGTTAACTTTATTTCATATGAACTAACAGAGACTGAACAATACTCGTAATCAAAAGTTGTATATTTGTGAACATTAATTAACACATTATTGCATTGTGAAGAATGAAGAATTGTGTTTTTATTAAATTGTGTTTTTATATATTGCTCAGTTAGTTCATGTAAACTAATGCATTAACCAAATATGAACAAATGAGAATGTGAATACAAATGAAACCTTTTAACCACTAAACTAAAAATAGTTTGAAATAAAGAGAAAATTAAATAGATGAAAAACTGTAAACTTAAATTTTAAAAAATGCTGCTTTGGCAACTAACTACTCATTTTAAGGACCTTTTATTAAACACAAATCTGTGTACACCCCTGTAAACAAGATATCAAAAGAAAAAGACTGTACATTTTAAATGCATATAAATATTAATATAGTCTAGAGCGGGTCAAACGATTAATCGCAATTAATCGCATCCAAAATAAAAGTTTGTGTTTACATAAAATATGTGGGTGCACTGTGTATAATTATTTGTATGTATATATATATATATATATATATATATATATATATATATATATATATATATATATATATATATATATATATGAATACACACACATGCATGTATATTTAAGAAATAATATATTATTATTTTTTATAAATATTAATATTTATATATAATATAAATTATATATAAATCTATATACAGTATATACATGAAACTATTTCTTAAATATATACAAGCATGTGCGTGTATTTATATATATAATATAATTTACACAGTGCACCCACATATTTCATGTAAACACAAACTTTTATTTTGGATGTGATTAATTGCGATTAATCGTTTGCACAGCCCTAATATGGTCACATTAGATTCTCAAATCTAACAGACATGATCTGCAAGCCACAAAACTCTCTAGGGATCTTTAAATATCCTCTTTAGGTTCGCAGAATTGGATTATTTGACATGATGAAATGCTGCTTTGGAAGCTAGTCTTGAGTCAGTTTTATTAAAGACATACCTACAATGCAAAAACGCAGTGAAGTCACTGACCCGACAGAGCAGTGAAGCAGCAAGGACGCTGCTTTTGTTTCTCCTCATACCTAAAGTTATGCATTTATCCTTGCCTTTTAAGCATGAAAACATGACTGAAAGCACAGAGCACATCCACAGTCACCACTCCTCCAGATGATTACAGAGATGATGGAGACGAGCATCTTATAATTGGCCTTTGGTTCAATACAAAGTACAATACATCGGATTCGGCTGGCAAATCAAATATTCATGACCTCATTAAAGACTTTATTTAGTTGATTCTACTCTAATCCCATTAATCCAACTCATGCCACGGCGCAGCGAACAGCAACAGCAGCAAGATTTTAGTGTTAATTAGTATGGTATTCATGATCCACTTCCCCATTAAGTCTAATTTGCCTCATTCCAGGGTCTCAGCTTTTGCATGCGGCTTAATTTCAACACCACGTCTTTGGCATCCGTATGCGTTTCTCGGTTTCCGCCGATGCAAATGCTCAGACTCGCTGATGCATGCTATTTCATGGGAAATTAAGAGCTCTGCAAATCTCTGTTGCAGAAAGGTCAGATAGAATCTTTCTTAATGAAACAGTTTTGACCTGATTTAATACATCTACGCCTGTGACGGGGAAGACACGCACATCAGAGCGGCATAACAGCATCTGTTCTGGCTGCACCGATATCTGAGCTCATAAGACTACGCACGTGCATTGATCATTTCAAAAATCAGCCAACAGAGAACGAGTTTTGGGCTTCTGACATCCCTGTCCTCTTCCATAAAATCCGCTGCATCTTCATTTGTAAACCGACTGTCTTTTGAAATGATGAATGCGTTTCATTTCTCCCAATGTTCAGAAGAGAAAAACCGTACCGGATGAAATGCATTTTGAAAACTCGAAGCGCCACGTCTCTCCGTCTGAGCATCGCCGTCTCCATGGCGACAGCTATTAACCAAGCAAAGAATTACAAGAGTGAAATATTCATTCTTTTTGGAAACCTGGCTAAGATCGAGAAAGTCATTGTAGAGATATTAATTGCTCCTGACAGCTGATAACTAGTGGCATGGAACTGCAGGGTAATTAAGGAGGTTGATTAATCATATTTACCGTTCCGGTGGTATCTAAGTGACAGGCCAGAGATAGGCAGACATTCCCGCCGAGAAGAAATCGGCTTTTAAACTGCTTACAGTCTCCTAGCTGGAATACACAATGGGCCTGAATGTCACATCAATGATGGCAGCATCACATACGCCACAGACAGAAGCTCTTGGACGTAAAACTGCAGTGCGAGTGAAGTCGTTTAGTGGATTGCACTGCCATAAAAGACTAATAAAGATGCAAGATTTATTTGCAAGAAGATTTTCACAAAAAAGCAGGCTTTTATGCAAAGCTACATATGACTGCGAATTACCAATGCACTACAGAATCCACAGCAATCAAGCAAAACTACAGCTTGCATGAACACACAGGGCCCTATCTTGATTCTCTCATCAACACAGATGCAGCAGTTTTTATTTTTTTCAAAGCATAAATTATAAAAAGGAAACATATTTACACATGAGGGAAATCATTGTGGCGTCCATGAAGATGTATACAAATGTAGGCCTAAATCTAGCTTACACATTTAACCAAATTTTTTAGGCTAATTATGATGGATCAGACCTGTTTGCTCAATAGTGGCAAGACACATGTATATAATGTTTAATTTTGGGTGGGTTTCTCCCATCCCCATTCAACGTCACTTCTGTCTTTCACTGCCCTGACAAGAACGTCCATCTCTCGGCTGTGAACAACACAGTCTCATCCCAATTCGCCATATAACTGACGTTTTGGGATGTCTTTTGACCATTTGTCAATATACGACTATTTAGGGCCCCCTTAAACGTCGGTAGATGACGATCCCGGGTCGTCATACAACTGACGCTTTACCTTTAACGTCAGTTAGGTGACGAGTTGGGTTTAGGGTTAGGTTTAGGTATGGGGTAGAGTTAGGATCCCATAACGTCATCTGACGACGTTTAAGGGGGCCTAAATAGTCGTATATTGACGAATGGTCAAACGACGTCCCAAAACGTCGAGTTATATGACGAATTGGGATGAGACTGCGCTGCTGTGAACGCTCCTGGTGTGTGCCTGGTCAATCCGCCATAATAATAACAATCCGCCATATTAATGCAACATGCGCTCCTGCTCTTAAAGTAGTTCACTTTTAAAAAAAAACTTTTGCTGATAATTTACTCACCCCCATGTCATCCAAGATGTCCGTGTCTTTCTTTCTTCAGTCCAAAGAAATTAAGGTTTTTGATGAAAACATTTCAGGGTTTTCTCCATATAATGGACTTCAATGGGAACCAAACGGTTCAAGGTCCAAAAGACAGTAGCTTCAAAGGGCTTTAAACAATTCCAGATGATGAATGACGAATCTATGCCCTGAGTCAATTTCTTCATTTCGTTCGTTGAATGAACCAAATTACACGAAAAGATTCGTTTCGAGTTCGAACAGGAGAGTCACGAACGCGCATAACAGAACAGAACAAGGCGATCATTTGAGCATATAAAACTTTGTTCATTTGTTTATTTTTAAATGAACGATCGTTTCACTTGATAAGAACCTTATTCATTGTCTGGAATCGTTTAAAGCCCTTTGAACAGTTTGTAGTTTGCACTGAAACTGTCTTTTGGAACCGTTTGTGACCCCATTGAAGTCCATTATATGGAGAAAAATCCTGGAATGTTTCCATCAAAAACGTAAAAAAAAATTTCGACTGAAGAAAGAAAGACATGGACATCTTGGATGACATGGGGTGAGTAAATTATCAGCAATTTTTTTTTTTTTTTAAGTGAACTACTCCTTTAAAGGGTATATTGGATGATGCTCTGATTGGTTTATTTCAACCAATAACAATTATTACGCCCAAAACACACCTATGCGTAATGAAGCTATTTTAAACCAACCCCTTTTAAACTTTCGTCGAGAGTCATTTATCCAGCTGGCAAAATAGCAACAGCGCCTAAGACCCGCCCACAAAGTTAATAATTTATACAGTATTTCTAACTCAAATACATTTTTACTAAAAAACAAAACACTTTACCAGTAAAAGGTCTGGATACGCTTGACTAGTGGTTCTGCATTTTTTTCCCCACTGTATTTATTTATTTATTTTTGCTCCATGCTTCCGCACATCACACAAATAAGAAGTGAAAATAAGGATTTCAATCCAAACAAAATGCCAATGCTCTGAAAGTCAAAACATGTAGGATGGATGCTGTGTTATATTGAAACAGACAAGCCACCTGTGGTTATGATTACAATGCAGTGAATTCACAGGTGACTATATATATTTACGTAAGCACAAATAAAGTAAGTGCGGCTAACAGGCCTGAATAAGAAGTAAAGGCAGCACGGTACTCAGTCATAAATATCTAAGAAACCTGTTCTGCTTTTTGTAACTCTGTAAATAATACAACAATCTTTCTGTTTACTTGACTTTGTCAAGCATTTGTTTTTAAAAGGCATTTGCAAACCTTTTAAAATCTTTAATACATTTCCTTACATTATACAGTAGGCCTAAAAAGGAACGATTCTATGAATATCGAGCATGCAGTCAAAAGGCAGAAAAATCACATTTGAGGCCAGAAAACAGTAAGAGGAAGGCAACGGACAGCAAGGAGCGAGTCAGAACCGTGATGAAGGCATCAGATAAACTGACAGAGAAGGACAAAAAGAACGAGAGTGACTGGAAAGAGGAAAAGGAAAGCTCATTTAGGAAAAGCATGAAGTGGGTGCTGGATGGCACACCTGCTCTGAGCTTCACAATTACTCTCAGCCTGTGACAGATGGACAGTGATACAGCTGGGAGGATGATGGGATGCCTGTCAAGAGCACAGCGGATCCACATATGGACACTGGGCCAATAATTGGGAGCCATTTCCTTGTCTTTCCATGTTCCAGCCAACGACTCATCCACCTGTACCTGGAGGTGGGCAGTATGACATAGCTCATATTTGATATAATATAGATCAGTAAACTCTAAAGGCCTGTTCACACCACAAAAAATTTCGCTCAAGACGTTCGTCGACATTTAACACCTCATGACTAAACAAAGGGCGCCAATGTGAGTGTGCACACCAACGCGAAAAACGACAATTTAAAAAAAAAAAAAACGTCTCGTGTTTGGCGATTGGCGCTTTTGCTCACGTGTCTGGAGCTTGTGAAGTTACAGTAAAACACAACTTGGGGGCGCTCAAACACAAAACGGTTTTACCGAGCACAAATACGTAACGCCGAAGAAGATATACGCCACCGTCTACACTGCCGCAGAGCCCGTCTGAACGGAGAGCCTTGGCACTTCCTATTAGCCCCATTGTGAATCATCTTGGTTGCAGTTCCAGTAGAATTCCACTGGAGGTGATCGCGGGCGAGAGCAGAATGAATGGGAGTCTATGGAGCTAAACGGCTAAATGTGTCTCTTTCTCCTGCTTGTCGTTGAATCAACATAGATTTTAATGTTGATTCTGCAAGTTCAATATACTGTAGATTATAGGCAAAAAGTCGAATGAACGAGTACTTATGTCCTTTCGATTTCTTACAGGTTAGGTCGTTGTTGGCCGGAACATGCTAGTATTCTGTTATTCTGTATTCTGAATGGATTTTTAGAACAGATAAATGAACTTAAAAATGTAATTTTCAGCTGAGTGTATTATTTTACCCCTCCCTTTTGAATGCAACTTTCAAAGTACTTGACAAAAAATTACATTTTGAGAAAAGTGGATTGCTGGGGGTGAAACCCCATAGACTCCCATTCATTCTGCACTTGACCGCGAGCGCCCCCGCATGGACAGAGACAGTAACAAGTAACCAGCCAGAGCCAAATCTCTTCAATTAGCGCCATCTAATGTCGGGGAATGAATTTGCATGTTCACTCGGCTCATCGTCAGCGAAAATCGCTTGTGTGTGAACACAAAAAACGTGTTGAAAAACAATGGCGAGTAACACACGCTGATATTCGTCCTGGTGTGTACGGGCCTTAACGCTCAAAAGACACTGACCAAAAGTAACAGTAAAGACGTTTAGAATGTAAAAAAAAAATTAAAAAAAGATTCTATTTCAAATAAATGCTGTTCTTCTGAACTTTCTATTTATTAAAGAATCTTGAAAAATGTGTCACGGTTTCCACTGAATTTGGGTAACCATTTTCAACATTGATGACAAGAAATGTTCATTGAACAGCAAATCATCATATTAGAACGATTTCTGAAGGATCATGTGACACTGAAGACTGGAGTAATGATGCTGAAAATTCAGCTTTGCATCACATGAATAAATTCGATTTTTAATATATATATATATTCACATAGAAAACAGTTATTTTAGTGTAATATTTCACAATGTTACTGTATTTTCTGTGTTGCAGTGCAGCCTTGGTGGTGAGCATAAGAGACTTCTTTCAAAAACATTCAAACTTTCGAAAAGAACAGTAGTTGTGCTCACTGGAAAGTCAATGAAAAAACGATTTAATATATTAAATAGTCATGCAGTAATGCCAGAGGTGCAAAAATTGGGTATGCAACATATGGATTGCAAAAATATGCAATATCTGGTGGGCAACCTCCGCTCATTCTTTCCAAACCTCATAAAATCAAAACTGGACATTTGTGGCTTTTAGTCCATGTTGGTTATTTTAAAGGTCATCTTTGCTAATGCAATATCTAAAAAGTTGACTTTAAGCAAAAATACACATAAAAAATTTACAGTGTTTCTCTTCTGGAAAATAAAATGATGACTCATCTTGCCTTACAGTCAATCCAACTTTTTGTCCAATCAAATGCTTTAGAATAAGAACGCCCCTCCCACTAATAACTCACCAGAATCGCTGAGAACCAAAACTAAAGACGATTGGTTGTTGGTTATTTAAAACAAGTTACTTAAAGCCGTTATACAATTGTTTTGCTTGTAATGCACCTTATAATGCATTGTATGTTCTCATGAATAGTTGTAACCACAGGTAGTTGTAGAACACAATTTAATACTTATTACACTTTAAGAAAATATAATGCATTAAAACTAGGGCTGTCAAACGATTAATCACGATTAATCGCATCCAAATTAAAAGTTTGTGTTTACATAATATATGTGGGTGCACTATGTATAAATATTTTACATATATAAATACATGTATATATACACATGTATATTTAAAAATATATATATTTATATATAAAATATTTATTTTTATATATAATATAAATTATATATAAATCTATATACAGTATATTCATAAAAATATTTCTTAAATATATTCAAGCACGTGTGTGTGTATATATATATATATATATATATATATATATATATATATATATATATATATATATATATATATATATATATATATATTATACACACTACAAGCACACATATATTATGTAAACACAAACTTTTATATTGGATGCAATTAATCGCGATTAATCGTGTTTGACAGTCCTAAATAAAACACATGACAACAAATATTATAATGCATTTTAACTTTGATTACAATTATTTATGAAAAGATTGCATGATAATGCTTTATAAGTAAAGGCTTTACGTAAAGTGTTACCAAAACTTCCTAAAATACATCAACACAGGAAAGAAAACTGCACTCGTCAGGACATTTCATCCAGCTGAGTAACTGTTCCTGGCAGGTAATGCTGGGACAGATCCAGCTTCATCATGTCCTATTTCTACAAACGTGTTGTATTTAAGCTTTCCTGTCATGCATTATTAATCTGGCTTTTCTCGTACGTTCAGAACCAAAGGGAAAATTGAGGAAACGGGAGCAATGTGACACAAAATGTGTCTTTTCACACTCAAAGGGACTTATGGTTGCAAATACAAATAATTAAAAAGACAATTACAGCATGAGCAATAACAAAACAGGTGGCCAATTATTTCTGTCCTGCATTGTACAGAAATGTCTATTTTCATTTGAATATAATTTGGGCACTGGATAATTGGGAACGTTGCAAGAGAAAACTTAAGTTACAATAATGAGGATGCACTTCCCCAATTTATTATGTGAGACATCTAAGCACTTCAATAAAGCCTAATCATTATTATCTTTATAAATCATAGCTGAGCATATCTTTCATTCAATAGATCTCTAATCAAGCCATTACTGAAGCTTGTCTAGGAAGTCGGCGTAATTTATTGCTAAACTAACTATATTAAATGATGCAGATGCTTCATTGCCACACAGCAGTCTCTAATCTTTTTTTAATGATGATAGACAAAAATACATTATTTATCTATAATAAAACTGGAACAAAAAAACAAACTAAACCCATCTATTGTGTTTACTTAAAAATGCTGGGTTGTTTCAACCCAAATTTGGGTAAAATGTGGACAAACACTAGCCTAGAAATCTCAGACGCACCCAAGCTGCAGCAAAAGTTATTTTGCAGCAAAGTGTGGTCTAGCAACTCTCCGTTGGCTTTCGATGTGGAAAAACCAAACTCTGGGAGGGCTAATCACATCGTGTATAGAGTCAGGGGGCGGAGTTAACATAATGATAACAGAGTTGAGACGGTCAGAGCGGAGCTCGGACATATTCGGGTTTGAAGTCGTTCATTGTCGAATGCGGCCGTTGCCGCGCGCGCTATTAGAAAAAAGCTGTGGCGAAACGATCGTGCTGCCGCGCTCGTGCTGTCGCCGTAAAGTATAAAGGCTTTACTCGGCACGGACCTCTCTACGAATCAGTCTCCACCACTAATCCGCCTCCGTTTATATCTATTATATTATTATTGATATTATTTTTTTAATGACACAATGTCTCTTTCTCTCTCATACACACACAAACACACACATACTGTCTCTTTCTTTCTCACACATACAGCTATGGAAAAAATTAAGAGACCACTGCCAAATCAGCAGTTGCTCTGGTTTCATTATTTATATTATAAATAATAAATCCAAAGCAACTGCTGATACACAGTGGTCTCTTGAATTTTTTCCATAGCTGTATGTAGGCTAATTATAAACTCTTTAGACTTTTAATGATTGTGTTTTATTGTTAAAGTTTGTGGGTCATGTAAAAAACAAAAAACAAATCCCTTATTTTGGGGATGGATTACGGGAAATATCCCTTATTTTCAATGTTCAATGTTGCCAGCTGGACTGGATACGGTAAAAGTTTAATATATCAACTTGCTCTGCTCGTTGCTCTGATTGGCTTTGCAGCTATCCAATTGCGTGCAGAGAAATTTGAAAGACAACCGTTAATCCCGCCCCTCGGATTGAGCCCTGTCAATGATGAGTTCCCAGACCTAACATCTTGATGTAGGTCTGGCATGCCCAGGCTAAGACAAACACAAATGTTGGGTTAAAATGTAATTTAAAAATGTACGGTTGAAAGTGAAAGCTGAAGTTGCGGTTAAAATTTTAAATTACATTTTAACCCAACAATTGGGTTTGTCCATATTTTTTCCAATTTTGGGTTAAAAGGATAGTTCACTTTGAAAAGTAATTTTTGGTATGTTCTAGGCGTACCTCAAGGGCATCCAAAATAGGTGTCTTTGTTTTCGCAGTAGTTTCCAATTTTGATATTTTTAGGTCAAACCGTTCTTGTCTGTCAGTCTCATATAATGGAGGTCTATGGTCACCACCTCAAAGAGCATGCACAGAGAAGTCCAAATTAAACATGATTTAATGATTCATAAATGACATTGATGGCTTTACTCGTTCTCATTTGCGATTTCCTATATCTAAATATGTTCAGATCTTCACAGTGAAGGATAACACTTCTGAAACCTCTGTGTAAACAATGAGTGACGTACGCACACGAGAGATCACTTGGATGTGGCTGTGGTTACAAGAGGTAAAAACGATATAAATACTGTTAGTTTTCTCACACAAACCGCTCGTTTCGTGTCTTAGGCCATCAATGTGTACTTACATTTACGAGTCAGTTAAATCATGTTTAATTTTGGACTTCTCTGTGCATGCTCTTTGAGGTGGTGACCATAGACCTCCATTATATAGACTGACAGACAAGAACGGTTTGACCTAAAAATATCAAAATTGAAACTACTGCGGAAACAAAGACACCTACATCTTGGATGCCCTTGAGGTAAGCTAAAACATTACCAAAAATTAATTTTCAAAG
>JAQIUQ010001783.1:75000-165000 GCA_030378365.1 Hybognathus amarus | reverse complement strand
ATGCTGTGATCCATCTCTGATCAATCTGATGTTATAGTCATGGACTGTTTCTTCTCCCCTTGTCCTGCTATATGTTCACAAATTGCAGATCTCTCTCTCATCACACACACACACACACACACTTAAACACAGTGGTGGTTATTATCCTTAAAGGAGTAGCTCACTTTTAAAAAACTTTTGCTAACAATTTACTCATCCCCATGTCATCAAGATGTCAATGTCTTTCTTTCTTCAGTCAAAAAGAAATTAAGGTTTTGATGAAAACATTCCAGGATTTTTCTCCATATAATGGACTTCAATGGGAACCAAATGGTTCAAAGGCCAAATGAGAGTTTCAGTGCAGCTTCAAAGTGCTTTAAAACGACACCAGACGATGAATAAGGGTCTTATCTAGTGAAACGATAACTCATTTAAAAAATAAAATAAAAAAAGTTTAAGTTTTATAAGCTCAAATGCTGGCATTTCTTTGTTCTGTGATGCTCTTTGTTTCGTGACTCTCCTGTTTGAACTCGTTCATCAAAATGAACGAATCTTTTTCATGACTCGAAGGGTCCTAGATAAGTCCCTTATTAATCGTCTGGTGTTGTTTCAAGCCCTTTGAAGCTGCACTGAAACTCTCATTTGGACCTTGAACCATTTGGTTCCAAATGAAGTCCATTATATGGAGCAAAATCCTGGAATGTTTTCATCAAAAAATATAAACCAAGCAGCTTTATGTTTACCTCATGTAAATAAGAGGCTGTATTAACTTAATATCATATGATATTCATCATTTTGAGACAATTTTTTTTCTAAAATAGAGCACATCTATCTTGCAATTTTAAGCAGTAGATTAAATAAATAAATAGTAAATAGGATTTTATTTTTATTTTATTATAGTAAATATGAATTTATGCGTATTAATCCAAGAATTTGGCATTTTATTTACAGCAGACAATCATGTGACTGACCATGTGAGCAAAACTTCACCAGGAATAAATTGCCACTTAAGTGCATGGATTTTATCACTAAGGCGCCATGCAAATTTATTTATACAGACATCCACATGAGAATCAATTACTGTCCGAATAGGGCTTAACACATCGAAACACTGGGGCTCATATACACTGGGATAGCTAGATTAAAAAGATATAGGTGAAAACAATCAGAGAGTAATGAGGAACTAAAAGAATTACAAAAAGGACTACAAAACAGAAAACTACATCAAACTAAACATAAAAGTCCAAACAAGAAACACGTATCTTTTGACATTCCGATGTGTCACGGATACTAAAACAGTGGCCACGAATTAGGGTTATTATCATTAACTAAAAATATAACTAAAAACGTAAAAGAAATTTTACGTTTCTTGATTTTATTCATTTTTATTCCTTGCAATTGAAAATAAACTGAAATAAAATATAAAAAACTTAAACTTGCCAAGCCTAGATTTATCAAGTACTACAATAATAAATAATTAGCCTACAATTAAAAAAAAAAGTTTAAAATATTAACACTGCCACGTATGCAAGCTGTTTGCTACACTTATTTACATTTCCATTTAACGTAAAGCAAGTTATAGCGAAGCTTATCCCGCTGTAATGTTGTCAACACACCCTTAAGCTAAATCTACACTAAATGCATTGGGACGCAATTAAACATCACTCCAGCCACTATCAAACAACCCCATCTAGAAAGCGTGCTGTAGACACCTTCATTAATCTTAATGGGAGCCTTGTAGTTTTGTCATGTCGCACCTCTTGTTTTAAGAGTCAGATGGGTATTAAACACACTCTCTAGTCTTCATTCGGGGACCTTGTAATCTATTATTGAGTACTGATGTAACAGACCTACGACTTAAACATAGAGCAGACAGAAAGCAAGACTGTGAGAATGGTAAGGCCTTTCATACATTTTATGCAAAACTCCAATTAAGTAATAATACAGAAAAATCACTGCAGATTCCAGCTCAAATGAATACTAATGGAACAATTCATTCCTTTCACACACAATTAGGATTACATAGGAAGAGAATTGTTTAATAAATACATATTTATATACGGCTTTAAACGATTCCAGACGAAAACGATCGCACATTTCAAAAATAAATAAAAAAGTTTAAGTTTTATAAGCTCGAATGCTCGCCTTTCTCTGTTCTGTGATGCGCGTTCTTGACTCTCCTGTTTGAACTCATTCGTCAAAATGAACGAATCTTTTTCCAAGTCATGCCTCAAGGGTCTAGATAAGACCCTTATTCATCGTCTAGTGTTGTTTAAAGCCCTTTGAAGCTGCACTGAAACTCTTATTTGGACCTTGAACCATTTGGTTCCCAATGAAGTTTTAAGTTTTCTTAGATAATAGATTAATAAATATGTATTTTCACATGGTTTCTTGTACAGTGCTATGCTATGACCTCAAAACACTTGTACTATAGTACATCATTTGTAAACTAGTATATTTTGACATTTGTATCACATTTGTATATCCACATTTCTGCTTTTGCAGTCTTGCTCAGCATCTCACCCTGTACAGTATTGCACTTGTTCAGGTACGAATCCTGTGTAACAAGAGTACACAATAAAAGAGCTCAAAGACTTAGAAACAATGTTTGCTTTTGTTAACACTATCAGATCCATATTGTAAGACACGTCTGGCAAGCAGAAGAAAAGCTCTCATTTATTCTCGAGCGTCATGCTATTTTAAAGTTTTCTAATTTGGTTTTGGGGGTCTCCTACAATAGGTTTACATGCGTTCCGTCAAACACTTTTGATTCTGAAAATGGTTCTTACGAAGATTCAGTCTCTTTCAAAGGAGAAGCTCACTTAAAAAAAAAACTTTTGCTGATAATTTACTCACCCCAATGTCATCCAAGATGTCCAAGTCTTTCTTTCTTCAGTCGAAGAAATTAAATTTCTAAGTGTTTTTCGATGAAAACATTTCCAGGATTTTCTCCATATAATGGAATTCAATGGGGTTGAAACGGTTCAGAGGCCCAAATGAGAGTTTTCAGTGCAGCTTCAAAAGGCTTTAAACGACATCAGATGATGAATAAGGGTCTTATCTAGTGAAAACGCTCATTTAAAAGATAGATAAAAAAACTTTAAGTTTTAAAAGCACAAATGCTCCCCTTGCTCTGTTCTGTGAAAGACTTCGAAAAGATTTGTTCATTTTGATGAACTTTTTAATTTTTAATAATTTTTTTTTAAATGAGTGATCGTTTCGCTAGATAAGACCCTTATTCATCATCTGATGTCATTTAAAGCCCTTTGAACCTGCACTAAAACTCTCATTTAGACCATGAACCGTTTGGACCCCATTGAAGTCCATTATATGGAGAAAAATCCTGGAATGTTTTCATCAAAAACCTTAATTTCTTTTCAACTGAAGAAAGAAAGACATGGACATCTCTGGATGACATGGGGATGGAGTAAATCATCAGCAGAAAGTTTTTTTTAAAAGTGAACTACTCCTTTAATCCCCTCTTTACTCTGATTGGTCATACATCCCAGTCTGTTGTGATTGGTCTACCGCAGTCAGAAACAAAACACCCATTACTAGATCTGAATTTCAGCTCCAGATCTTCCTCTGCGCTTGATACACAGGGATATGAACAGTAACTATAGCCTCGGCATTTCCATATCAATTACAGCCTCGTCCTTTGGAAATGCATACAAAGTGGATTGCCGCACTGAAAGATAGCATCTGGTCGAACATGTTGACAACACAAACCAAACTCTTCACGCCTACATTGTTCGAAGGCCGCCATTCACCTGATATTTCATTACAAAATACAATGATACACACAACAACCAATGTAATAAAACGTTGTCAGATTCACCTATAAAACCAACACGCTTTTAGCACCACTCACCAGACATTTACTTTTGAAATTGCACACACAATGCAATATTATTTTGGAGAGCTTGTCGCCACAGGCACGTTTTTCCAATGAACCCAGGTTGCAACTGGACCCATTTGAGACTATAAAAACAAAGAGTTTGGCACTTTCTCTCCATTGCTTTTCTAAAAGTGCCTCAGAGGTGTCAGTACCCCTGTCTTTGTGATCTCTGAGTGGAGACAGGAGACCCGTAAACACGGCGCGGTCAGCTCAGCCCGACGGTCTTAAGCATTCAGAACACCGAAGGGATACGGAGAGATTAACCTTCAGTTCTCTACCTCTGCTGCAGCCTGACAGACATCATTACGCCACAGACAGGAGCAAAGATGGATGACACTCAACCGCTCAGACCTTCTCGGCAAATTCGACGACTCATGTCACCGATCCATATTGTAATCGCACATATGGAACCTGTTATAGAGGATACGAAATGGTGTTGGAGAAGAAAGCACGAGTGTTTACGAGCTAAACTTTCATGAAACCTGCAGTGGACGTGCAAATATCTGGGTGTTTGTTTAATTATCTTTCATGGATACCCTCGGCCCTGTGTTGATGGGGGAAAAATCAATTCGGTTCCAGAAGCAAATTTTATTCGCTCAGAGGATGCTCGTTCATAGCTCATGGGATTTAATGGAGCTCTCTGTTGTGTTTCATTGAAGAATCAATCGGCTAAAATACCTCAGGAGACATAAAAATAGAGACAAATGAGTCAATTATTGACGTACAGTTAGAGTATAGGGTTTGTGTCATGTGCATCTTTTTGTTCATATTGAAACCTTTACTGAAAGAAAGTCTGAGATCATAAGTCTCAAAAGTGTCTCAGATGTTTCTCCCTAACTTATTTTGGAGAAATACAACTGTACACAAATGAGTACAAAAATACACAGATAGCTGACGCAAAGAGCAATGCAACTAGATTCACATCAATAATTATTACTATGGATTACAGACGCTGCTTTTTTGGCAGAACTTAAACACAGACATTGAGATATTGAGACCTCTTTTGGAAGTCTAGATGAGACCGATTTCTGGAGTCTTTTAGATATATATTTCATTAGCTTTGTCTTGAACGTTACATCTAACATTCCTTTGAAGAAATAAATAGTCAATATATAATGAATATGGAAAAGGTTTAGAGTTATAAAATGAATGTGGCAATAAACTACATGAATAAGTTAAAAACACTTACATTTCTCATATCACCTCATTTTGGAGTCTTGGAGGCAAATTTGTTAAAAAGTTCAATCTCTCTAAACCTATCTTCTTATAAATTGGTCATACAGCACAGTATGTATTTGTGATTGAGTACTACGACGTGTCAGGGAGTTAACGTCCATTACATATCTGAATTTCGGCTCCAGATCTACCTCGGGAGCTTGATACAACCGTTATAAAAGCAGTAAAAATGGCGCCTGTACTTCCGCACCAATTGACCTATGGCTAAGCCGCGGCCCTCGAGCAACGAGTGAGCCAATCACCAGCGCGCAGCTAACCCAATACACTTCGGACATTTCTCTGCTTTCCCACGTCCACTGAAATACAGTGAGTCAGTTTTCATTCGTTTTTTCTTTCTTTGGTCAAACAGTGTGCTAGTTTCCTGAGAGGCTGGGCGACGGACGTGTGTATTTTTTTACCCTTTCCCCAGGAACACTCTCTAACACGTGATAAGTGTGCTGCTCTGGATTGAGTTATGTGAATAACCACAGAGCACCAACTGAGCGTCGGATGAAGTACATCGTCCATCTGTTCATCAGTTAAGTGACAACAGCATATTGAATGTTATCTTTAAAATCTCTCGTAACGTAACGTTAGGCTAACATTGGAGACGATCTTAGGCGTTAGCTATACTAGCTGTCGGTGTATATCATGTCACTTAGCTTCATTTAGCGTATCTGTATATTAAATGTTAGGCAATGTTTGTGTTGAATGATTAATGTCAATACTGTTAGCACCAAACGGTGATGGCAATGTTTATGAGCGCTTACACTGTGACCTGTATATTTTTGCCTGGAGCTGAAGCTTTTCATAGACCTTCTCGACAATAAAATTATTAATATAACCCTCCAATGCATAGTTAAGGCCCTTTAGGTGACTTCGAGAATGATATATAATCTTTCTGTCTCAAAATCACCAATTGCCTCCTGTGAAATGTCTCCTAATGTGACCTGTCCCCGAATGTTGACTGTGTGTCCGAGTGAGTGGAGGGGGCGTGGCTTAGCCATAGGTCAATTCCAGTCCTCATTCTTTTGAAATGCATCAAAGTGGATTTGCAGCGCTAAAAGTAACGTCTTCTCAACATGAACCAAACTCTTCCAGTCTTAGATATAGCTATAGTGTTTGAGGGCGGGTGGAAGTAGACGTTGTTTGCAAGCAGCCAATGAATACCATAGGCTGGCATTATGCAAATTCGTTACAAACCTAAGAAGGTATGAAATAGGTTTTAGAACCTATTCAGAATCGACTCTTTATTTTCAGGACACATGTAGCCTGAATGCCAGCCCGAAACCCACCCAAAACATTTTTTGGTCAGGAAGTTCGATCTTGGACTCGAATCCATTGAGGAGTAATTATGATCGGTTCAGGAATCCGTTTGGCCAATAAAATTGCCATGGTGGGCTTTATACAATGATGGACAGATGATCTTAATTTGTTAAAAAGTCAAGTCGCACTGCAACCGTTAGAAAGTTTAGACAGGGCCGACAAATGCGAGCATATTTGTTTGTTTTATTGTCGAGATCTAATCCTAAACAGAGAACTTGTTTGTATACATTCACCTTTTCGAATCCGTTCTCATCCCAAAGAACCATATTTTGACACTTTTGCAAAAGCATAAATATCCAACGCACATGGCAGCCTATAGCGCCAAATGAGACGTAAAAATAAATAGGGCAGAAGGTGCCTCCTAGTGGTCTAACCCTACCCCTACCCCATACCTAGAACTTAACCGTCTCATTTGGCGTTAAAGGGTGCCATGTGCGTTGGATATTCACGCTTTTGCAAAAGTGTCAAAATATGGCGCCTTGGGATGAGAATGCGTTGCCTTTTCTCAGTGTTGGGGAGTAGTTAACTACAGTAGCGACGCTACTAACTTAACTACATTTTTCAGTAGCTTGGCAGTAGCTCAGTTGCTTTTAAACAGTGTAGCTTTTCCAGTAGCTAACTACTTTTTGCAGCAAGTAGCGGTGTAGCGCGACTAAAAGCTGCATTGCATTTGTCTAGCCTGCGCAAATCAGCGCGATGTAAGAATATTCTTCTTCTTGTTAGATTACAAACTTATTTTTGTCATTACCGCCACCTGTTGTTTAATCACGCATCTTGCGGCTAACGGTTCACTGACGTACAGAAGTGGGTTGACACACCCATATTATAATTATATAGCAAGACGTGACGGCAGATTTGGAGGATGGAGAAACAACTAACGTTAATTACCCATGGCCTTATTTGTCCAAGTTTAATCAGTATTTTTGAGAAAATGTTCCATCAATTTACATTGGATGCATATTTTATTCTTGCAATGTTGTAGGCTATTTGTTGCAATTTTGACAAACAGTCAGAGATATTTTAGTGTTGTGTGTAATAAAACAATACTCTTTGAAATCATAATTGCATTGTCTTGTTTGAAACACTAAATATTTTACTTAAAACATTCCTCAGACACTTATTTATAGTTATTTATAATATACGTTGTTCAAAAAAAGCATAAGTAGTTTCAATGTAGCTAGCTACTTTTTGATAGTAACTTGTAGTGTAGTTAACTACTTTTCTAAACGGTAGCTTGACTGTAGTTTACAACTACTTAACTTACAGTACCTTGTAGCTTGTCAAACTAGGTTTCAGAGTAGCTTCCCCAACACTGCCTTTTCTATTTCTTCTCAAAAATGCTTTCCGTGTTTGCAGTCTCCACAAATCCTTAAATTATCTTACAACACCAGCAAAGATTGATTACACTCATTATTTACTACTCTCTTCCGACGTGCCCAGTAGTTGAGTTCTGTTGACAACTATGCAACGTTACTGCAATTGCTCTGTTTGGTTGTAGGTCTATCCAATTGATTATCCAGCTTTTTGTTTCCTGGTTCAGAGTGAATTAAAGTATGATTTTACTTTTTTAACTTTAGTTCAGTGTATAATGTCACTGTTTGAGCATAAACAACCTTATCAAAGTTACAATGCTAAAAAGTTTAAATGAGTTGATGAGTGGTTGTATAAGAGCACATTTGTGAGTCAGCTCGAACTTTAGCATCTTTTCACATGCAATAGAAAGTCACTCTGTGTGCATCTCACAACAGTTCCTATACAAGCGATTTATAGATTACATGAGAGAATATGCTGAATTGAAGATAGTTAACTCCACATCAGCAACATAAATTCATCATCTAACCTTTCAGAGACATCCTGTTGTATCCTACATGTTGTCACTTCTTCTTGAGTCTCTCCATCTTTGACTGACTCCGTTTTAACGTTAAAGGGGCAACCGTTTCTGTGATTTTAGTGTCTGCGTGAGGAAATTGCAGCTGCTAGCTAACACACACAAACTCTTGAAAACCGCCCTCTGCAGCAACTCAATTTGCATTTAAAGGGCCAGGCACAAAACAGTGCAATTTTGCAAACCCTCAAAAATATAGCAACTTTAACATGCTGTATAAAATATCTGTGGGGTATTTTGTGCTAAACCACCCCTTTACAGACACGACTCATTATCAAAGCCCTATAGAGCCATTATGGACTCACATTCTGACTAGAATAGGAGTACTGACGAAGTCAGGCCACAATACATGTGTTTGTCATGCAATTTTATATTCATTCACAAGCAGCTGTTTAACACTACATGAAAGGATGAAAGGGAATATTTGAAAAAGCATTATAATTTTTAAGGCACTTTAAAAAGAATTTGCTCTCCTATGGGGTTGGATTTCTGAAAGTCAGGGAAATGTTGATGATACTCTAAGATGCAGAAACAAAGCATAAACACTCTGTGGTTCAGCAGCAGTCTGAGGTTTTCCGTGGTGAAAAGCATTTACAGAAAAAGACAATTACTGAGCAAAATTCAGCCTTCAATATCCCTGTTGGCACGGCTGCTATGCTGCTTTATTTGAAGGCTCTAAACTGCACTTCATTTTCCCATTTGCTCTAATGAGCTTATTTCATATATAGAGGAACAATCAATCAGTAAAAGGTGAATCACTCATGGTTTCGTGATATATGTGCTGGATTGAAAGGACGTGTCAGTAAAGGCAATAAATCACAGGTCTCCTAATTGCTCACTGGGGCTGTGCAGGAAGGAGCCGGTCACCTTGCTGAAGGGGAAAACATCTGTCTTAATCAGATGCTGTGCATGCTGTGCCCCTGTTGGCCCTTCTCACTGTGAATCACAATGACCCTTAGTGACCTTGAGCAACCTTAGGATTATTAAAGAGGGAGATGTCAACTACTAATGAGAGACTGAGAAAGTATAGCAGGAAACACACATACTGTACTGTACACACACACTTTGATTCTGATCCAAAACACGCTTACTACAAAGCATTTTAAGGCAATTATGATTGCATTGCCTTATAATGCATTATAATGGACTTCAATGGGTTCCAAACGGTTCAAGGTCCAAAAGACAGTTTTAGTGCAAACTGTTCAAAGGGCTTTGAGACGTTCCAGACGATGAATAAGGGTCTTATCAAGCGAAACGATCGCTTATTTAAAAAAAAAAAGAAAAAAAAAGTTTTACGTTGCATTTAGTTTAAGTTTTATAAGCACTAAGGATCACCTTTCTCTGTGTTAGGGTTTAGGGTGTGATGCACGTTTGTAACTCTACCTATTCAAACTCATTCATCAAAATAAACAAATCTTTTCCCGAGTACAACTCGTTCGTTGAATGAACCAAATGACACGAAAAAGAATCGTTCATTTTGATAAACAAATACTTTATAAGCATTTGAGCTTATAAATCTAAGTATAAAACTTAAATAAAACTTATAAACTAAGTTTGTTATTTTTTTTACTATTTTATTTATTTATTTTTTTAAATGAGTGATCGTTTCGCTTGATAAGACCCTTATTCATCGTCTGGAATCGTTTCAAAGCCTTTTTAACAGTTTGCAGTTTGCACTGAAACTGTTTTTTGGACCTTGAACCAATGGTTCCCATTGAAGTCCATTATATGGAGAAAAATGCTGGAATGTTTTCATCCAAAAAAAAATTTGCTGATTATTTACTTTTGCAAATTTATTTTGCTGATAAGTGAACTACTCCTTTAAGTTAATAACTTGACTATTTTACCAAAAAAAATTAATCACATTGTTAGCTTAAGATGCTAATGCAAAACTCTACTGTAATTGTTATGATCCCAGTCTTATGTTATTTCCTGTCTTACACCACGTTTTGTAGTTCTATGATCTTGTGGATTATTTTAATAAACCTAAACCTGCACGTGGATCCGCTTCCCAGCCTGCTCCTTTACCTGTCTGATTGTCTAACCATGTGACGTGTAATCACTGGAGTTGAATCTCCTGTGCACTTTTTGTATTTGCATTGGATTTGTGAGCTTTTGCCCAGATTTTTCACTTATGATATTCAGTAATGATTAGGATGCTACAGTACCTAGCTATGTCGACAGCAAGGCAGCTCATTAGGTCCCACCATGTTATTCCCAGATATTTTGTGGGTTAGTAGAATAAGTTGACATGTACTTGCAAAGTTACTAATAGTCATTATAAAGTCTGTTGGGGAGCATCAGAATAAAGTGTTAGTGATATTCAGCAGACAGTTTACTAATACTCTAATGAGAGTTAGTTGGCATGTAGTGCCAAAGATAATAGTTAATAGAATGTCTAAAGTCGATAATAAAAAAATAACATAAAAAAACTCTACAACTTGGATGAAAACATACCGAGTGACCAGTGGCTGTTAAAGGTCCCCAGACATGGGGCTATTTTATTATGTTATGTTTCCTGAGTTGCCCTTTTAGTGTTAAGTTGTTTTTTCAGATTAAAAATAGTCATAATTTAGTAATAAAAGGCATTTTTCCTAGCCTGATTTCAGCCTCTGATTTGAACGCTCTGTTTGAAGGGGCGTGTCTGCTGTGGGATTCAGTGTATCCGCCCACTGCTGTGATTGGCTGACATGCTTGCATATGAAATAGCTGCATATTACAAGTGAAACTCTCAAATACTTTTACTAAAGCTATTATACGTTTTTACTATTACAGCTATCGAGATTACCGAATAGCGAGAAGTTTTTAGATGATGATCTTATCATTGTAACACAGTTTCTGCACTCTCTCTAATGCTTTCACCAATGCAGACACGACTGATGGACATACAGTAAGAGCTTCGTTGTGCAGTGTAACATGCGTCATTGAATTCAAAACGAGTTTTCCAGATAAACTCACGCTGTGTGGAAAGATTGTTCTTTGATCGCTTTCTGCATAATTTAAACACAATTTCAAATACGATTATTTTCATCCTATTAAAATAAACGATGTGAAGTTGATATTTTAGTCACTGGCTTGACTGATCCATAAACCGTATCGAATGATTTTGTGAGAAAGATTACGTGTCTGAACTTGAACAATTAGGCTACACATCAGAAATTGTTGCTTAAGCTCCAATCGGTTTGTTTTCAGTACGTTCATCGAGTTGAGGAAATAGTCGTCGGTGAAATGTTTGGACCATACTAAACTTTGGGAAGTTGTGTCAATGCATTTCCAGAGAAAATAAAATTAACCCATTGTTTCTTCAGACGCTCAGATGAAGAAACTAAACAATATATTTGGGTTCATTTGTACATTCGAACACTCATCAACTGTCATGCTTCGCTCGTTCACAAGACATGATATCTCTCGAGGAAAACTAAAATCCCGCCTGCGTGTTTGTACTTCTTGTTCCTAACTCATTTTCTCATGGGCGAGCCACATTCTCCGTGTGGGCAAAAGCAGAGAGAAGGGGAGTTAACCTTTCCCCCGTATGAAGTCATAAGGAGGAGATTCATGATCAGCGCGTCTGAGCTGCAGAGAAGAGAAAGATAGCCAAAGTTGGTTTACATCCGAATGAAAATTCTAGACACGAGGGGAACAAATAACAGTCTAGGGGAACTAATATTAATATTAAAAAACCTCAGAAAGTGAAAATTTCATGTCAGGGGACCTTTAAGCCACCATACAATCCAATATATTGTCCTATTTTCCATATGATTTGGTCATTTGATAGGCGAACAGATTTTTAAGTCACTTCAGACGACTTGCACATGTACTAATATGGTGATTTTTGTAGTCGGCTTTCATTTCACAACAAAAAGCAGCTACGCTCTCAGAAAAAAAGTGGAAAGCTGTCACTGGGGCTGTACCTTTTCAAAAGGCAAACTATTGTCCATTTTAGGTGCTAATATGTACATTTTATGTGTTTATATGTACATTTTAGATGTCAATATGTAACATTTTAGGTCCTGAATATGTACATTTTAGGTATTAATGTGTACATTTTAGGTGTTAATATGTCCCATTTCAGGTCCCTGATATGTACATTTTAGGTGTTAATATGTACATTTTAGGTGCTAATATGTACATTTTAGATGCTAATATGTAAATTTTAGGTGTTAATATGTCCATTTTAGGTTCTAATATGTACATTTTAGGTGCTAATGTGTACAGTTTAGGATGTTAATGTGTACATTTTAGGTCCTGATATGTACATTTTAGGTGTTAATATGTCCATTTTAGGTTCTAATATGTACATTTTAGGTGTTAATATGTACATTCTAGGTGCTAATATGTACATTATAAGTGCTAATAAGTACCATTAAGGTGCAAAAGTTTAACTTTTGAAAGGACAGCACCAGTGATAGCTTTTATACCTTTTTTATGAGACATTCTGCCTGAACATTACAAAGTTACACAAAGTAAAGAAGAAAAAACAGACATTTGAAAACACAAGGGTGATGGCATCAGTAAATAATGACAGAATCTTCATTTTTCGGGTGAGTTATCCCTTTGCGATCACTCATTAAGCTCTACAAGCAGGATTGTTTGGCTCTAGTGAGCGCATCTATCTTGCTCAGGGGTTCGAAGGCAGACGATTTCAGGGAGGAAATATGGAAAGAAAAATTGAATATGCGTCTGACATGCAAGACCTAAGCAAGCTCAAACTAGTGAACATGGCAATGTTTGTACCCAGAAGACATACAGTACACACACGCACATACAACCAAGAGTGAACTTTTTACTGTGTAAAGTGTGTGAAAGTCCATCACTGAAAACTGTGATTGAGCCGAGATGGGTATTGCTTCAGAAGCTCAGAAGATACCAGTTAGATTACAGTCACCTCTCTCTCTCTCTCTCTCTCTCTCTCTCTCTCTCTCTCTCTCTCTCTCTCTCTCTCTCTCTCTCGGGTGCAGTGGTGCGGGTTACTGACCGTTCTACTCCTGCACACGAGGTGTGTGATGAAAGCGGCCACCCCTCCTCTGCTATCCGTAAGCTCTGATTCAGCGTTTCATATAGGCTTTATCTCTGAATGAAGCTCTGTCGGTGTTGTTTACAGTGGCAGTGGTAGACGGATAACCTCTCTCCGAGGAAGAAACCTGCAGTCTGAAGGGGAACTATCTGAGAGCCGCAGACGCCGGCAAATGTGAGCTAAAATTGGCTTCAGCAGGCGGATAAAACTGAGTTACTCGCCAGTTGGCCGCTGAACTTTATTCAGGAACCACTACATTACATGGTTTAAGTCAAACTGCAGGATTCAGATAAATCCGGCTACTGTCAAGTCTTTCCCATTCAGAAAAAAATAAATACAATTCTGGACAAAATATATATAATATATATATATATATATATATATATATATATATATATATATATATATATATATATATATATATATATATATATATAATATATACACTCACCGGCCACTTCATTAGGTACACCTGTCCAACTGCTCGTTAACACTTAATTTCTAAGCAGCCAATCACATGGCGGCAACTCAGTGCATTTAGGCATGTAGACATGGTCAAGACAATCTCCTGCAGTTCAAACCAAGCATCAGTATGGGGAAGAAAGGTGATTTGAGTGACTTTGAACGTGGCATGATTGTTGGTGCCAGAAGGGCTGGTCTGAGTATTTCAGAAACTGCTAATCTACTGGGATTTTCACGCACAACCATCTCTAGGGTTTACAGAGAATGGTCCAAAAAAGAAAACATCCAGTGAGCGGCAGTTCTGTGGGTGGAAATGCCTTGTTGATGCCAGAGGTCAGAGGAGAATGGCCAGACTGGTTCGAGCTGATAGAAGGGCAACAGTGACTCAAATAACCACCCGTTACAACCAAGGTGTGCAGAAGAGCATCTCTGAACGCACAGTACGTCGAACTTTGAGGCAGATGGGCTACAGCAGCAGAAGACCACACCGGGTGCCACTCCTTTCAGCTAAGAACAGGAAACTGAGGCTACAATTTGCACAAGCTCATCGAAATTGGACAATAGAAGATTGGAAAGAACGTTGCCTGGTCTGATGAGTCTCGATTTCTGCTGCGACATTCGGATGGTAGGGTCAGAATTTGGCGTCTACGACATGAAAGCATGGATCCATCCTGCCTTGTATCAACGGTTCAGGCTGGTGGTGGTGGTGTCATGGTGTGGGGAATATTTTCTTGGCACTCTTTGGGCCCCTTGGTACCAATTGAGCATCGTTGCCAACGCCACAGCCTACCTGAGTATTGTTGTTGACCATGTCCATCCCTTTATGACCACAATGTACCCAACTTCTGATGGCTACTTTCAGCAGGATAATGCGCCATGTCATAAAGCTGGAATCATCTCAGACTGGTTTCTTGAACATGACAATGAGTTCGCTGTACTCAAATGGCCTCCACAGTCACCAGATCTCAATCCAATAGAGCATCTTTGGGATGTGGTGGAACGGGAGATTCGCATCATGGATGTGCAGCCGACAAATCTGCGGCAACTGTGTGATGCCATCATGTCAATATGGACCAAACTCCCTGAGGAATGCTTCCAGCACCTTGTTGAATCTATGCCACGAAGAATTGAGGCAGTTCTGAAGGCAAAAGGGGTCCAACCCGTTACTAGCATGGGGTACCTAATAAAGTGGCCGGTGAGTGTATATATATATATATATATATATATATATATATATATGTATATATGTGTGTGTGTGTGTGTGTGTGTGTATATGTGTATATATGTATATATATATGTATATATGTGTGTATATATATGTATATATGTGTGTGTGTGTATATATATATATATATATATATATATATATATTTCCAATTGAGAAAAAAAAATTTTTGAACAAATGTTTACACACGTTTTGCATACAAATATATTTAGATTTCAAATATTTGTAAAAAAATTACAAAAATAAAAATATAGTCTGAAAATATATACAGTGAAAATATATATACTAAACATATTTTTAATATCTATATTAGCAATATATTTTGGCCATTTTTGGTATATCTCAAAAAGAAGAAAATATATAATATATACAGTGCTTAGCATAAAGTGAACACACCCATGCTAAAGTTGAATAAAAAGAGGAATAGAAAATCATCTTTTATAAATGTATCTTAATGTCTTATTTAAAAAAAAATAGGAAAAAGCCAACCTTTAAGGACACCAATTATCTTTGTGAATAAATAATCCATTGTAAATAAATAAATGTTCTTCCTTAAAATACAGGGTGCATACTTCAGGACACGCCTGACAGGAAGATTTTTATTTTTAAAGGCCAGTTATTTCATGGATCCATGATACTATACATCCTGATAAAGTTCCCTTGAGATTGAGAAATTGGCATGGGTTTATTTCAGTTAGCCTAATAGCTGGTTTGATTTGCATTGAGGGATGATTTTATGGAAAGTACCTCATGCCAATCTCTCAATCTCAAGGGAACTTTATCAGGATGCATAGTATCCTGGATCCATGAAATAATCCAGCCTTTAAAAATAACAATCTTCCTGTCTCTATGGGAATCCAACAGGGGTGTCCTGAATTATGCACCCTGTATTTTAAGGAAGAACATTTATTTATGTATGATGCATTATTCATTCACAAAGACAATTGGTTGTCCTTAAAGCTAGGAGTTTTCCGATTTTTTTAAATTAAGGCATTACAATCAATTTCCAAATAATGATTTTTTTTATTCATCTTTTTAGTTAACTTTAGCATGGGTGTGTTCACTTATGATAAGCACTGCACTATAATAAAAGGCAAGGCAAGTTTATTTATATAGCATATTTCATACACAGTGGTAATTTAAAGTGCTTTAGATAGAGAAGGAATTAAAATAATCATAAAATAAAAATAGAAGCATAGAATGAAAATGTATTTTATTTCTCCTAAAATATTATTTAAAAAATATATTATTATTTATTAAAAATATATTATTTAATATATATATATATATATATATATATATATATATATATATATATATATATATATATATATATATATATATATATATATATATATATATATATATATATATATATATATATATATATATATATATATATATAGATGGGCAATGATTAATCGTATCCAAAATGAACGTTTCTGTTTGACTTCCAGTCTGTATTTTCACAGCGATCTTGCATGAATGAACTGCTCGTAAAAAATTTCCCAGTCGACATTTGTTAAGACATCTGCTTTACAATGCTTATGATAAACATTACAATGCTCATGCTAACTTTTGTTAACTCTACAATAAGTAAATCCACTTCAGCAGCTAAGTATTCCTCTACAGCGATGCCATAGAAATATACAGAGCGACCATGAAACCGGAAGTTCAAAGACAATATTCTAAAGATGACGGCGCCCACGTTTCTCTGGTGCATAAGGTCTATATATACACAATATATGTGTGTGTATGTATATATATATATATATATATATATAATTATTTATTTATTTATTTAATGACCCAGATATTTCCTCTACAGGCAGTTGAGGCTAAAAACAATCACTACTATGAAAAATATTTAGTGTTTTAGCCCAAAAGAAAAAAAGCAAATGAAAAAAGCAAGCCTTGAATTGAGCTAAAACTAATTTTAATCTCATCACACCAGAAATTCAGTCCTAATTCAGACTTATTAAAAATGCAGCGTTATTCTCCAGCGGCTCAAATAATAACACTTCCGACAGGAATGGCGCGCTGATGCTTTACTTGATAGAGGAACATTCAGTTTGCAGTCATTTCTGCTAAATGGAGCTATCGGCAAGGCACGTCTTTTCAATGAGAGGACAAGTGCAGCAAGCAATTTCTCACTTTCTCTTTAGCTCTCTCATTTTATTTTTCAGATAAAAGCCCATTCCGACGGCAGTGAGCCTTTAACAAGTGACGACGTAGCGCGTGGAGCCCATGCATATTCACACGCCACTGATGGATCCAATTTCTGCTGGATTCCCTCCAGCTCGCTGGCTGTACAAAGGCAACCTTCTTCCGTCATTAAACCTACACCTCATCATGCCTCTAGGAACCAGACGCGCTTTCTTTCAGGATGGACGGATCCCTCGCTTCTTTCCTTTGAAGTCCCAAATGACTTCTTTCTTCTGCTGCCAATTTGGCTTTCAGACAGCCTGGCCTTTTGGCCTTCTGCTGCAGGGTCCGATCAGACCCATTCTGCTTTTTTTGTTTCCCATCTCTCTGTCTCCGGTCCCTTAAGTCCGCAACGGGATGCTTTCATCCGACCCTGACGATCCATGACCACCACAGCGCACTGTGAAAGAGCCTTTTCAAAAAATAGCTCACTCGATAATGAAGATTCACTCACCCCGCTGGTGTTACTACAAACCCAGTCATTTTTGTCTGGGGAACATAAAAGGAGAAATCTGAAAGAATAATTCAGCTATTTTCCAATAACAATTCACATGAAATTTTTCAATAGCAATGCCATTGACGAAGGGATAGTTCACCCTAATAATTGTCATCGTTTACTGTCGTTCCAAGCCTGACAATGCAATGAAAGTCAAAGGAGTCGAATGTTGTTTTGAACCCCGACGTTCCTTTCTTTTTGTGAAATATTTTGTGTTCAGAAGAAGGGGAAAAAGTCATGCATGTTTGGAACGGCATGAAGAGAATTTAAAGGGCATATTGCAGGTTAGAGGACCCAACGAGTCAATGCATAGAAAAACAATGTAGGAACTACACTGAAAAAAAATATTTTTGCTGCTTGTTCAAATTGCTTAATTAAAATTAGCTTAAGCAACATAATTGCTTTACATTTTGTCCAAACTTAAATTGATTGTGTCCAATCTGCTTAAATATATGTACAATTTTAGTTTACTTAATCCATTTGTGTTGGATTACATGAATGATTTGTGTTGCATTAACTGAAACTGGGTGGTGCATGTTTATTTCCAGCATGCTTTGCATATGTCTGAATTAGGAGAGAATAAATGTTGAAATTAAGTGTTATTTTATATGTTTTTGAGAAAATAAGAAAAAGTTAGTGTGTAATTGTGTTTAATGTTCAATTATATTGGAATTATTAGAACCATTTAAATTACAGTTGGTTACCATTGTGGAGAAGAGTGGATCATTTGGTTAGGCTGTGGACCGATTCAACTATGCTTATAGCATCTGCTTTTTGCTGATGGTGTTTGTACCTTAGCATTCAGTATGCCAACAAGTGCTATTGGTAGCTAACTGCAGGCTATAGTACTAGAAATTGAGTCATGTGACACTAAAATACATTAAATCTTAATTGGATAAATGAATATATGAATTTGCATACCTGAAACAGCCAATCAGGGAGCCTTTTAAAATCACTTTGAGACTACTTAATTGGATAACTTAAAATGACTTAATTCCATGTTGTTGAAGATACATGAATAAATTATGTTTGTGTTAACTTAATTGGTTCATGTGGGACCGATGTACACCATCAAATCATGTAAATCCAACACACCTTTTTTCAGTGTAGATTTTCTTTAAAATATACGTATAAACACGCTACAGAAGCTTCTGAAGTCATTTTTGTGAGAAAATTGTACCGCGTCTGAAAATGGGCGTGGCGGGCGCTGACGCAATGAGAGCTGTCGATTCACACAACAGGAAAACAATGGATCACAATGACATTCCAGACGCTGAGGAAATGCTCGTATGACGGACCAAGCCATAAAGTTATGAGCCTGCAATGCTAAAGAGAGCAGGGACAGGCCAGGATAATGTCAGACAGAACGGTCAGAGAAAAAATTGAGCTGTGATGTGAGGAGAACCAGTGGAGAACAGGACAGGTGCCTTTAGGTGAGAGACATGCTTATAGATATACACGTTCGTGAACAATATACACTGTGCTCACAATACTGTACAGATTATTATGATCCGGCCAGCAGACATTAGTATGTTTAGGGTAGATTTATATACTATTAAATGTATAAAAACTTTACTTGAGCATATTTCTAGTACTAAAAGCATAGGCTATTCAGGTAAATTTTTAATATATATTTTTCACCTGGGTTATAACATAAACAGAAAATTAAAGATTTGAGTATTTAAACAACCAATTTTGTTTTTCAATTACAAGTTCTATTTAGGGCATGACATGACTAAGTTACCTATATAACACTATTTGATGCCATTGGTATAGTATACGACGATATGACGTCAAATGACGCGATGTTGAAAAAAAAGCCGTTTTTACTAGCAGTCCAGGACACGCTCACTTTATCGTCTAAATTAGTGCCCTTATGTTGTTTTAAAACATTTTAAATCCTGCATTAACTTTTCATATGGTATTTTCATACAAGGTTGTCTATAAATTTCGGGGGTTTTTTACCTGCAATATGCCCTTTAACAACCCAGGCTCAGTGGAAAAACAATTAAACACTTAAGATTTGTTTTATAATATATATTGCTTTGGTTAACTGGATGTGTACAGAAAAAGTGATATACAACTTTTAATATTTTAATGGGCTTTAATATAGTTTACATTTTTGACAAAATAACAATCATGCAGTTTCAACCCGATCTCACGGGAATTTGTACGAATTTTACGAGGTGGCTAATTCACAACAATTCGTACGACTTCACTCGTACGAATTAGTAAAATTTTTGCTAAATCATACATATTTTATGAATTGGCCAATTCGTATGAATTCGTACGAATGGCCCACCCCTGACCCCGCCCCTAAACCTATACCCATCACGTGGGTTTAGACAAATCGTATGAATTCGTAACGAGCTAGGTCGTATGAAAACGGTAAAAAAAACAAAAAAACGGTAAACTACTGGCAGCTGTGGTTGCCAGCATCATACCGTAACAATATTATGTGTTACTGTTTTTTGTGTTACAGCATATAGCTGTTAAGTTTTATACTGTAGCTGACAATACAGTATTTAGCTGTTAATTTCGAAAAACAGTAACACACTGTATTTTTACGGTATGAAGCTGGCAACCACAGCTACCAGTAGTTTACCGTTTTTTGTACAGGATTATATTTTACAGTGTACGTCAGCCTGGCTGTAAAGCGGCACTGTGACAAAAATCAGCAACATGACATGCTTTAATGCTTTGCTACCGCTTGTTGGTAGCTTGTTTCGGTAAAGGTACACAGTGAAGATACTGTCACGCTACTGAAAAATGTTGTTAGGTCAGTGCCGGTGCTAACTTTAGTTTGTTTCCCTCCCAAACCAAATAATGCAGAAAGCAGTTAACCCAGAGATCATAAAGTGCTGTTCTCATTAGGGATAAAGATAGTCAGTGAAGCCCTGCTCCTCACCAGCCTCTCATCCGTCAAAATGAGTCTGCTTTTAGCAGACCTTCACAAAAATAGAGCAATAATTGCATCAATTAGTAACAGTGTGGGAAAGCAGAAGCGTCTGTTCGGTGGGGAGATAAAAGCAGGTGTGCAGGACAGAGAAAGAAGGGGAACATTTGCAGTACTGCTCCCAAATTATAGAAATAGTGCACAGAAATGGGATGCTTTTTTTGCAGTGGAGCATTTTAAGAAATCATAAGGCTGCTTTTCCCCCCATACAGAGACAAGATTTAAAAAGGAATTTTAAAACATCATAAAAGTAATCCTTATGAATTGTGCTCTTTATATACTATAGTGACACCAGAATTTGATTTCACAACCCTACAAGTTTGATTAAACATCAAAATATGAGGAATATATATATATATATATATATATATATATATATATATATATATATATATATATATATATATATATATATATATATATATATATATACTGTATATATATATATATATAAATTAGTGCTGTCAAACGATTAAAATATTTAATCGCGATTAATCGCATTAATGTCATAGTTAACTCTGCGATTAATCGCACATTTTTATCTATTCTTAATGTCTTTTGATTTCTTTTTGATACATTTTTTTCTCATTTTAATGCTCTTATCAACATGGAAAAGTGGATTGGCTTGTTTAGTGCAAATGTTTTTTTTTTAATTATTATTATTGAAAATAACATTAGAATAGTGTTCAATTTCACTCTAACATATATAGCCTAAATAATCTCTCACACAATGCAACACTGTCCATCAATAAAAGGGTGAAAGAAATACTGACGAGGTCCTGATATTGACGAGGGGTGGAGAATTTGCATCATCTGTGTTTGTGTGTGTGTGTTTGCTTGGCCATCATCAAGTGGTGTTTCAGGCTGGACGTGCTGTGATGATGATAGCTCAGTTCATAATGACAAAACATACAGATCGCTTTGGTCTTGTCAATGGGACAATTTGGCAACTTTTTAAAAGTAAACTTTACATTCAGAATCTCATTGGCATCCATTTCGGCGTCTCGCGCTCGTCATCCACTCAAAACATAACGTTACTATTTGGCCGGCTCGCAAGCTGAAACGAGTGTGTGCGGCACAAAACGTCCTCGCGCTGCGCTCTGAAACCCATTCATTTCAATTGCTTGCGCCGCGGCGAGGACGTTTCGTTGCTTCTTCGACCAAAGTGCAAGCGGATCTAGCTAGACCGGAAACAAAACATCAGGCACGCCGCACACACTCGTTTGGGCTTGCGAGCCGGCTTTGAGTGGATGACGAGCGCGAGACGCTGAAATGGATCAGGACGCATGCCGCGTCCTGTTGCAAAAGTATGTGAAAAAACTACAAAGTTTGCTAGGACAAAAAGACCGTTAATCGCGCGATAAAAAAATTAACGCCGTTAAAATGGGTTTGCGTTAACGCCGTTAATAACGCGTTTAACTGACAGCTCTAATATAAATATATATATAATGTTTTTGATGAAAATATTCCAGTATTTTTCATCAAAATGAACAAATCGTTTTTTTAGCCATTTCGAACATTGAACCAAATGTCTCGAAAAAAGATTCATTTATTTTGATGAACGAGTTTGAACAGGAGAGTCACGAATGCACATCACAGCTTCACACCCATTTCAGCTTATAAAACTTAAACTTTTTTATAATGACCGATCGTTTTGCTAGATAAGACCCTTATTCATCGTCTGGTGTTGTTTAAAGCCATTTGAAGCTGCACTGAAACTCTCATTTGGACCTTGAACCGTTTGGACCCCATTGAAGTCCATTATAAGGAATATGGAATGTTTTCATCAAAAACCTTAATTTAATTAAACTACTCCTTTAATGGAAAATGTACATCCTTATTGCTTCTGGATGCACTTCATGATTATGTGTGGTTTGTGTTATACGTGTTTAAAAGACATTAAAATAATAAATAGCTGCAATATAATTAGCTACTTTTTGCTGATAACTTGCAATAGTGATAACTACATTCAGGTTAGTGTTTACATTATGTATAACTACAGTTAACGGAAGCTACAGTTAGCACAACATGCAGGGCTCACATGGCAGGTAATTGCACTTTATTCACTGCTTTGAAAGATCTTGAAGGCTACGTTCGCTCAGGGACCAAACAGGGTTGATGAGGCTTTGAAGATAAGCAGCAATGCACTCCTATCTTGAATTCAATTCCATTTAGCGCAATTCCTTTAACTGTGTCTCTTAATAAATCAATAGCAATTCCAGGCCGCCAGGTAATTTCAATCAAAGACTGCTGTTTAAACTAAGCCTAAACACAGGAGCATTTACTTTTAGGGTTGTCTGAGGCTGACAGAAGTCTTTAACACAGATTTTCCCCAGTTACTCATCATTATTACAGACTGTCTCTTTAAAATCAACACTGAATCACAAACGGAGCCTGTTTACAGTGCCTTGCAATCCTGGTCTTTTTGTGCACGATTCTCCTCTCCTTAACACCTTGGTTAAACATCTGGGCTGGTAAGCTGAAGTTTGCAGTTTTAAACTATAGAAAGAGCAATTCATAAGCTACTTAACTGCACATCGCTTCTGGGGAATCAAGACATTCTCTATGTTGCTTTACATAATGTGTCTGTTAAATGAAGAATAATGAGAGCAATGGGTTATGGACTGAGGCGAAATGCACAGTTAGTAAAGGATAAGGTACATTCAGCCGATTATTATTGCCAAATAAACCTAAATAAACGAGGGATCTGATCTCTATTATCCCGAAGGAGTTTATTTTATGATAATGACCATCTGACTGCACATTATCCTGCTCATTATATGGCTATCTATTAAATAAATACATGACATTAAATACATTAAAATATATACTTAAGATTAAATCATATATAATACAGCAAATTAAGAGCAAAGAGCACAAAATCATACAAAAAACATATAAACATATTAGGGTTTAGGGTTTGGCAACGATTAATCGCGATTAATCACATCCAAAATAAAAGTTCGTGTTTACATTATATATGTGTGTGTAGTGTGTTACGATCTGTGTGCTATGTTTTCTTTGTTTGGTCCCTCCTTTTTTGTTCTTGGCGTTGCTCTCTCTTTGGAGTGTGTGTGCGCACTCTCTCTCTTAGGTGGACGCACCTGTTCGTATAGTTATTTGTATATAAAAATTGACACACATGCATGTATATATTTAAAAAATGTGTTGTTAATATATAAAAAAATATCTATATATTTAATATCAACTATCTATACATGCAAATATTTCTTAAATATCTTAAATATATACATGCATGTGTGTGTATTTATACATACAAAATAATTCTACACAATACACACACTTATATTATGTAAACAAACTTTTATTTTGGATCTGATTAATTGCGATTAATCATTGCTTAGGCCTATATATATATATATATATATATATATATATATATATATATATAAATATATATATATATATATATATATATATATTAGGGCTGTCAAATGATTAATCGCAATTAATCGCATCCAAAATAAAAGTTTGTGTTTACATAATATATATGGGTGCACTGTGTATAATTATTTTATATATATAAATATACACACATGCTTGTATATATTTAAGAAAAATTTTCATATATATATCTGTATATAGATTATATATATATATAATTTATATAATATATAAATATAAATATTTTACATATAAATATTTTTTTTCTTAAATATACATGCATGTGTGTGTATTTATATATATACAAAATAATTATACACAGTGCACACACATATATTATGTTGGACATAAACTTTACATCAACTTTTATTTTGGATGCGATTAATCGCTTGACAGCCCTAATATATATATATATATATATATATATATATATATATATATATATATATATATATATATATATATATATATATATATATATATATATTAGGCCTAAGCAATGATTAATCGTAATTAATCAGTATCCAAAATAAAAGTTTATATCTATATATTATTTTTATATATTTTCTATAATGTGTATATATATATATATATATATATATATATATATATATATATATATATATATATATATATATATACACACACATGTTTGTATGTCTGTGTGTTTAATTAATTAATTACTTATATAATTAATTAATTATATATAGATAGACACCCATATTTATTAATATTATGAAATATTATACAAAAGAAAAAATCTGTCTTTACACAGTATATACAATATCAAATATACAGTATATATATATATATATATATATATATATATATATATATATATATATATATATATATATATATATATATGCACATACATACGCACACACATCATTTAGTATATTCAAAATATATGTACTTTTTTTTTGTAAAAATACAGCATAATTTTTGAATGGCTGTCAATGGGAAAAAAGTTGTAATGCCCATGCTAACCAGTTAAACCAGACCCTCTGGCTAATACGACTGCATCATTCCCGTTCACCTCAAAACTGAATTGCTCATATGCCATCTCACTGAAAATTGCACAGCATAAACTAAACCAGTTTCTGTAATGTCACTGAGATAATGCAACCGTCAATTTGCAAAGAGAATTCACAGGAAATAACAGACTCACTGACAGCAAATTGTTTCAGCAGAATCAAATCAGCAGGCTGTTAAGGGTCATCTGACTACATATCTGACTGATAAACCTGCGACGCAAGAGAGCAGAGTCAGGCCTCGGGGTGCAAATGTGAACGCTGACCATCACAGGCCGAAGATAACGAGCTCTATTTCAAAGCGAGAGAACCTCGTCCAGTGAGCGCTTGACCGGCGCGCTCGAGCAGAAAGTCTGAGGATGATGGAGGCTTAGAGCGCACTCGTATGTCACTGACGCCAAGTCCTACTCATCCCTGTGAGCCATGCCAAGAGGATTTTCTGTCCAGCCGACCCAGCGCTGACCACACCGGCTGCCCAAATATCAATTACAGCCATCCTCACTGCCTGTGATCAGGGGAGGTGAAGTCACGGGCCGGGACGAGACACACGCATCAACCTTATCTGATGGAGCTGGATGAGGTCTGTGGAATTCAATCTGCCAATAGCAATCAGAAACAGCTTGATCTCATTGAAAGAGTTAAAAAGGTTTACAATCCAAATAAGCTACTCACAACACCGAACACACAACTTTTTTCAGTTGCTTATAGACATATTAAAGGCACAGATTAAATTACACTATTTAGCAGAAACAGGGCTACCATAATATGTGAGCAACATGTATGTATATGTTTGTATTTTTGAGAGAATATTGTTTATGCGTAATTTAAAAATGAAAGTTTCTGAAATAAGGCCACAAAACACATACTAAATATGCGTCCACAAGACTTTTGACAAATGGATGTTGTTGCTTAGGGTTTTTTCCTCACAATGATCTGAAAATCCTCCACCTAATCGTTCACATAAAACTGTGAATTGGGTTATATTGAGAAAAAACATTTTTTTGTTTGTTTACCTTGCTATTTCATTACAGTTTAGCATTATTTCAGCATATCTGAAAACTTGTAATTTATCACAATAAAAATAGCGGAGGTCTCTCCATAATTGAAACGCTCTGCCGATGCACTCGAAACAGTCCTGGGTTGTTTTAACCTAAATTTGGGTTAAATATGTAATTTCAAATTTTAACTTTAACTTTCAACTGTATTTTTTTTTTTTTTTTTTGCATTTTTAACCCAACATTTGGGTTTGTCCATATTTGACCCAAATTTGGTTTGAAACAACCCAGCATTTTTTAGAGTGTGTCGATCACGTGTTCTTCGCTGAATTCGATCCGATTCGCACTTGAATGGTTTTACGAACAAATTCCTTCTGTTTGTGCTTTATAAATATTAATGTTCCCAATAATAAATGTTTTTATAGAGACCAAATGTTTCTTGAGCAGCAAATCAGCATATTAGAATGATTTCTGAAGGATCATGTGACACTGAAGACTGGAGTAATGCCGCTGAAAATTCAGCTTTTGAATGAATTACATTTGAATTATTACCATAAAAAACAGTTATTTTGATCATTTTTCCAAAGTATATATGTTTTTACTGTATACAAGTAAATTCAGCCTTGGTGAGCAGAACAGACTTTGAAAAACATAAAATAATCATACCGACCCCAACTTTTTTGAACAGCAGTGTATTCTATTTTAAATATACACTCTAAACATGCTGGGTTGTTTTAACCCAACTTTGGGTCAAATATGGACAAACCCAAACGTTGGGTTAAAAATGTAATTTAAAAAATGTAACCCAAAGGCTGGGTTGGTCCATTTTTGACCCAAAGTTGGGTTGAAACAACCCAGCATTTTTTAGATAGTGTGTCGATCGGTGTTTTCGTCCTGAGTCGACCCGAATTCACGTTTGAATGGTTTTATGAACAAAATAACAAATTCCTTCATTTTGTGTTTTATAAATGAGGCTGAGTAATAAATGTTTTTATAGTGACCACATGTTTCTAATTTAAAAAATGTAACCCAAAGTTGGGTTAAAACAAACCCAGCATTTTTTAGAGTGTAGATAAATTCCATTTCATTTCATCACAAAACTGGACCAATGAAATTCCACTGTTGTGACTGTGCTCAATGTCTTTGAATCACATATCCAATTTAAAATTCTACTTCAATTTGCTTGAAAATCCATTGACCTATTCCAAGTCCCGCTCAACATTATCTCTTGCTGAATAGTCAGATTCCATCAAAAACTATTTTAGAAATTAAATGCTTGAAGTACAGCTGATTTTGTAACAAAAATGAAGCTTTTTCTACACAGCCTCTGCAATTTCACAAACTATTAGAATGAAAGCGATAGCTGTCACATCAGTTTTGTTGAAATGTAAGTCTTGCTGCAGAAAAACCTTGAACAGACTGTAATATTCACACCAAATGCCTTCTCTAAGACAACATTAAATGATCAGTGATGATCGTCTGCCAGCATACGGCCTGATGTTGTGAAATCAGACTCTGGGTCAGTCAAGGATTTCTAATGGGAGTTTTGAGAAAGAGGATTATGAGGATTAATCTTTTATCTTCTTAAAGGAACAGTTCACCATTAAATTGTCATCTACCCACCCTCGTGTTGTTCATACTCACTGTTTCCCTTCAACTAAAATGGACAAAAGGAATTCTGCTCAACATATCCCAAGTCTTCTGAAGCAATTCAACAGCTTTGAATGAGGAAATGTAGTGCAAGACTTGGAATATATTGTCGCATGGACTATTTTTATGGTCCTAAATTACCATCCACTTCAGTTGTACGGAAGAGAGCAGCTCAGATATTCCTGTCGCCTTTTGTGTTTCATAGAAGAAAGAACATAATACAGGGCAGGAACGACACTGAGGATGAGTAAATGATGAGAAGATTTTGTATTTTCGAGAAGAACTCTTCCTTCCTGTGCCGGAGCAGATGACAGATGTGTTGTGTGTGTGTGTGGTTGCGTGAAGCGGGAGAAGGTGTGTGAGGTAGGATGTGTTTGGGGATAGTTCTCCGGGTGTCTCCGAGGCAAGAACTGGAGCTTTGATCCTCCCTTTCTCTTTCACCGGACTGATGAGATGAGACTGCAGGAAGACTGCCCGCCTCGCTTCAAATACTCTCTCTCCTCCCTTTTTATTCTCATTCTCACCCCTTTTTTTCAATCAGTCCACCGTAACTCAATATGCTCACCTTTTCATACTAACTCAGTGAGCCTCTCCTTTATTCCTCTCTCTCTCTCTCATTCTCACACTCATTTCAAAATACTCCAAAACCATAAGGTCCACTCCTATGAAAAAAATGAGGACACTTTCATTTTGCACAATTCTAGGTATTGCATGTATCGCCTGCAGATATAGACAGTACTATAATGTGTCGTTGGTGGATTACTTATGATTAATTAAATACCCAAAATGTAGAAAACAGCACATGGTCATTAAAAACACACTTTTTTTCACAACTTTGTTGTGTATTTTTTTACAGGATATTGCATCATTAGCTTAATAAGATCCCAAATATCAAAAGCTATATTACTGAAAAGTCTTGATTTTGAAATAAATTGTAAAGCCTATGCATTGGATATGCAAGCTCAGTGAACAAAATCAACCAACGTTAACATATGAAGTGAGAGAAATGTTCATTACAAATGTCACAAAAAAATAAATCAAATAACGTAAATAAATAAAAATAATAATTAAAGCTGCAGTCCGTGACTTTTTGGGTTAAAATTACCCAAATATTACCCAAAAAAGTCACGGACTGCAGCTTTAATATTTTCTTTGAAATTCTTTTTTTTACTTTCTTTTTTAATTTTGCTCAATTTAAAAACTTTTGTACATTTTAATTTTTTTATTTACATTTTGATTTTTTTTTTAATTAGATTTTTTTTTTATTACAAATTATTGAAAGCCTATGCATTGATATGCAAGCTCAGTGAACAAAATCAACGTTAGCATATGAAGTGAGAGAAATGTTCGCTACAATTATAATCAAAAACGTCAAAACGTCAAAAATAAATAAATTAATTAATTGATTAATTAAAGCTGCAGTCCATAACTTTTTGGGTTAAAAATTATCCAAAATATTTTTTTTATTTTTTTACATTTGTTTTAATTTTTTAAAATGTAAAATAAAAAAAAAATGTAATTTTTTTATTTTATTATTTTTTAATTTTTTTTAAATGTTTTGATTTTTTAATTTTTTTTTAATTTTTAAAAAAATTATCCAAAATATTTTTTTGAGAAATGTACATAACCAGCCAGTGTTCAACACTATCTGCTTGCCATAGCTCGATTCAGAATTGGTAAGCTTGTAATATTGTTTTTAACTCATTTCAGCGGGAGAAGCTGAAAGCTTCTCATAAAGAAGGAGTCTCGGCTAGTATGAGTGTCAGGATGCTGAAGGTAAAGATTTACAGCCTTTTCTCCCATTTCTCTGATATAATTAAACTTATCAACTTGATGGCGGATCCAGAAAGGTTCAAACGACCATCACCAGTGACGACTAAATCCAATATAGCACACAAAGGCAGAGTAGTAGTATGCACTAAACAGAAGAGATAGCTCTCCTGGTTTTCAAAGAGCTCTTCCTCTTTTTCTTTCTGGTCTTTGTCATTACAGGCTGTGTACTCTTGCATCACTCTCACACACCGTCTCCTCGCTGATCGACAGACCTCAAACATTTTCAAGACAAAATAAACACGTCTCAAATGAGGAGGCAGTTTGCCAAGTTCAATGTCAATTCATTTTCTTGTTTTATTTGATATTTGCGTGGTGTATATGCCAAAGGCATATGGATCAGCATTTCACTTATACACTAGACTTAAACAGGCAACCTACAATATTTTTTTCTCTGTTTATATTAAAGGGATAGTTCACCTGACCAAAAAAAGAAAATTTCATTTCATTTATTCACCCAAATATTTAGAGGCTTTGTTCATCACAGACCTTATTTCAGGTGATTTAGCAAAAACCCATTCAAAAATCCCATAGACTTCAGAGCGAGGGAACTGGTGGTGCTAAAATGCTAACTCACTTCCGCGTTTTGGCCTACAGAGTGACGTCGTAACTTCAGCACTCTATACAGCAAATCACTTCCTGCCCTCAATTTGCATTTTGCGCCATGCAATGGCGTGACATCACATGAAACCCAGCTATTGTATGATATTTTCAACTTTTTTCATTGCGTGCAAACAATAACTACAATAATAACTCTTTTGGACATTTGTAAAAAAAAAACAGTGAGATATAGTGGGAAGCGTCTGTGGAACTTGTGTGTTGTACGTCTGAAATGACGAGGCAGGGTCCTTCCCTGAGTTTGCTTTGTAAATAAGTTTCCAGCTTAAAGGCATATGGATCAGCATTTAACTTAAGACACTCGCCTGGGACTAAACAAGCAACCTATATTTTCTCTGTTTACATTAACATACAAGCAAGCTTTCATAAATTGTGTGAGTTTGAGCTATTTTTGAGAGTTTGCTTCCAAACACCATCTACAATAATAGAGGGAATGCATTGCACGTCATTTCCCGCCGGAACAACTCCCCTTCGGCCTGACTGAGTGGCAAAACATCTGCTGCGTGACTGGATTTAATAGGGGAAATTGCGAAAATGCGACTAAAACAAACAATTTTATCAATTTAAAGGGGACATTTCATGCAAAATCCACTTATTTAGCCCTTAAATGCATTTTGTTGTAGATTTGGAGTGTTTATAAGTACAGAAAAGGTGCATCGTTTATATCTTTATATTCTGTTTTGGTCATATTTTTCAACCTGTTCAGATTTTTCTGTTGTCTATGGCGTTTTTTGAGCAAGTACGTCACCTTATTTGCAGCAGAACTGACAAATAAGGACATTGACCACCGGTCCAACACTACGAGCAATCCGCCATTATTATTTCTCGCTCCGATTTTGTAGTCCAAGCTCAATGATGCAGAAGTTACGAGAGGGCTATCGTGTTGCCTGACATTTATGTTTGCCTGATTTCGACAATCGGGGAAATAAAAGAAATATAGACCTGAACATAAAGCAAATTTGCCTGTGAACGCTTTACATAAATACAATATAGGTCTAAATCCGGGTGATCACTTATATCAGTGTTATATATAGCCCATATATCATCCAGCCCTATAACTTTATAGTTTTTTTTTTTTTTTGGTCAGTGTTTATTAAAAAAAACATCCAATAATGCAGAATATGCAATGATAAATATTTAAATGATGAGTTGTTAATAATATATATAACAATACAAATTATATGTGTATGGTTTTACAGCTAAATTCAGCATATTGACACAAAATGATAACGGCAAATCCACCTTTCGCTGACTGTCCAGTTGTTTCTGTGAATTGCAGCGATCCATTTGCTCCTCCTTCTATCGCAGTCTGTAAAAATATACCTCCGATTTGTTGTCAAATCTAGTTGTACAGTCAATCGCAAAGCTCTTTCCCACTTTATATGTGTTGTGTTTGTTTTTCGCGGCATTCATGCTGAAAACATATTCAGCCGCTCAGTCTTTTTGCCACTCACTGTGAGGAACTGCAGGCACTCCGGCCGACGGTGACGTCACGTGCATACCCTCTATAAAAACTCCTGGACAATTTTGTGAAAACACGATATGCATAGTGGTTGGAGGAAGTTTCGGTGGAACCACTGTTGACTAAAACATCCAATGGGAATCATTTGCTTCATTAAAATGCTTCAGTCAAGCAAAAACAGTTATAAAGAGCCTCTTGTGCCACAGCATCACCACAACCAGCTGTGAGAATCACTCAGAATAAACAGAATCCAGTTTGAGTGTTTGAAACGGAGCGGGTGACTTTGCCACGGCCACCTGGGCACAACCACCAGAGTCCTATTGTTTCCAGGCGACAGCTCGCTCTTGCTTTCGCTGTCATTAGATTTGGAGCAGCCTGACCCTTTTAAATCCCAGCTGTCAGAGAGTTGATCATATCTCAAAACTCGTTACACACTGCAATTAGAGCCGCCTGTTCTCAACCAGGCAGATTCATTTGACAACAGAGACAGATACCGTAAGAGAGAGAGTCATTAAACACAGCAGGACTCAAACTCACCCGTCATGCGGGAGGGAGCTAGTCCAAAGATGCTGGTATAAAGCAGATAGAATTAGTGAGAAGGAAAAGAGTAGAACGATTCTCTCCGGAGCAGAGCGAGAGAGTGATCCACCCCTTCGGCAGATGAAAGAATGATCGGCGAGGAGGAGTCAGATCTTTGAAGTGCGGCGCGTAACTGATAAGGGCTCTAACCGAGCTGAAATATTCATCCAGCCGGGCTGTGAGGGGCCGAGGGACCCTGAGCTGGAGCGGGGCCGAGGCAGGAGAAGACAGGCCAGTGCTCAGTCTCTCGGGGCCGTACGTCTCACGAGCTTCACTCATTTGCTCTGCGACTTCACAAATGACTGCGAAACATCTGACGAGACTTTCTGCCAGCTTAATTACTGAATCTCTGCCAGGTTCAAAAGGAAAGTGCTATTGCATTAAGGAAAGAGAAACAGAGAGGGCAGAAACATTGGCAACATACACACTGGCAATTTTAGACCATTGCTTGGCTAATCTTATCCACTGTAGACATACTATCATCTGGAAAAGACTTGCTTTAAACTACTGCCTTTGAAACGTGTGTGAGGAATAATAGCTTGTTTTCATATGACGTCACGCCACTGCGTTGCCATGGCGCGAAATGCAGATGGAGGGCAGGAAGTGATTTTCTATATTTAAGAAGCACTATAACCACTATAACAAACTCAAAATGCTTATGTTTTGTGTCGTTTATGGTCGCTCAAATCGATAAAGGTAAGGTAAGGTAAAAATGTATTTATATATGACACTTGACACTTACGACCAGGGCCGGCCCGAGGCATAAGCGAATTAAGCGGCTGCTTGGGGCCCCTTGGCCACCAGGGGGCCCCCAATCGGAGTAAAAACATCTGAAAATATACTTAAAGGGATAGTTCACCCAAAAATGAAAATTCTTATTATCGTTTACTCACCCTCAAGTTTTCCAAACCTCTATGTGTTTATTTGTTCTGCTGAACACAAAGGAAGATATTAGGAAGAATGTTTTAATCAAACAGATCTCGATCCCCATTGACTACCATAGTATGTATTTTTTCCTACAATGGAAGTCAATAGGGGATTTAGATCTCGTTTTAATAAAACATTCTTCCAAACATCTTCCTTTGTGTCAAGCAGAACAAATAAACACATAGAGGTTTGGAACAACTTGAGGGTGAGTGAACGATGATAGAATTTTCAATTTTTGGTGAACTATCCTTTAAACAAGTGACATAAATGAATGAATGAATGAATGAATGAATGAGCATAATCTAGACACCTCGCGCATGCATAGACAATTCATGCGCGAATGCGCATAGTCAGTGTTCGAACTATACCGTGTTCTTTGGGGGAGCCCAATTTTTTGGGGGGTGGGGGGGCTGTTCGGTCACTTGCGCATGCAGAGGATTTAAGCGCCTTTCAGACAGAACGCGCAATGCGTGGCACTATGAAACCCATTCATTTCAAGGACTTCCAAAGATACATAACAGCTACAAATGTATGCAAGCACTATATACAGGATTCACCGTATTGAAACAAATTGATAAGTCAAACAGCAAACAGCCATCCACAAATAGTCTATAAATAGGCTGTGTTTGAGTTCACCTGAACAAGGGTTAAATTACTCGTCGGCTACAGAAGAATACCACAATTCCTTCGTTTAATAAGGCCTAAGACATCGAGAGTCAAGCAGACCTATAACAAACCCAGCATAATTGGGAATAATGTGCCTTACCTTAACACAGAATGGATTTCAGAGACTTTGCGCCTCCAATGTTTATATTTTTTCTACGAATCTTTGAGTTAACATGCATTAAACATGATTGGAATTTGCACTGCAGCGCCACCATACCTCTGATGCTCATGACAAGAATAGCATGTATAGTTATCTTTATTGAAGTGAATTAGGTTTAAAACGCCGTCATGCACAAATCAAAAATATTTTTGATATTTTACAAATAATACTGAAATTGCACCTCAAAATATAAAACTTTGTGAATATATTTCGAGTACCCCTCTAAAATTTTACGAATCCCGTTTTCAGGGGAGCCCATGCCATATTAAGGGGAGCCAAGCTCCCCTAGCTCCCCCGTAGTTCGCACCCTGCGCATAGTCACAGACTTGCGGTAATGTTAATAACCCTCTGTCGATCTGACAGTCCTGGACGGGGATACAAAAATCCAGTGAAGTCAAATAAACTTTTCCTGACAATTAAATGGCAATTTCTTAGTCCAGTTCACAAAGTGCAAACATTGCTCAATCACATTTCCAACTGACCATTAACAATACAAAGCGGGTTGACCATCGGCAAAGTTGCACTTTAACTCCAATTTCATCAGAGCAAACGTTTAGAGAGTCTATTAGGAAGAAAATGATGCGGACGTGATGAGAACTGAACATGAGGTTAAAGAAATATTAAAAGTCACATTAAAACAGAGCAGGGTGGGTAAAGGTATCTTAATTTAACACGATAGCCCATTGCAAGCATGCACACGTGTGTCTGCAGGTAGATGAAGCGTGTGTGTGTGTGTGACAGGGAAGCAGATGTGGCCTGCCTCATTAAAATGACAGCTGGATATTGAGCACATCGTTACCCCTGTGGGCCGTTTGCTGAAATGGGTGAGAGTGCATTATGGACATGCTCTCGTAATTGAGCATCTTGGACTCTGTAGAACCTCAAGCTCTGTCATTTCTGCATGATCTCTTGAGCTTCGCGCACACACACACACACAAAGCACTGCAGCTGTTAATCCACCAAAAGCCTGAGAGCCTTGCTGCAACATAATCGCATTTCTCCATGTTTTCAATGAATATTTACAGCGGCCGATAAGTCGTATGCTGGTATTGCATGTTTGGAGAGCTCATCTAGAAGTTCAGATGTTTTCAGTAATGGAGAGTGGAAGTCTGCATGTTAAACCCTGACCTTTACCAAGGATAAGAGGCGAAAATGCAGATTCAGTTTTCCAAACATTGATGAGATGCAAATCCAAAGTCAAAACCAGAACAGGGTTATTATCGCATTTTAAGATAAGTGGTTTCAAAATAAAATTGTGACTAAAATAAAATTAAATATATAAAACAATTTTATTTCAGCTACGTTTAACATTTAAGTTAATTTTGTTGTAAGTATTAAAATAACTAAGTCAATAAACTAAAACTAATAAATAAAAATAAACTTAAAACTAAATAGACAATTTAAATAAATAAAAAGAAAAATGACAAAAAAATTACTGAAAAACATCAACTGATTAAACTAAGTTTTATAACTGAATAACTTTTAAATAACTAATTCAGAATATTCACAAAAATATAGTAGTAGGAATATGAATGGGATTTGTAAGTAATTTTGTTTCTAATTGCAAATCCTTGTGATGATTCTGGTTCCTTAATGATTTCTTTTAACAATTTACTAAAAATTAAAGAAATATTATACACAAATTATATATATATATATATATATATATATATATATATATATATATATATATATATATATATATATATATATACCTATTAACTTAAATATACAAGCTTGATAAAAATGGTCATTTTAGAAAAAAAATTCAAATGGCATTTAGAGGCTTTTGCATCTGAACTCTTCATACATATATATATATACACTCACCGGCCACTTTATTAGGTACCCCATGCTAGTAACGGGTTGGACCCCCTTTTGCCTTCAGAACTGCCTCAATTCTTCGTGGCATAGATTCAACAAGGTGCTGGAAGCATTCCTCAGGGAGTTTGGTCCATATTGACATGATGGCATCACACAGTTGCCGCAGATTTGTCGGCTGCACATCCATGATGCGAATCTCCGTTCCACCACATCCCAAAGATGCTCTATTGGATTGAGATCTGGTGACTGTGGAGGCCATTTGAGTACAGCGAACTCATTGTCATGTTCAAGAAACCAGTCTGAGATGATTCCAGCTTTATGACATGGCGCATTATCCTGCTGAAAGTAGCCATCAGAAGTTGGGTACATTGTGGTCATAAAGGGATGGACATGGTCAGCAACAATACTCAGGTAGGCTGTGGCGTTGCAACGATGCTCAATTGGTACCAAGGGGCCCAAAGAGTGCCAAGAAAATATTCCCCACACCATGACACCACCACCACCAGCCTGAACCGTTGATACAAGGCAGGATGGATCCATGCTTTCATGTTGTAGACGCCAAATTCTGACCCTACCATCCGAATGTCGCAGCAGAAATCGAGACTCATCAGACCAGGCAACGTTTTCCAATCTTCTATTGTCCAATTTCAATGAGCTTGTGCAAATTGTAGCCTCAGTTTCCTGTTCTTAGCTGAAAGGAGTGGCACCCGGTGTGGTCTTCTGCTGCTGTAGCCCATCTGCCTCAAAGTTCGACGTACTGTGCGTTCAGAGATGCTCTTCTGCCCACCTTGGTTGTAACGGGTGGTTATTTGAGTCACTGTTGCCCTTCTATCAGCTCGAACCAGTCTGGCCATTCTCCTCTGACCTCTGGCATCAACAAGGCATTTCCGCCCACAGAACTGCCGCTCACTGGATGTTTTTTCTTTTTCGGACCATTCTCTGTAAACCCTAGAGATGGTTGTGCGTGAAAATCCCAGTAGATTAGCAGTTTCTGAAATACTCAGACCAGCCCTTCTGGCACCAACAATCATGCCACGTTCAAAGTCACTCAAATCACCTTTCTTCCCCATACTGATGCTCGGTTTGAACTGCAGGAGATTGTCTTGACCATGTCTACATGCCTAAATGCACTGAGTTGCCGCCATGTGATTGGCTGCTTAGAAATTAAGTGTTAACGAGCAGTTGGACAGGTGTACCTAATAAAGTGGCCGGTGAGTGCTATATATATATATATATATATATATATATATATATATATATATATATATATATATATATGTTTTGTTCAAACATTTTGGACCATGGCAAGCATACTTCAGAACAAAAAGAGGACTAAAACGAGGATCAACATCATTTTCGAGATGCCAAGAGCTCAACGTCTGCGACTAACTTCTAACATAATCAATGATATTTAGTTCAACATGATGAAATGTAAGAATATGATCTGTATGTTATTCTAATATAGCTTACTGCTAGTCTCATACAGCCAACAAACAACCCAACTAACAACATTCAACACACTCATGCAGTTTAGTGTGATAGCTTAACTGTTAGAGCAAGTGAAACAGCGTCTGCGTTACCTTAAGTTTAATTCGTCTAATAAACTGACCTGTAGGACTAGAGAACAAGTACTTGCGTGTAGTTCAGTAGAATTAATTGTTCTTATTCCTTTAGATCCGAGGGATTGTGTGTGGCGCTGATATCTTTCTCTCATTAGCAATCGAGCCATCATCCATAAACATTAGATCCATAATGTTTGATCCATAAGATCCATAATTCCGCTTAATGCTTTGCGTCATCAACCTATGCTTTTGTTAGTGTAAGAGGTTAGCGACCCCCGAGCGGCGAAAAAGTACATTTTATAGCTTTAATTTCCAATCTGATAACTGGGAGTCCTTTGAAAGCTCCATGTCTTTCCCATGACACTAATGAATGACGTGACATGTTTGTTATCTCATATGAATGACAGGAGCTTTAGAACACTGTGTTGGGACATGAGGACCGGCTATGCATGTTTGCCCCTTCATTTGCATGCATTACCCAGAATCCTTTACACTTTTTTTCAAAGACAATCAGGATATCATCATAGTATTCAAGGACATGGGAAGATCAAATTGATTCATTACCATTTTTCACATTCCACCAGTGTAGGTCCCAAGCACGACCAAGTCAAATCTTTGCATGTACCTCAAGGAGGCTTACAGGAGGATAATTACTCTATAATGTGATTTGAGTTGTATGATAATTGAATTTGAGCAAATGAAGGTCAGTCTTTTGTAGGACGGGTGCTGGCGCTCAAATTAAACAGTGTAAACTTCCACAGTGGCTTTCCAATGAATGAACGAACTGGAGAAATAATTTATGAGACTTGTAGATCCAAGCACTGTGTGTTTTTACACTCCAACTTCCTTTTTAAGCAATAAATGTTTCTACCTCTGCAGCGATTGTGTATTTCAGGCCAATTTAGGCACATTCCCTGTTACACTGTAAAAATAACCGTGATTTTAACGGTAAAATACTGTAAAAATGCTACAGTGCAAAACTGTTAATTGGTAAACAGAAAGTTTCCATATTATACACGGTAAATAACTGTGATATAACTTTACAGTAAAATACCGTTAAATTTACAGTTTTTGAAAGTGAAAAAGAACAAATCATTGTATAATTTACAGTGAAAAACCGTAAATTGACATTCCCACAATTCCCTGTGTGACACTTCACATTTTATGTATTTTTGTTGAAATAACTATGGTTCCTCATAGTTTTATTGTTTATTTTCTAATCAGTTATGTACATTAGGGTTTTATGTTACATTTAATGTTGTTAAATTAATGTTTATTGCATTTTTTAAATTTCATGTGTGTCACCATGATGGTGCTTAATGTTTGTGTGAGTGACATTGTGCAGCTTCTTTAAATAAGTATTACTTTATTTAAGTATTCACTTGTTATGAGCTGTGATTGCTCATGTAACTTTCATCACTGCTGTGATGATTGATGGTTGTCAGTGTATTACAATTGTCTAAAACAGATATCAATACATCAATATGTTGGTAAATCCACATTTTATCAGAAAAAAATAGGGTTTATTACTGTAAATTTTAAGTTAAGTCTGTAAAACCATTAACGTTCCTACCGTATTTTTAACGTTAAAGTTCTGGCAACTACAGCTGCCGTTTTTTTACCGTAAAATTTACGGTTTATTTTTTACAGTGTATTAAACTACCAGAGGTGTAAAAAGTAGGAGAAGAGGAATTCTGCTACAGTTAATGTAAAGTTTCACATTTTCACTCAATTAAAAGTCAAAGCATCTTACCAAAAAACTATGGAAGTTTCAAGTTTCAGAAAGAAGACTAATGAAGAGGCATTGAACATTTTCTCATTCAAGAAAATTCAATCACCAGTTCAATCAGTAGGAACTTTGTACACTGTAAAAAATATTGTCATCCTGTAACCTGAACATGTTAAACTTTAAATTCAGCAGGAGTTGTGAGAGAAGAGTGGTCATTAATTCAAAGTCGAGTTCACCTATCAATGTTTAATGAAAATGCATGAATGCATTAATTAAAGCAATTGCTTCAGGTTAAAAAACCTCATGTTGCGGTGACTGATGGGACGCCTCTTCGCAAGGATAACTGATCACTGAATGTTTTAAAAATAAAATTGAATTGGCTTGTTGGCTCACTAGGACAGACACAAAGACCTGAGAAATATGTACTTGGAAGATTAAACAAAACGTTTTGCTCTTGAAATTAATTAAGAGTATTCAGTTTCAGCAATAATCAAGTATGAAGACACAAAAGAGATCATATTGAAATCAAAATGACCCCACTTACTTTCTAAATACACATTCTTATTGTGAGTCATTCAGAAGTGCACATTATTCAACAAAATCCTTCTGACTTTTAGCTGACATCACAAATCCCTCTTACTTTTTAACCTTCCTTCCAATCACCATTCTGGTAAACAACACCCACTTTTCACAATCAAATCACTTCTCAATCTATAAGTCCAGCCATCTTTAATATCCCTGTTGAATATCCCAAACTTAAAAAAAATGATCAGATGACTCAAGTAAAATGGGTTGCGAATAGCGTAATTTGAAAATTACCTTTCATGTATGCCCATTCATATATACTGTGGAGATGCATTTACAGTAGCACTACTGCTTTTGAATAAATAGTAAAATACTGCAAATACCCATATGCAGTAAGTCACTGTAAATTTCATTAAAATTATCCACAATGCAGTGCATATTACAGTAGTTAACTGTAAATAATATAAATGGTATTTTACTGGGCTTTTTTGCGGTAAGTAACCGTAAAATTACGGCAAAGTCTAACAGTGTAGTGTTAGTGAACAAAAACATCCTGCAAAGTTTTATATATGAAAGTTCACCATAAATTGGTTTTCCAAATGAATTGGTTTTCCAATTTTGTAGAATTGGTTTTCCAAATGAATCGGAATCATTTTAATTTTCGCTGTGACGTCAAGATGAAAAGTTATCAAATTGGCCGCGCCCACTCGAAAACATCAGCTGTGTTATGAAGTGTAAATCAAAAGTGACCTTTTTTCACTGCCCAGGGATTCATTCATTTACATCTATACCACACAAGTATGCTGAACCTTGTGCTGTGTTCGCGTCATTTTAATGACGATTGCTTTACAAACAGAAATGCTTTCAAGTGTGGATTGGCGAGCCGGTTGATACTGAAGGAAGGTTCAGTACCAATTTTATTTGGATTAACTTCCTCCTCCGAATCACAACCTGTAAGTATTATTAATAATTGTTGTTTTTATGTGTTTTGTAGCTGTAGTTTAAAATATAGTGAAATGTATGTCATTGTTATTGGAGTTGTCATAAAGAATAGAGCAATATCTTGTAGTACTTCAGTGATTTATCGATATGTTTATTGCTAACGCAAACAATAACTGATTGGGTCATCTGACCAATAACCTCAGATTAACGACTCACGCAAAGGAGGGGTTTTGGGAAAATGAGTCGTTGAACGAAAGTTCGATGAGAAAATCCGGTAAAAATAAATGCATTATGCATAAGTGTTTGTCATTGCATGCATTTTAAATGCAATAATAGGTGCCTTTTTAGTACAGTAATAAAGTATGAATACACTGCTGGAAACCACATCTGCAGTCATCACAAAAAACACAGTTTCTAATGCATTAGTGTCAGGTAGCCTATAATTCATTAATAAAGACCAGGTTGCATGGTATTCTGGCCTAAATCCCTCATTTAAAAATCAGAAAAACAAACAAACATTTCAATTAATTTTAATCACAAGTCTTTCACTAATGACAATCCTGAGTTGTGATGTAAAAAAGAAAGGGTCTATTTCAAGAGCCCTCTAAAAACATCAGGCACAGGTAAAACATCTATTATATAGAGTGAAATATTAGTGTGAAATATATATATATATATATATATATATATATATATATATATATATATATATATATATATATATATATATATATATATATATATATATATGCTGTTAGCACATGCAAGGGGTCTTTTTCTTTTGCCTTTTAAGGGTGCTTGAGGCACATTTTGTTTCCCTTGAGGAGTGGGAGTCTCCTGGGAAATTTCAGATCTCCAGCTCAATCTGTTTGGTGAGGCTGACATTATAAAAGTTGCAAATTTAACTGCTGCTAGGCAATTATACATCCCATCGATCCCAAAATTACACAAGAGGCAATTAGCTGCAGAGTCTTCATGCATGCAAAATTTGGTGAGTTTTCACCACAAGGGGAGAAAAGTTACAGCTGCTCAAATAGAGGAATAAAAACAGCATTCACTGTCTGGAGGAAAGCACATCTTTGACATTGTAAGGTTGAAACTATGGACTATAATACCAGGAGAAAGCTATCCGTAAGCTTTCCTGGTTTCTAAGTGTCGCAGGACCTCCCAGAATGACATATTTGCTTAAGTTAGCTTCATTTATATAGTGCTTTTTACAATACTGCTTGTTTCAAAGCAGCTTTACAATAATAGGACAAAGATTATTTTTTGCTGTAAAGCAGCTCTAGAAGTCATTGTCCAGCTTAAGAAAGAGTTTGATTGATTTATGGCTTATGGCTGCCCATTTCTGGACACATACATGGTTTTCATACATCTGAATAGCAGTGAATTTATAATTTTTATGTGGCTTCCTATATATATATATATATATATATATATATATATATAGGATATATATATATACCATATATAGGATATATATATATATATATACCATATATATATATATATATATATATATATATATATATATATATATATATATATATATATATGGTGTGACAATGCAGTAGAAGCACTAGCAGCCTGGATTGCAAGACAGAAAGGGCAGAAAGAGTAAGCGGTTCACAGGCGGTCGCTGACGATAACCAGCAGAACGTAATCGAAAGCACAATAATAGTCCAAGGCAGGCAAACAGGTCGAAACCAGACAAGTAGTCCAACTACACAGTAACAGGCTCAGAATTGTAGCAACAGCAAAACAATACTTTGCAACAAACAAGCGAACAGAGGATCTACAAATAGTCCAAAGGCAATGACACACAGCTGGAGCCCATAATGAGCCTGTACAGGGGATTCTGGGAAATGTAGTCCAGAATGTATATATATATGTATATATATATATATATATATATATATATATATATATATATATATATACACGCATCACGTATATATTGTTTTTATCAAAATCGTTTCGTTGCCTAAATCTAAATTTATATTTATGTGATTATGTTTGGAGTCAATTTTGGTAAATATTTAACACAAACTTAAAAAAAAATGAAAAAATGAAAAAATTAAAAAATTATCCAATGCAAACTCTGGGATGCATCTGAAATGGTTAAAATAATATTCAAAAAAAATTAAATGGTACATTGTTTTTTTAAGAATTGTTTCTAGATCACTCGAGTCCAAAAGTTAATAAGCAAAACTAACAACTTGGAAGGCATGAGTGATAAATATGTTTTACTATGCGTTCTAGAAACTCCCGTACACTACACACACGAACAAGAACACTAACAGATGCAACACTGCATATCTGATCCTAATGGGCAACAGTTATACACTTTAAAAAAAAAATTAACAAAAATAATGAGTAATGCTAGCCGTGTTGTGGATTGCTTTCTCAGTAACGACTATTGATTGGATCCCAATCTCTACGGCTGTCATGGAATAGTTTGAACAATCCTTGTTAAAAGAGCTTAAACCTCCTGTTGGATAAAAGTTTTTTCCATTAAGTCCTCTGTTTATATGATGACATCTGATATGTTTCTCTTTCAGATTAAACGCTGTTCTGACCTAAAAAGCTCTCTCCATTAACAATGAAATCTAATCCAGCACTAGGCTTAATCTTTGTCCAGAGAGCTGCCTATTTGAGTCCGTTCCTAATCCCGAATGAAGCTTCTGCAGGAGTCTGGAGGTGTGGAATTGTCTGTGTTAGTGCCTTGTGAGACGGGCTGAGGCAGCTAAAGCTGTGAGGATTACCAGAGAAGCTGTTGAGACACATTGAGACATGGCTGTCATTCTGTGAAAGAGGACAGGAAGTGATGTCGTCATCGTGTCCCAGACTACAGCAGAGGACACGCTGGGCTGTGAATGCCGATGAGCGCTCTGGCATCCCCGTTCCATCAAATTAATAAGTGTTGTTTTTTGCATTTTAAACACTTTAATGTAAGGTCCAATTCTCACTATTAACTAGTTGTTAATTAGCATGCATATTACTGAGATATTGTCTGTTTATTAGTACTTCTAAAGCACAGATAATTCTGCATGACCATCCATCCTAATCCACCCAATACCTGAATTGAACAACTACCTTACTATTAATAAGCAGTAATAAAGAGTGTATTGAAGGAACGGTTGTAGCTATAGTGATAATTAGACCCTGATCTTAAAGGGCAACTCCACCCATTTGCATTAAGCTTTCCATTGTTAGAAACCCAGTTATACTATTGAATGGTCATGCAACACTTTATCATTTTCCCTGAGACGAGAGAAATCTGCTATTTACCTTTTTCACTTCCTCCAACAATGACGCAAAAATAGTCATTTTACGTCATTGTTGGCGAAGTGTGAGAGAGGGCGATTTCAGTAAAAAACTACAAGCCAGAGTCCCCACCCTTTCAGAACCCGCCAATCAGGGGGTTGGACCTATTGCGCTAACAGACCTATCACAGATCAGTGCCAATGCGTTTGATTTCACTGGCAGAAACGTTTTGAAAATGTGGACGAAACTACTGAATACGCTGACGGATGCGTTATGGAGGATTGGGATTAACATTACACATCTTTTTTGGACGCTAAGCTAGCAGGCTCTTGTTCTGTAGAGAAAGCTGAGTAGTAGGGTTTACTGTCCTCTTTTTCCTGGACATGTCCGGCCGTCGATGTCCGGGATTCAGCTTTTAACTTCTGAAGTCGCCATTCATTGTTTACATGTAAGTTACAGCTTTTGTTTCAATCTAACTCAATTCCTTATGATTGGTGAATCTGACTGTTGTGTTTACATGAACGCCAAACAAGTGATTCGGATGATGCGTTTTAACATTGCTAAGAAAATTCCTGTCCTCCGTGAGAGATACGAGACCGGTAACTTACGTCTTCCAGGTGCCGACTCATCGAGGTGATCGCGCCACCGGCCTCGCGCGTTATCCAGACAGCCGCAATCATCCCGGTCGACACAGTAAACATGATGAATGACGACTGTAGAACGCAAAAGCCGAAATCAGCGGACATTTTCGGCGATCTCTGAAACACATTCGGACAGACTCATCACGGAGAATCACTAGTAGACTGTTGTTTACATACTGCGAGGTCAGCGGTAGGCGTGGCCTCCTGGGGCAGACGAAAGCAAATGAATTCTGGGAGTTGATGTTTTTCATTCACATAAGCCAAAAATAAATTTTCTGTCTTTTCTCAGTCTAGAAAGCTCCAAATTAAAAATAATTTCACATTTCTTCTACATAAATGACCCATTTTAAATACACATTCATCTTTCCAGAGGTGGAATTGCCCTTTAATTGAGAATTCATGCACTATTAAGTTTTGAATAGCCATCAATGGAGAACATGTTACATGCAGCAAAATCAGTCAGCAACTGCCATTAAAATGCATTTAGTTTAGTGCAATAAAAAGCATGCAAGAGCTGTGCAATAACTGATCATGATTTTATTTATTTTTATTGAAGGCATAGATGTCCTTACGATTAATTGCTGAACAAGCCAAACCTTGACTACCTGGAACATGCTGACCTTGAACCAGGAACTAACATCAGAGGCTCAGGAAGGATGTGCTCATTAAATTCAGCATCGAGGACCATTCAGAATAACAATCTGGTACAGAACTACATCACTTGAGTTGATGGACATCTTATTCTTATTTTTGTCACAGTGCAAATCAAATTCGTCCACTTATTTAGGCTTGTTTTTATGATCTAAAAACATAACAAAATTCTGAAAGACATTTTTGTTTAATTTTTGCATTCTTTGCAAGTGAACCCAAAAGTGTAGCAAGGAAGTAAAGTATTGTGAGAAAACACAAAGTTTCTCGGGGGAACACAAAACTTTTGCGCGAAAGCATTGAAATATATTTGTAGAGCCAGACCGATATATCGCAGACCATATTATCGGCCGATATTAGGCATTTTCCAAACTATCGGTATCGGCAGTTATAATGGCCGATAAATGAATATTTCAAAAATAAAAAATAAACACGGACGAAACACACTTGAACCATGTCATGAGTGTTGGAGTTGTATAGTTTGTCCACCAGAGGGCACTCTACACCGTCCCTGTTGGCAACACTCGTTGAGTTGGTCACGAGACATACATTGCTTGAATAACAATTAAAAGAACATCTCCATCAGTTCTCTTAACTCAAATAAGCATGACAAATTTGTGACTATCATGTCCAGTTTTGCTGCTGTTAAATAAGCCGAGAGTGAAGCGGAATTATTAGTAAGTTACGTTACATTGTTACAGTGTAGTTGACTGGCTGTCCTTTTAACTTTTGACAATGTGACTGAATTATTTATTTAATAGCGCGTCACAGTTATAGTAATGAGACTAATCACCTCTCCCTGGCCTGTTATATTGAAAATGTATGTTTTACACTTTGCAGTGTGACGTAATCCATTGTTAAATTATGGCTCATCATAGACTAGCTAACCACAAAGCTAGCTAATGCAACTCTCATCAGTCTGTTCTGTTGAGAAAAAAAGTTTATTTTTAAAATGCATGATCATATTATTTTACTTAAAACTCATAAATAACTACAAATAACTAATGTTAGGGAAATCTGTTAATGTTTAGTTGCGCGTTTCGGGAAAAAAATAAATGAAAAATATCGGCCGATATATCAGAATATCGGATTTTAAAACCAAAAATATTTGTATAGGTATCGGCCTTCAAAATCCTTTATCGGTCGGGCTCTAATATTTTGTTCCACCACCATGTACGTTTAAATGTTTCTGGAGCAGCAAATCATCATATTAGGCCCCATTTACACCGCATGCTTTAAGTGACCCAAGTCCGATTTTTTTCCTCTCATGTGGCACATATCGGATATAACCGGTGAACGTGCAAGCAGGAAAAAAAAACACATGGATTCTGATTTTCTCAGATCGGATCCAGGCCTCACTCAAATATGGTTATGAATCAGATACGTGCATTTGCGTGTGCAATGTAAGCAGACAAATCAGATATTCCCCAGTAAATGCGAGCCGTATGTCATTAACCCTCTGGGGCCTGAGGTGTTTTCTGGGTCCTGGAGGTGTTCTGGCATGCTCTGATATTTGTGCTTTTTTACTTGTGACATTTTCATGGCTAAAGTATTATTACTGTATTCAGCACAAACTCTGCTACAATAATATGTCAGCAGCACGTATGTAAAATATTGTAGTTTTGAGATGACGTTTAGTACAATGTCTGATAAGCCTGAGAGATGTGTGCAACAGAGCACCGTTTCATTGGAAAAGTGGATAATTGGACATGAGAGAAGACAGCAGGATTTGGAAACATGTCTACAATGTGTCATAAAGAGTTAAGCATATGCTCAATACTGGCTCTAAACTTCATAATATCTGCAGATGGTCATTTTAAATGAACTCGAGCGATGTCTTTAGATGCTGTTCACTGTGGCTTTAAAGCCTCAGTATAAATGAGGAGAATAAGAAAATATGTTTTTCCTCACATCTTTAAAGACAGGCCTATGGGATATGAGTAAATATGATTTCTCTCAGCGGGGAAGGGCTGAACTGATAAATTTAACCGAACGAGCTGTCATAAAAAGATGAAAAATAGGGAGTTCACCAGCAGCGCTGTCTGTTAAAGGTTCAGTATCATTCCTTTAGCGGTTTTTATTGAAAACCATTCATAACACTGACATTATCACTCAACCATATGCTAATTCCACACGCTGAAAATTTCAAACAGAATATTCAAGTGGTGAAGTCAGAGTGTTCATAAAATCTCCTGCATAAGGTTGGGAATCGGTGGCTTTGACGAATGAACTCCTCAGATGTTTAAAATTGAATTGCTGGAAAGCATGCAGCAATAGAAAAAAATGAATTTGATTTTAATTCTTATTCTCTTTGGCACTAACTGACTGCAAATAGATTGCTGTCTAACAGATTGTGAGGGGTTTACTGAAGGATTAAAATAACATATTGCCCTGCGATCCTAAAGTAGTTTTATTTTATATTGATTGTTCAAAAACGTATTCATGTTAAGAAAACATTGTGTATATTATGATATATATGATAGATTTTAATGCACATTTAAATATGCTAATAAGTTTGGCAACGGAAACTTTAATAAATATGATGTTAGACTCTGCATTTATGACCTGCAGTGATATATATGCACATTAAATAATGCTGGGTTGTTTTAACCCAAATTTGGGTAAAATATGGACAATCCCAAATGTTGGGTTAAAAATGCAATCTAAAATTTTTTTAAACTTCAACAAATTTTTTAATTTCATTTTAACCCAAAACAACTCAGTGCTGTAAAATATATATGGTACATGAATATAAAAATATATACATCTCAAATCTTCAAAAGGCTGAAAAATATTGCACATTTCTGGCAACCATATTGCCCAGGTCCATTGAACACTGACATTTGGTTATGCATCATCTTATAGCATTACAGACCATGCACAAAGAGGACAAACCAACCAGCGCACCAATACATTAATCACAATTTTAATTAATAGCTCTAGACATTGACAGAATAACACGTTAATGTGTATGTTTTTCCAAATGCGCTTCTGATTAAAATTACTACATGCAAGAGCAGCAGACCATTGTGTGTTTGAAAGAAATGAGCTGAAGGGCCCTTCACGGTATATAATTAAACTGAAGGAACACCCAGACTCTTATTGAGTTGCAGCAGCATGTAATCTTCTGAGGTTCTCAAAGTAAGCACACTCAGCCCCAAAACACAAACATGGACACGGGCAAGATTTACCGCTGCACCAGGGACACTGTGATTGCCCTAAAGCTGCAGTCCGCAGTTTTTCCTCTTTGTCGCCATCTCAGTTTGAAATCTGCAACTGCAGTCATTCGCGGAATTAACAACTTTACGTGAGTTGTTGTTCGACACCGGACAGCGCGGATGAATACAATGAGAAAAGTGTGCAGCTGTCAATCACCAAGCTGGTGTGGATACTGTCATTCAGAATCACAGATTATACTTTTTGGAAGTATGACCAACATAAAATGTCATCAATTTACAAATTACAATTTCAAAAAACTGTTTTCTATTTGAATATATTCTAAAATGTATTTTATTCCTATGATGTATGCTGAATTTTCAGCGTCATTACTCCAGTCTTCAGTGTCACATGATCCTTCAGAAATCATTCTAATACGCTGATTTGCTGCTCAAGAAGCATACTTCAGTGCATTACATACATCATTATTTTAATACGATTTTAAAAACAGTATGAAATGCTGTTCAAAACCCCCTTTTACTTCCATAACTTGTATTTCTGAAAATTTGAAACGAGGCCAATAGAGCTGGACAACTAATTTGTTTGTGAAAAATTCAGATTTGGAAAAGCATGCATCAATGAATGTTCAAAACACGCATTACGAACACGAATGGGGTGCATAATAATCATTTTACAGAGCATCATTACTAAAATAACTCCCTGCAGACTCCATAAAGACTCAGACCTCATCCTTATTCTGCTCTGGTGACAGTGAGACACGTTCAAATGCCTTCTGCCCATTTATCTTCATAAGATGAATCACTAGAACAGATTATGTTTGACTCGGCCTGTTCAAATATGACGTAATTTTCTCTCTGTCGGAGGCTCTGGTTTCCCATCAGGCCCTCTGGGACAGAGTCCTGCCTCTTCACAGGTGCACAAACCCTCGGTGCTCACTTAAAACACAACAGAACCTCTTTGAGACAGAAATACAGAGAAGAACACCAGCGTATTCATGCAATCTGATAGAGCACAGGACTTAAAAGGCTCATAGCATGAGGAATACAACGTTTCTTTCATCTTTTGAGGTAAAAGTTCATTGCACTATGAAAATATACTATAACTTTCAGAACTCAAAACTTTAGCCCAAGTTATTTACTAAAACTAAGATGCAAAAACAAAGTGAATATATTATAATAACACGACCGTCTGGATTTATACGGCAATGACGCCTACGTGGTGTTCAGAAACTTGGCCTGTTCAGTCATGGTGAGGTGATAAGGAGGAATTATAAATAAATATATAAATAAACAAAAAGATGCATAAAGCCTCTTTCAAATAAGCTGGATACAAACAAGTTTAATGGATCTGATTTGGAAATGCTTGAGATAAATCATAAAAGGAAGCAAATCTAACTTTGCTGAGGTTGCCAAAATACAGCCAACATCAAAACGAGAACAAAAGGCCAAAACCGTCATAAAATGTGAACAATTACAGAGGCGGCGAGTGAACGGTTATTAAACAGTGCTGTGAATAAATAACAAGACGGGTTATGAGGATAATACACATGGCAATGTGTGAACTCACACCTGGATATCTATCTGACCTGCCTTTATCCACAACATGAAATTAACTCATGCATAATATAATCTGAATTACCACTGATAACTGTAAAAGAGGGCAAAGTCACAAAATAATATTCAATCCGATTCACAGACAAACCCAATGAGTGCTTTTTGAATCGGTCTGAATCATTCTGACAACTCACTGAATCACTGAATCAGTTCAGATGACTCACTGTGATTGAATTATAGTTCATCATGTGAGATCTTTATTTATTTATTTTTATGTTTTTATCAAATAAATCATACTATTTAATCTCTATATAGCTCTATATACCAGTCAAAAATCTGGAAACAATACTATTTATAAAGTTTGACAGATATTTCTTATGCTCATTGATCAAAAATGTAATATATTATTACAATTTAAAATAATGGTTTTCTATTTTAATATTCTTTCAAAAATAATTTATTGCCGTGATGCAAAGCTGAATTTTCAGCATCGTAACTTCAGTCTTCAGTGTCACATGATCCTTCAGACATCATTCAAATATGGGTGATTCTCACGAAATCCAGATTTAGAAGGTGCCCAGCATCAGAATTTTTAAAATGCCATTTTTTTCTTTCTTTTTTCTTTAAAATGCCTATTTTCTTTTTACACATATAAGATTAGGGTCTGAACTTATAACCATTATTTTTAGAAGATTTAAAAAAATATTTACTATATTATTATTTACATTTTTAGATGAGGTCCATAAAAAATTATCATTACCGCAACATGACATTACCTTAAATATATGGTATATGTTTCGGATAATGAGAACTAAAAAGTCGTGTAGGTACTACGACAAAAATTTAACTTTTCTCTGGAGAGAAAAAAATAAGAACTGCTTATCTGGTAGGCATCTTGTGTGTCACAGTCAATTATGTCCCTTCCAAAAACAAATCTTGAAAATGTTAGTTCCTTGAGGACTTAAACAATAATTGAAAATTGTTGCGGAGGATGAGATAATTGGTCTTGGACATATTTATATTCCTTATTATTGCCACAACATTTACCAATGATCACCAAATACCACATGTTTCTTTATTGTAAATATTTATAGTATAACATGCACTGAAGTTTTTTATTTTTTATGTTTTTTAATTATAAATATTTTCATCTCAAAGAACCCAAATCCAGTCATGGACACGTTGCGGTAATGAGAAATTTCCCCTTAAATGTGGAAAAAACAACAAAATTGGTATTTATGATGTCATTTGAAATCATGTGCAAAATAGTACATGATGAGATGTTTATAACTGTATCCTTTTTATTTTGATAGCATTTACTTTTATAATCAAAATGTTTGTCATGACACCTCATAAGTCTAATTTCGCGAGAATCACCCATATGCTAATTTCAAATTGTTATTAAACATTGGTAAATTTGATCAAATTATCAAATTCACATGTATATTATCATGATTATATCATTTTATTGTTGTTGTTGTTAACAATAATAGGAATACATATTTATTAACCATAATGTTGCCAATGTTTTATATAAGCTATACGCTATCTAAGCAATATGTTACAGTGACTTTACCACGGTTAAGTGGTTTCCCAATAAAACACGACTTTTAAAGCAATTAAAGCACTAAAGTATCATCTTCAGTGGTTCATCGGTTTAATCTATAGCCTTAATCAACAACTGTCGACAAACCACAGCAATCTACTCGATTATGGGAATAAGGTTCCCATCTGCTGCATGAAAAAAAACACCGTCTTTTCTCCATAGAGATCCTGTCGGATGGAATATGGCAGCATAAAAAACAAAGACGCAGAGTTGTGCATCAAGAACCCATCCTGTCAAATCAAATTATATCTGCCGAATGCCCGCAGGCTACAGGTGCAGACGAATGAGAGTCAAGGCAGGAGTCAGAAACAGACAATATCAAATACCTGAACGAGCAGCAAATAGTCTGTAGCGCAGTGCAGAGACACACACGAGTGAAAGGCCCTTTCATTGTGTGCAGGTTACAGAGGCTCTGTCAAAGAAAGAGCTGAGAGAGGACGCTGGGAAAAACAGAGAGCAGCTGCGAGGACAGAGTCTCTAGTGTAGCAACGGTTGACGTGTAAACATGTGGCATACTGTCACACTCACACACAGGCGCAAAATGTACACTGCCATATGGTTTAATATTGTAAACGCATTGTCCTCTTCAAGTGGCACAGCCGAGTCGGATTAATCCCAGACAGCCATGGAGTATATCGGTGTATCATTCACATACGTGTCATCACATCACCGCAAAAAAAAATCTGAATCACACTCTACCATTGTGTCCTCCAACTTTACAATACGGAGACACACCGGGGCTAGTTGTCACACTATCTTGCACCCAGTGCATTTGACTTTGAACCAGGGCCGGTGTGGTGAAGAGATGAGTCCCCCCGAAGAGATGGGTCCCACATTAGGACCCAAGCAATCCGATTGGTTCAAAGCTAGTTTTATGGGTAATCGCTTTAGTGCCTGGTTACAAATGAGAGAAAATCACTTTATTATAAGAGACGTTTGAAGTACGTTATAACGAGTCATTAATGTATTTTAACTTCATATACTAGTATATAAACGAAGCGTTAAATTGTAAATTTAAACATTTCTCGTTCTTGGTGTTTTTAGTTAGCTTACATAGTAGATAAAAGATAGGTAGTACTTAGATAGTAAATAAACCACAGATATGAGCTTTAAACAACTACATTCTCGACTTAAAAACTCTTAAAATTACATTTCATGACACAATAACAGTACATTTTTAAATTTCACGGACTTTTTCCTCTGCTGTTGACGCAACCTACTATGAAAAGCGCTAAACAAAATAAACGTATTACTTGAAAAACTTGAATTACTTGATGGCAACAAACTGCTTTTATCAGGTTATAGCGAGAACATACTCAGGTCACAATGAATGTAAACGGTATTTTACTGATAAAATATGTTATAAAATCCCATTTTGCCAATTACATTTTCACATTTCCTTATTTTGTGAATATTAAGCTAAATTAATAATATTGTAGTCAACCCTTCCACACGTAAGTTAAAAAAATTCCATCTGACCCCCCAGCGTAAATTTTTCAAGGCGACTGTTATTTAGAACCTTTCACTTTAATGTTTCCATGGTGACGCTGTCATTGCTTGTCACCTGACAGAGCGCAATCACAACACAGCTGAATAAACGATGATCTGCTTTTATGTAATTTTTCCTTTTTTATTCAAAATATTCACAAATGTATTAGCTATAGCATGAAACACTGATATTCCGATTGTCAAATATGTGCAAGTGGATGTGTTTTGTTGTTTAAACACATGTATAACGATCGCGTTAGTTAGAGCTGTGTGTTCAGAATCGGATCTGTTGGATTTTGGATTTACAACACGTTAATTTCTCCACTAATCACGAAATACATGAAAGTAAGTGGCCGGTGAACTGGGAGAAGAATAGAGCAAAATGTAAACTTACACAGTTACACAATGTGTTTCTAACATGTAAAACGTGTCATTATTATATTAAGCAGTACTAAAGATAAGCTTTTAATATATTAAGTACAAAATAAGTGCGCGGAAATAGAGCACTTTAAGTGCATTATGGAAGTGTACTAAGTGCACTTAAATAAAATGTATTTTAGTGCATTTTTTTTCACCTGGGTTAGTCTCCGCAACTGATTGAAGCGCGGGTCCACAGCGCGAGGCAAAAGACAACACTACCCGCTTCACTGATCGACACGAGCACTTTGATTGATTAAAAAAAAAACATTTCAGCACTATAACGACTCTAATTTGACAAACAAACAAAATGAATGCTCTGCTAGTTAACTGAAGAGGTTTAGGCCTAATGCATTTTTATGGGTACATCCGTACCGCAAAGATGTTTTAAAAAGTGGTGGGGAGAATATCGACTCCGGTAAAAAGTGTTGACGTGCGTTAATGTGAAAGCCCCCTCTCAGTTTTCAGACGCCCCTCATCAGTCCCCAAAATACCAACTATTTATGTTCCCTCTGCACCTAAAGTTTTATTCATCTTTATATTAATCTTTGCAAAATGATGGGGAAAAATTTTTCATGACCATTAGTTGTAACGTCAATCTGTCAATGAACTAACGTATACATCAGTAAACACAGCGTTCGTATCTCACTACTCTACCCTGCCAGTGCATACAAAGATAGATCAAAGTAACATGTTAACCAACCGTTCAGAAACGTCCTCAATCCTCAATTGTCGAACTTCTTTGCGGCCGTCATCTTGTTCCGGTGAACAGTTACTCCAGTTCAAACTGATACAGTTGCACAGATGTGTCCTCAGAGACTCGCGCTGTCATTCTCTGTCCAAAACCTTCAAGTGTTGTCAAGGCAACACTCCACATGCGTTCACGCCTGTTCACGCCTGCAGAACAGAGGGGCGGGGTTTATTATTTAAAGGGAAATGCACTGAAATGGCTTGCTAAAAAACAAGAGCTGATTTTGACCAGGTAAAATGGTGTTTTCTTAAAATACTAATGAGAATTTTTAATAACAGTATATTACAAAGTTTTCATTTAGACCCTAAACATTCATATTAACTTGTACAAAAATGGCATTATATGACCCATTTAAAACACGAGGGAAATCGTTGTTGTGTCCATGACGATGGGAAAAAATAGGCATAAAGCTTACACATTTACCCAACTTATTATATGCATGTTCAACCGAAGCTAATTTGGGTGTGTTTGACCCGTCCCCAATGCCACTTCTCTTTCTTTCACGGTCCTGACGAGACATTCGATCTCCTCGGCTGTGAACCGATTCTGGAGCGTGCCTGGTAAATGCGCCGTTATAATAGTCCGAGATCCGTCACAAAGTTACTTGCGTTTTTCGTTTGACACTTGCATTTTAGATCGTTAAAATAGGGCCCTATGTCTCATTTGATAATCCAAAAAGAATGTGTGCTGCTTAAATGAACCTACTATAAAGCAAAATAAACATAATGTAGCATTTATAACAAACATGTTGCTGTAAACTATAACGCTAAGTACTTCTCAAGCAACACAACCACGTAAATGTCAGTATAGCACAAAATCAAGTTTCTTGTTCACGTGTACACTGACTGTTCTCTCCTTCCTCTTCACTATTTACACCACCGACTTCAACAATCACACTTAATCTTGCCATCTTCGGAAAGTTTTGTGACAATTCTGTTGCGGTTGGACGTATCAGTAAGGGAGTGAATATAGAGCTGTGGTGAGGGACTTTGTTACATGGTGTGATCAGAACCATCTGCAGCTTAATGTGACAAAGACCAAAGAACTTGATGTGGATCTAAGGAGAACAAAGATACCAGTGACCTCTGTTTCAATCCAGGGGGTCCCTGAGGACATTGTGGAGGATTACACTCTTAGAAAAAAAGGGTTCTATATATGTAGCATAGGGTTCTTTACTCAACTGCAAAGGACCTTTTATGCCAAAAATGTTGGCACAAAGGTTCTTTAAAGGCTATTATTCATTCATATATTACATTATTCTGCAACATTTTGCAGTTGTAATTAAATTATTGTATATTAAACTGTTGTAGTAACTTAATATCCCATTTTAATCATGCTGATTTTTGAAGGAAATGCATTGCATTTTAGGTGTTCCAAATACGTAGCGCTTTAGAACCTTTTAAGGTTCTATATAAAACCTTTTATTCTAAGAGTGTACATTGCACTTTTTTATGCATTTGGCAGACGCTTGCCTTTTATCCAAAGCGACTTACATTGCATTGCATTGCTACACATTAACATTCTCATCAGTTCTTGCTTTCCCTGGGAAACGAACCCATGACCTTGGCGTTGCAAGCGCCAACGCTCTACTATTTGAGCTACAGGAAAGCTCGAAGACAATAAAGCACATAGACAATAAACTGAACTGGGCCAAGAACACTCAAGCACTTTACAAGAAGATCCAAAGCCGTCTCTATTTTTTGAGGAGGCTAAGATCCTTTAACCAGGGTTCCAGACTGCGACCAGGGTTCCAGAATGTAAGAGTTAAAATTGTATGTGGTCGCATATGTGTCGAGTGGACGCTCGCGCAACAGAACGCCGGTGTATCAGCTGCTGCAGTCCATAACTTATGTTCAAAATGAGCGAGTAGGCTACATCATGAATCCATTTTCCAAACCGTGTTTTTGTCCTGAATCACTACGGTACGACTATAATAAGTGTTTATATTCGGACCGTTTTCTCCGGAGTTCGACTCGGATGCGGAGTTGCCCAGTGCCTGCGTGACTCGACATAGACATCAATGGAGAGAAGTATCTCCGGCTAAAGTGTTCTTCCGCAAGACACATGCAGTTTATTTATTGACGAACGTAGATGTCACACGCATTGCACACTGATAGTGGAACGTGCCAATTACGAAATTCACGAATTAAAGGTTGTGTAGATCAGAAATACTCTGAAAAAAAGAGTATAAAAATCGAGTGACTCTAGACCGTTTAATCTGCACTAAACGCAGCTCATTATTTCGAACCGGGACGAAACAATGGGACGAAACAATTGGCTTAGGTGACTGTCACTCTCTCGCCACCATGGCAACCACCCTTTTGCCACACAGGACCTGCCCACTTGCGCGTATCCAGATCGTACCTGTTCGCGTGCTTTGTTTGAGCTTGAAGATGCAAAACCCGACGCAGGTCCTCTTGTCTAAAAAGTGCTCCTTGCCCTGCACTTCGACCACCCCGTCCTCGGCCTCTACTTCCTCGGACCCTAATAGCAAAATCCTCTGCTTTGCCCTCGACCACGGATCTGTCCTCGGAGCTGATCAATGTGGTACTTGCTGTCTTATACTGTCTATGGGTAACTTACTTGTCTCGGGTGTGTAGTCCTCATCAGAATCAACAATGCTTTCATCAAGCAAACTCTTACATGCAGAACACCATATGTAATGAATCTTACATGAAATTCCTCTTCATCACAGTGTAAATGATGGCAATGGAAAAACGTGTATCATGCTGCAACCTGTTTTTAGCTTTGCCTTATAGATAACTAACTAGCTCGTTAGCGAATCAATATTGTAAGCTTTACCAATATCAATATGCTAGCTTGATAGAGAGTAATAAAATACAACTTATTTGTTTATCTTCATAATGATAGTTAGATTTTTTTATTTACATGTGTTTCTGACATGATGTCACTACATGCACTTCTTCCTCCCTCTCCGCTGTCTGAGGTAAATAATGCGTCTTCAGCTCAGCTGTCGGAGTTGCGCGTTCATGTGTTTTGGGGGCGTGGCTTTGGAAGGAGCCAAGAAGGGAGGGGTGAAGTGAATGGAAATAATGAGCTGTATTTAAAACAGTCATGAGAGGTCTACAGACACTCGATTTTTATACTTTCTTTTTCAGAGTACTTAGATTTTAATTATGCATTGATATATACATAAAGTTTAAAGAAATTTGGAAAAAAAATTTTTTTTCAATTCTGACCTACACAACCTTTAAGGCATATAAAAATTAAAATGTCTCACGAAACAGCGTGCCTACGTCTTTTCAGCGGTTAGATTAAGAGTAATCACTCGACTGAGGAAAAGGAAATTATTATAAAATGCAGAAGGTAAGGAGTGTGAGATTTTTGTTACAACTATAAATTTGTAACAAACATTTGAATGTTTAATGATTTTTAAAAGATAGAGAGATGATGCTGATAGAAAGATGAAAATAGACAGACAGATGATAGACAGACAGATGATAGACAGACAGACAGACAGACAGACAGACAGACAGACAGACAGAACAGACAGAGACAGACAGACAGACAGACAGACAGACAGACAGACAAGAACAGACAACAGACAAGAACAGACAGACAGACAGACAGACAGACAGACAGACAGACAGACAAGAACAGACAGACAGACAGACAGACAGACAGACAGACAGACAGACAGACAGACAACAGACAGACAGACAGACAGACAGACAGACAGACAGACAGACAGACAAGAACAGACAGACAGACAGACAGACAGACAGACAGACAGACAGACAGACAGACAGACAGACAGACAGATAGATAGATAGATAGATAGATAGATAGATAGATAGATAGATAGATAGATAGATAGATAGATAGATAGATAGATAATATGATTCAAATGTGAATAGATTGTATATAATTAAAATGTACAATGCTTAAAATTACAGATTAAAATTACAATCCAAAATCCATGAAAATCATGAAATTTGCCAATGATAATTAATATATTACAGGTGTTTATGCTGCAACCCAGAAAGCCTTTGCTAGCTTTGGTCCATTAAAACCACTATTACCATGTAGCCAAAAAAAAAAAGTGCAACCAAATCATATGCTGGTGCGACCAACTGAGAAAGTTGGTAACACCAGTGCAACCAGTGGAAAAGTTAGTCTGGAGCCCTGCTTTAACATTGACAGGACGATGCTGAGGACGATGGTGGTTTTACGAATGGGTGGTAGGTAGTGCTATCCTATATGCGGTTGCATGACAGGGTAGTAGACTGAGTGAGGCAGATGCGAATAAACTGAATAAATTGATCCGTAAAGCTGGTAATATGGTGGGGGTTGAGCTTGACTCCTTATCAGTGGTGTCAGAGAGGAGGATGCTGTCCAAACTGATTGTCATCTTGGATAATATCTCCAATCCCATTTGCTAGTCAAACACAGGTGCACTTTCAGTGCTCAGACTTATTCTACCCAAATGCACCACTGAGCGCCACAGGAAGTCATTCTGCCAGTGGCCATCAAGCTTTATAATTCTTATCTCTAAGCGTCTGACACAGGAACCATTATAATGCACTCTAAAAAATGCTGGGTTGTTTTAACCCAATTTTGGGTCAAATATGGACAAACCCAACCAATGGGCTACATTTTTAAAATTACATTTTTAACCCAATGGCTGGGTTTGTCCATATTTTACTAAAAATTGGGTTAAAACAACCCAGCATTTTTTAGAGAGTAGTTTTAAATTGATAATATTTTGGTATCTGTTTAATATGACCTATTTGAAAAATTAATGTGCAATATTCTTGTTGTTGTTTATTTCCTTGTTCACTTGAAAATTAGATTTAATGAATATGTATATTATAACATATCCAAATAACGGAAATGTTTTTATAATCTTTATTGTTAATATATGTGGGCAATTGTGACAAAGAATTTCCCCTGGGATTAATAAAGTATTACTGAACTGAACTCTTTTGTGTGACCCTAAACACACTAAAATACTCAAGATATATGTGTGATAAATGTATAACATCATGTATATAATTGATTAAGGTTACTAGTAAATATCTACTACACTCTAAAAAATGCTGGGTTGTTTTAACCCAATTTTGGGTCAAATATGGACAAACCTAGCCATTGGGTTACATTTTTAAGTAACATTTTTAACCCAATGGGTGGGTTTGTCCATATTTTACCCAAAACAACCCAGCATTTTATAGAGTGTGGTAATCAGGTGACGGTCACATGACTAACTAATTGTTGTTTAAAAGGACTATGAGTGTGTTTGTAACCCACACCCTGATGAAGGCTCATTAGCCGCAGTGTGCAGTTATTTATAAACTGATTTTAATTGCCTAAGCCATGACTAAATAAAGGCTTCTTATATATTTACTTCAATTATCGAGTGCCTTGGCTCTGATACGCTTTTATGAGTTGAACCATCCCTACACCCAAAGACCGAATACCGATACTGATTTCACACACCAACTAGCACTTTTGTTGCTTTATAACATATTTTGCTTACTTCTCACTACATCATACATGAGCCATAAAAGCCTGATGTATCAAATACGATACTCAACAAAACACACATTTTAACCCTTTACTTTTGGTAACACTTTACAATACAGTTCATTAGTTAACACATTACAGCTAACAATGAGCAATACATTTGTTACAGTATTTATAATCTTTGTTAATGTTAGTTAATACAAATCCAGATGTTCATTTTTTGTTAGTTCTCAGTGCATTAACTAATGTTAACAAATACAACCTTTGATTTTAATAACTTATAGGTAAATGTTGAAAGTAATATTATTTAAGATGAATAAATGCTGAAGTATTGTTCATTCTTACTATAATGAACCTTATTGTAAAGTGTTATCAAATATTCTGTTCAATAAAATGTTTCATTTTTAAAAAATCTGACCAATATTTCATAACAGCTTGTCTAGGGTCCAAACATACCCTTTAATTCACATATGAACCTTTTCAGCAACAGCAATCTTTTTCAGCTCAATTTTCTGGACCACAAAATCATTTTCTGCCCCAACTACAGCAGAGGTGATCAGAGAGCTCATTCCTGATGGAAGACGGACCCCCTGAAGGTACGTGTCGGGCCACAGCGTGAAGCAGGAGCTACGGATCGCCGTTGTCTCGTTTAAGTAGTCTGACGAACAAATTAGTTTCTCCCACAGGAAATCAGCTGATGCTGAGGAGGGTTTTTAAACGCTGTAATGGTAGACTGGGGACCAGTAAAGAAAGAGCTGTATTCTCACATCCAGAAACCAGTTGACCCTTACATTCACTGGCTGTTTTATGTGCAGAAGGACCTCATGCATGATATGTATTTAAAGGTATAGTTCACTTGAAATTAAATTAATTAATTAATTAAATGAAATTAATTTTTGGTATGTTTTAGCTTACCTCAAGGGCATCCAAGATGTAGGCGTCTTTGTTTCCACAGTAGTTTCAATTTTGATATTTTTAGGTCAAACCGTTGTCTGTCAGTCATATAATGCAGGTCTATGGTCACCACCTCAAAGAGCATGCAAAGAGAAGTCAAGATTAAACATGATTTAATGACTCGTAAAAATGTAAGTACACATTGATGGCCTAAGACACGAAACGAGCGTTTTTTTGTGAGAAAACAAACTATTTATATCGTTTTTACCTCTTGTAACCACAGCCATGTGCAAGTGATCTGAGGGTGGCTGTGGTTACAAGAGGTACAAATGATATAAAATACTGTTAGTTTTCTCACACAAACCGCTCGTTATGCGTCTTATGCCATCAATGTGTACTTACATTTACGAGTCATTAAATCATGTTTAATTTGGACTTCTCTGTGCATGCTCTTTGAGGTGGTGACCATAGACCTCCATTATATGACTAACAGACAAGAACGGTTTAACCTAAAAATATCAAAATACTGTGGAAACAAAGACACCTACATCTTCAGATGCCTTGAGGTAAGCTAAAACATATCAAAAATTAATTTCAAAGTGAACTATCCCTTTAAGAGGGAACAGGGAGAGAAAAAGAAACTGCTAATACTCTCCTCTGCCGTGGGAAATAGGCAACCTCAATTACTGGGACTGTATCCGAAGTGGCTTCTGTATCATTGAGGAGCAGGGAGCAATGGCATCTGTGACAGCGATCGCCTGATGTCACCAGCGTGAGGAGTGAAAGCTGACCGGCTCTGGTGTTTAACTGCCCGCGGCGGCAAATTGCGCGACTGCTAAATGAGACAACTGCAATGCATTTACGCATAGACTTTGTGATATATCTGAGCTAGCGATACATCAATCACTCGGACTCCACTGAAACAGATGCAGAAGACTGTTAATGAGTCTTATACAACAACAGACACCTAGATTCAGCACAAATACTCATTGACTGAGGACAACAAGGTTTCAGAGTCATTTCATACTTGTATTGTATGTCTGAAGTCTACAAGAGGGTGTTTGCAACTTATTTTACTTCTGTAATGTGACATTTCAGAGGTTTTTTATCCATCGGAAATCGATTGGACTGTGAAAAGTTGTAGTAGCATTAAAATATAAAAATTGCAAATCTTTTTCTCACTGAAGCTCTTCTCTAGCTTGCTTCCTAATCCATATTTCTAATGAATCTGACATGGTGTATACTATAAATATTGTTGGCTCTGTGACAAATCGATCAGATCACAAGTGGATGATGCTTAAAAAAGTGGTAAATGGTTTTGAGCTTGTCCACTTTCGACCACTTCCAGAGGAAAAAGCCACGCAAGACCGTCTACTCTCCGTCTTCTGATCTAATGCATTATGGGAAGCGCGCTAGCCAGACGGGATTTAAACTTTATCAGCTGGACACACAAGTTTGGTTTGAAGACGAAAAATGTGCCAAGCATGTTCTCTCACCATTCCTGATTTCTAACACACACACACACACACGGCTGGTCTTGAGACTGTCAGAGCAGAAAGGAAAGCTGATGCTCTCCGTATGTTTTTCCGTGTCTCTGGTCGTGTTCATATGTAAATTGCATGAGCTTATTTCACCCATTCGGTTGAAAGATCTGGAAAAAACACATACATTAACCCACACAGAAATTGAAAAAAAAAAAAAAAAAAACAGGACAGAAGTGGTTGAAAGTGGAAAAAGGAGATGGATTAAAAAAACATTGTGATCCAATCGACCAAAACACATCTTAAAGGAGTAGATCACTTTTCAAAAAGCTTTTGCTGATAATTTACTCACCCCCATGTCATCCAAGATGTCCATGTCTTTCTTTCTGGAAATGGACTTTAAAATTAAAGTTTTAATGGACTTTAATGGGAACCAAACGGTTCAAGGTCCAAAAGACAGTTTCAGTACAAACTGCAAACTGTTCAAAAGGCTTCAAACAATTCCAGATGATGAATATGGGTCTAATCAAGTGAAACGATCGCTCATTAAAAAAAAAAAACTTGAATCTTTGAACGAATCTTTTTCTGAGTCAATTTGTTCGTTTCGTTCGTTGAATGAACCAAATGACTCTGAAAAAGATTTGTTCATTTTAATGAACGAGTTCGAACAGGAGTCACGAACGTGCATCACAGAACAGAGCAAGGCGAGCATTTTAACTTATAAAACTTAAACTTTGTAAAAAAAATTTAATGAGCGATCGTTTCGCTTGATAAGACCCTTATTCATCATCTGGAATCGTTTAAAGCCTTTTGAACAGTTTGCACTGAAACTGTCTTTTGGATCTTGAACCGTTTGGACCCATTGAAGTCCATTATATGGAGAAAAATGCTGTAATGTTTTCATTAAAAACCTTAATTTCTTTTTGACAGAAGAAAGAAAGACATGTGAGTAAATTATCAACAAAAGTTGTTGTTTTTTTTTTAAGTGAACTACTCCTTTAATACCAGGTGAAAGCTGGGCCTAGTTACTTTGGACGTATTCTGCTAAATGAATAAATAAGATATACTGTTTATGACTAATATGCATCACATTATAGACAAGGTCACTCTACTCCAAATTTATGTCTGCTACTGTTCTTATTTTGGCAAGCTTCTCATTGATTTTCCGCCAAAATGCAGCATTGCAATGCGTGTCAGAAAATGTCATCAGTGGTTGTTTAGTCTGTCACCACAATCTGTTTTAATCGGTCAGACTTCCAACTCAAGAGGGCGAGATTTCAGCAAAAACAGTCGGTAGATGTGACATCCCAGACCGAAATCGAATAAGTTTCACTTGCAGCCTGCTTTTGAAAGAGTGTTTTGCTTATAGCCCCAGTCTGTGTGCCTGTGTTGATGTGTCACTCCCTCCTTATTAGTATGCCAAGGACAAACCACCTGCTGTTGAGGTTTACACTCCAGAGGTTCGCTTGATTACAAATGTCTTTTCAGATGGTGTGTTAAAAAACAAAGAATAGAAGGATTGGTAAAGAAGAGGAGGAGAGATGAAAATGGGAAGGTGTGTATTGATAAGACGGGTTGCGTTGTTTGACATGCTTGTGATCTGAATACTGCCGTAGTTTAACAATCTAATTAAAGTGCTAGTTAGCATGTAACGATCAGCGCGGAAACGATCCAGTACAGTTCAAACCACTGTAATTTGAGCTTGCAAATCTCACTTAATACATGTTCCTGGTCTTATTGTGCATGATTCATTGGTCCATGTTATTCTGAATTTAAAAAAAAGTAGATTTTATAATCTTTTATCAAAATATACACTACCGGTCAAAAGTTTAAGATTCGGTACGAATTTTTATGTTTTTAAAAGAAGTTCTTCTGCTCACCAAGGCTGCAATTTTTTGATAAAAAAATACTAGGGCTGTCAAATGATTAATTGCGATTAATCGCATCCAAAATAAAAGTTTGTGTTTACATAATATATGTGGGTGTACGGTGTATAATTATTTTATATATATAAATACACACACATGCTTGTATATTTTTAAGAAATATTTTCATGTATATACTGTATATAGATTTATATAAAATGTATAATTTTTATTTTATATATAAATAATATTTTTTAAGTATATATGCATGTATGTGTATTTATATTCTGTATATACAAAAATAATTATACACAGTACACCCACATATATTACGTAAACACAAACTTTTATTTTGGATGCGATTAATCGTGATTAATCGTTTGACAGCCTTAAAAATACACAAAAAACACAGTAATATTGTGAAATATTATGACAATTTAAAATGACTTTTTTATGTTAATATATATTAAAATGTAATTTATTCAGTTTTTTTCCTTAAAACAGTGTTTTACATTTTTATTTCAGGATTCTTTGATGAATAGAAAGTTCAAAGAACAGCATTTATTTAATTAGAATCTTTTCTAACATTATAAATGTCTTTACTGTAACTAAATTTTCTTATTTAGATTTCTTATTTATTTCCCCCAAAAATAAAATACAAATTCTTACTGGACCGCAAACTTTTTAAAGAGTAGTGTTTAATGTAACAAAAGCTTTCCATTTCAGATAAAAGCTGTTCTTTTGAACTTTCTATTCATCAAATAATCCTGAAATAAAAATGTAAAAAACTGTTTTCAACATGGATAATAATCATACATGTTTTTGGAGCATAAAATCATCATATTAGAGTGATTTGTGAAGGATCATGAGACACTGAAGACTGGAGTAATGATGCTGAAAATTCAGCTTTTTTTCAGAGGAATAAATTACATTTTAATATATATTAACATAAAAAATGTAATTTTAAATTGTCATAATATTTCACAATATTACTGTGTTTTTTTGTGTATTTTTTATCAAAAAATTGCAGCCTTGGTGAGCAGAAGAGACTTCTTTTAAAAACATAAAATCTCACATCTTAAACTTTTCGACCGGTAGTGTATTTACTAACACCACCCCATAAATGACTTTCTTGTACGGCTGATATCACAAAACTCTCTTATTTATCAATCACCTGATACCATTCAAGAGTAAAAGTTTTTTAGGATCCAATCAGTGTACATTTTAAATGAAATAAATATTTAAATATTAATCTCTATATTTACCTCCTAGATTCAATTCGTGCTTAGCTACTGTTCGGATGCTTCATTACTATATTACTACAAAAAAGTGGAATTGTTATCCGACCAGCTGCCAGCAGCTTATATTCCTGAGACGAGACAACACAGCTGCCTATATACAGTATAATACCTCCATCTGGTTCAGAATCTACTTGCTGCACAAACAGCCACAGTCTTCTACAAAAGATTGCAATTTTCGAGACAAAGGCTCTTGTGGTCCTGCCAGAACACACAGGAAAGCTTCATCGTGGTGGACGCATTCAGCCGTTGAGCCCTGTAAATATAGTGCTCCTTCGACAGGCTATCGAGCAGTAACTGATGAATTTGAGCACACTAACCGATGGCATAAACAGGGAGCGAGACCCTAAGGCGCTCAAGATATCAGATTGTCACAAGTAACACATATTGCTGCATTAGCTTCCTCTACCCCAGATACAGCTCATGCCAGCACGGGTGTCCTACCACCACCGGTACATCTTGAGAACAGATCTGGAGCTTTAATGAATGTGGGTGAAGAATCCGCAAACATGATCAGACACAGGCTAGATCCTATCAGTCAGTTAATATTGCTGCTAGCAGACGTTCAAGGTTGAAGTTGAGTCATAGCCGGGCGCCGTCTGTGTGTGTACACTCAAAACAATGTGAATTCGAAAGAACTGAAATCGGATGTGTTTCTGAAATGTTTCAACATATCAATTTCCTTTCTCACGTCAATCGCTGGCTAACAAATGCATAAAAGTGACCAGCTGGCTATAAACTAATGCAAGCAGATGGTAACAATTGTGACATTAAACATTTGGGTCCACTTGGGCATATTTTTTACACTTGAGGTAATAATCAGTGTTGGGGAGTAGTTAACTACAAGTAGCGACGCTACTAACTTAACTACATAGCTTGGCAGTAGCTCAGTTGCTTTTTAAATAAGTGTAGCTTTTCCAGTAGCTAACTGACTTTTTGCATCAAGTAGCGGTGTAAGCGCAGCAAAAGCTACATTGCTACATTGTCGAGCCTGCGCGAATCAGCACCATAGATCAGCACGATGCAAGGATATTCTTCTTGTTAGATTACAAACTCATTTTTTCCCATTACTCTGCCACCTGTTGTTTAATCACACATCTTGCGGCTAACGGTTCACTGACGTACAGAAGTGGGTTGACACACCCATATTATGATTATATAGCAAGACGTGACGGCAGATTTGGAGGATGGAGAAACAACTAACGATAATTACCCATGGCCTTATTTGTCCAAGTTCAATCAGTATTTTTGAGAAAATGTTCTACATGCAATTTACGTTGGATGTATATTTCGTTCTTGCAATGTTGTAGGCTATTTGTTGCAATTTTGCACTTTTGACAAACAGTCTGAGATATTTGTAGTGTTGTGTGTAATAAAACAATACTCTTTGAAATCGTAATTGCATTGCCTTGTTTTAAACACAAAATATTTTACTTAAAACATTCCTCAGAAACTTATTCAGTTATTTATAATATACGTTGTTCAAAAAGCAAAAGTAGTTTCAATGTATCTAGCTACTTTTTGATAGTAACTTGTAGTGTAGCTAACTACTTTCCTAAACGGGTAGCTTGACTGTAGTTAAATTACTTCAACTTACAAGTAGCTTGTAGCTTGTCAAACTACAGTTTTAGAGTAGCTTCCCCAACACTGGTAATAATGTTAGCGTCCTCAGCCAAGACATTAAACATAATGCTGTTCTTTTACTAAGCAGCATCTGGTAAAACAAATTAAATTACCAAATAATGATTTGAAAACATGTACTGTCTACATACTGTTACACTCCCACTCAGTGCTGTGCGCAGTCTCACATGTCAAAACAAACACCACGCACGACTCAAGGCATCAGTGATAGTTTTTAATTGGGCTCTAGAGGCCGCTCGACTGATGTATAATGACAGCGCATGCTTCTCAGCCACTCACTTTCCGACACAACCTGGAAAAACTATAGGGAATATATTTTTGTAGATTGTTCCAGTAATTTGGAAATTCGGTGCCGATTAATCGGCACAACCATTTCAATTGGTTCACCTCTAATGCAAATGCCTTTTTGGCTCACTGTAGTAGTAGTAGTTTATTTTGAACATGTAGGAAACATAAAATAAAAATATACAAACATGAATTAATTTATAAAAATTAGTGCTGTCAAACGATTAAAATATTTAATCGCGATTAATCGCATTAATGTCATAGTTAACTCACGATTAATCGCACACATTTCAAGCAAACACACGTTTCGGCTTGCAAGCCGGCTTTGAGTGGATGACGAGTGCGAGATGCCGAAATGGATCAGGATGCATGCCGCGTAAAATGTGAAAAAACAACAAAGTTTGCTAGGACAAAAAGACCGTTAATCGCGCGATAAAAAAATGAACGCCGTTAAAATAGGTTTGCGTTAACACCATTAATAACGCATTAAACTGATAGCCCTAATAAAAATAAAATAATAGTTAAATGAGGTAATGTGCTTTTCAGCACAAACTTCCAAAATTAATATAGGTTATTTATATTAGCAATTCCCATGTTCAAGAAGGAGTAGAAAGAAGTTTATTATAAACTTTTCTGGTCCTAACCCTTTTTCTATTTTTATCATTTAGTTAACTACAAAACATTTGACGCTTCTCTTATACATACGCCTTTACATAGACTGTATATCAACCTACCTACTGTTCACATAAGCCCATACATTCACATAGAAACAAATGCATGCCTACATGCATGCAAATACTATACTATTGTACAATACTATCACCTCAAGGCCTTTTCATATTCATTTAAAGGTGGCATCTGAGCATATAAAATCTAATCATATTCCATATATTCCATAACAGATGGGGGCAGTATACCTCCAGAAAGTGAGTTGTGCCGTGGCCACGCGCTCTCACACCTTCAAACAACACAAGCGAGTGCTGTTTTGCTCTCTCTTTCTCCGCACATATTATTCAAATAATTTGACACGATAGTAAAAGGTTGGAAGACCGCAGTTTCACGTGGAGCATTTGGAGATTTTTAGAGATCAGAGACTCAATGAACAACATCTCAACACTAAATGATGAAGACGCCTGTCTCAAAAACAAGCTGGTGCATTTCGACGATATGGGAAAATAAAAGCCTGGGCTATTATTTGAAGTTTACGCGTATTGCGTTTGTGTTCATATTACACTTTTATTGTTAGTTTGAATTAATTTGACAGACAGCATTGGCTGATGTTGATCAAGCTAACGCCATTCAGAGCTGTCCAACTCTCACGAATTCACCGCTGAGACACGCAATTGACACTTAGCAAGCAGGCTAGTTAAGCTCTCAGGTTCTGTCAATTTCATTAATGCAATTCAAACAATAAATACCGTTTTGGTGCTTGCACATGTTACACCACAGATCCCTAGCGCACGTGAACCGATCATCTCTACTAGCTAATGGAAAAAGAACATGAACTCTGTTGAAAGATACAGTATGCTACAACTTACCAAAATGTATTCCTCATGCATAATGTCGACCAATCATTTTTTGAACTCTTCCTTGAACTGAAATGTAGTAGTGGGCTGTATTTCCACACGACTGACATCAGGACAGGTTCAAGTACACACACACACACACACACAAGCCGGCGCGACTTAACTCGTGTACTGCAGTTTGGCTGGTCGTAATGTTGCGCGCCCGCATACCGCCTCCCATGGCCGAAACTGGTATTACGACACCTGACGGGCCGGGCTAGTAATTTAGCATGCTAATTTAGGTTTATATCTCGGCAGCACTATAACTTTTCAGTTTTTTAATGACATCATTGCACTTATTTCTTCTCATTCTTTTGATGCCGTGTAGCTCATTTTTTGGAATATTTTATACCTCAATTATTCCATACGGCACCTTTTAATATCTTCAGTTTAAATAATTTTTTGAATTTACTCACAGTTGTACATGATTCTCATCTCTTCTTTTATTATGAAATGTGATAAAAGAAGAGATGAAATCATGAAATTTTACAATAAAAAATTTACAGTAAATTTTACTTATGAAATGTGTAAAAGGAGTTGCAAAACAGTGACAGGAATCCCTCCGTCACACACGCAAACCAAGATCTGCAGTTGAGGAGAACGTGGTTCTGATGCCTGAACTGAACTGCAATGGACAACATTGCGAACTATGACCAGAAAAAAAGCATTCTGTCCTCTTTAGAGTTTATCTTGTTACATCATGTGCCGTTTGTGGTTTGTTTACATGCTCTTTGGTCTGTTGTCGTTCATATATCATTTGAAGTCAACCACACCAGAGTTCATTTGGAAGCAGAGCGAGACCTATCTTTTCTCGGTCTGCTTGTTTGGTGTGCAACCAGGGTTCGGATGGCAGCGTTCACACATATGATCCGCACTAACAGAGCAATCGCATCAAGGCTTTGTTTTAATCCAAGTGTGAACACACCTAGGAACAACTTTCACCAGCAGGCCTATAGATGCTAAAGGGTTAAAGTAAATCTCAAGAGCTGGAAAGTTTCCGTGGCTGATTCTGGAACTCAGAGAGTTATTGCTTTTATTTTAGGAGCAGTCAGGCTCTCATTGGTAATAAATTGTGGTGCTCAATATCCGATCCGTGAGGTGTCAGTTATGAAGACTGAACTTGGCACGGAATTTGTTTTCCATCTCTTAAGCGGCCGAGCTTCAGCCTCTCCAAGAACATTGATTGCCCTTTTCCTTCCCTTCATCCTGAGCAGATACAGTAGCATGGCAGTAACTGGTAATAACAGGGCAAAAAAAAACAGGCCGCTTTAGCCTTGGAAATGTCTGTTAATAACTTTGAGGTCAGTCTGTCTGAAACCTAGCGGCGTGTGGAGCAATGTACAAGTGTTGCACCCGTGAACCTATTGCTGCAGAGTCTGACTTTTGACTATCAGCATAAAAACTGCTCCGTTTGGCAGCTCATTCTGGCCAAGAACTGCTCATTTGGACAGACAAGGATATGTAAAGCAAACAACTACATGTTTAGACATGCTGTTTAGTGACTGTTGCAGGCACAGTTCAGATCATGAATATTGATTAATGGACACTACTTCACCTAATGAATATTCATGAACATCCAGTATTGTTATATAAAACTAATAAAAAATAAGGTAAAAATAAAGCAAAAAATATATATAATACATGAAAACTTAGAATATTAGATATGTCAACTTAGCAACTGAAATAAAACAAGTTGAAGTAGTAAAATTAATTCAAAATATTAGTAAATGCTATAATAGCATATGAGTAATCCTAAAATAACTCTTTGCTCTGGACTGCTGAGACAAGGTTCACTGACCGACTAAAGGCAGAACGACCCCGTGCTTATGAGTATCCATTAGTCACTGATAATAAAATTGCTGCATTGGATTGTAAAGATAGATCTTCTGTTTATTGAAAGTGACTGGAGACAGTTAAACGAGCGGGACTCATTGATCTCTTGGCTGATAAAACAAGACTATGACCTCATCAAGAAAAGGCGACTAAAGCACTGCTGAAGCTAGACTGTTGCTAAACAGAAATGATCTGCCTATGTAATAAACATGAGTGCACACGCAAGGTTTCATAAAAATATTTCTAGATGGTTCGCTCAAAAATAAAAACTGTCATCATTTACTCAACCAAACCTGCATTAAGGTCCGTTCACACCAAGAACGATAACTATATTAGAGCCCAGTGCCACCACCAGCGAGATGAGATTGTTCTGTTTATTCTATAATAATAATAATAATAAACTTTAGCGCCTTTAAAAAGTATCTCAAAGCGCTTCACAAGAATAGAAACATAAAATCATTCGTTCATCAGCTACTGTAGATAAAATCGTTCTAAAATTAATTGTTTCTCTGTACTGTTATCATTATAGTTGTGGTGTGGAGTCTGTTATTCTTCAACATTAAGGAAGATTTTTAGAACTATATCTTTATCGTTATCTTTATAGTTATCATCTTTGGCGTGAATTGCCTTTACTCTTTTAAAATAGGCAAAAGGTTTTACGAGTATATGGAAAAGAGCAGCTTGTATGTTCCAAAGAACAAAGGAAGACATCCGCGTTAGTAATGACTGAATATATGGTGATTTTAATTTCAGCAAAGAAAAGCTTTAGTGATGACTGTAAAGACATGACACCTACAGGGTTTCTTACAGTAACACTATGTAGTTTTCAAACCTTCATAATATATTTCCAAGACCCTTTTCTAAACATAAGACGTCGGATAGACCTGGTCTGTTCGGCCCATGACCAATACTGTACATCTATTCGACGTCCAAACTCAGGTCCACTATTTGTATGTCTGTCAAGTTCTGTGTGTTTTTTAATTGATTACAGCTCAGCCCAAACTTGAAAAGCTGCTTTCTCACTGAAGAACACTTTGATTGTAATGTAAACCCACATTACAATCCAAGCAGAACCTGAACATTCAAAACTCAATATATTCAAACACAGTCAATCATAAATTGTCCTACCATTTGAGTCTTTGAATGATCAGGAGCTGTAATCATAGCATCCTTTTCCAGGAATAAATGAGAGAACCAACTTCTTCTTCTTTTGTTTTTTGGCAGTTGGCAAACCAACTTAATGGTGCATTTACTGCCACCGACTGGGCTGGAGTGTGAATCAAGAGATATTGGAACTTAAAAAAATAAAAATAAATAAATCCTTTTTGCTAAGTCTATATCTCTCAGAAAATTAATAACACAGTGATAATTGTTGCAGGATGTTTTCCCTAATAAACATTACATTGTAAAATTATTCTGATTAACCATTCTAAGAGATTGAAAAGGCTGGTTTCCTTCTTCACTGTACTGAACTCTACAAACAATTAAATGTCATGCTCTCTCTGTGGGTGCGCAACAGTCAAATATAGACCCAAAAGCTACTTCCCCAAAAGTTGGTTCCACCAACATTTGTTGCATGGATGCCCACTGCAGTTTTGAATGTCCTGGATGAATCTAGGCTTGGAGTGCTCAGTACAACTAACGCAGAGTAACCATCAATTGATACAACAACGTCCAACCATGACCCAACTCGGGCAACTTGGACCTAATTTTGGACGTCTATTACAGGTTCAAGAAATTGACATGATTAATATGCATTTTTTTATTTATAAATATCAAGAGTAACACTATGTGTTCTTTCAACCATCATAATGTATTTCCAAGACCCTTGTGATGGTCCCACTAAACATTGGACGTCGGATAGACGTGCAGATCATGTCTATATTGGGTCTGTCGGTCCATGACCGATACTGGACATCTATCGACGTCCAAACTAGGTCCACTACTTGTACGTCCAACCATGACCCTCGGACGTCATGTTGACGTACAACATTTGACCGTTGAACTGGGTCATTTTTTGGACCTCATTTGGACGTCTATTACAGATTCAGGAAATTGACATGATTAATATGCATTTTTTTAATAAATATCAAGAGTAACACTATGTAGTCTTTCAACCATCATAATGTATTTCCAAGACCCTTGTGATGGTCCCACTAAACATTGGACGTCGAATAGACGTGCAGATCATGTCTAAATTGGGTCTGTCGATCCATTAACCAATACTGGACATCTATTCGACGTCCAAACTAGGTCCACTACTTGTACGTCCAACCATGACCCAACTTCGGACGTCATGGTGACGTACAACATTTGACCGCTGAACTGGGTCATTTTTTGGACCTCATTTGGACGTCTATTACAGGTTCAGGAAATTTACATGATTAATATGCAATATTTTTTTATTTATAAATATCAACATTGTTGTTATCAACATGATTAATACATATGAAGGCAGATTATTTATAATTATTTAGGATAATTTTCCAAAACTAATGCGTTAGAGATACTAGAGCATTAGCACTTGCAACGTCAGATATCATGGGTTCGATTCCCAAGGAAAGCAATGGAATAGTAATGTAAATGTGTAATGCAAGTCACTGTGGATAAAAGCGTGCTGCCAAATGCATGAAAATACATGGTACAGAAAACATGTCCTCCACCCTTTGGAAACATGGGACTACAGTAATAGAAGTTTTAAAATGTTTAAATTTGATGTTGAAAAGACGACCACATTCTGATCCCACTCGACGTCAACATTAGACGTGCAAAAGACGTTGAATAAAGATGTCGCCTGGCGTTACAAAACAACCCCTTCAGTGGGCCGAACGTCAGAAATCACATAGAGAAAGACGTCACTCTGACACATTGTGCAGTGGGGTACATCGACTTACAATAGATAAAATTGACACGTCCGCCATAGCCTGACATGGTCTGTATCGCTTTAACTTGCACTATGTAACTTCGTGTTTCGGATAGTAACTGGAGCACAAAAAAGAACTACAAAAATTTGACTGCTTTACGGCATACGTCACTTCCCTCACCACTTCCTCAAAATGTCTGTGGCCAATGTTGATTCCAAAGCCGGTGCTGGATAACGGCCTGCTCACATATCGCGTATTTTGCGCGGTCAAGTTCGTCATTTCAAATGTAGGCGCGCGGTATGCGACCCTCATAATGGAAGCGTCCAAGTGCGTCCACACCGCATCAAGATAAATACATTTCAACTTTTTAGAATGCCACAAGCGCACTATAAGCGACACCGTAGGTCACGTGACAAGAACCAACCGGAGTGCAACCGCCCTAGCACTTTGAAAAAGGACCCAGCGTTTTCTACGCGTTTTTTGGTGCTATATGTGCATGGCGCCTAAACAGCAAGTGAGCGTGTGCAACACTAGCGATGCGGTAGGCTGAATTATTTACGACAGCGGTATTGGACAATTCCACTTCCAACCTGTAGGGCGACTGCAGAGGGAAACGTTCCTTGGTGTTGCTTTAACATATTGGGTTTAATGCAACTGGCTGTATTTTTAACTGGATGCTGCCCAGCAATCTCATCTGACAGCCTTTCTATAATGCTCTACAGAAACCAATTCCCCACTGCACTCCTGCTGACCGAATGTCACACTCTATTTCAAATATCTCAGCTCCATCTACACTGCATTACAGACGTGTTAACCACACTAGATGTTGCACACCTCTCAAAGAAACCGGAACCCATAAGCCGCTCTATTCATGATTATCCCACTACTTTCTTGAGCATCTATAATGCAGAACGATAAATGTTTTCTTTGTTTCAAATCGTTCTCCTAAAACTCTGTGGAAAAAATTCTACAGTTGTCATCCAATAAGAGCATTAGGCTAAACAATTATGGATAGCAGCAGTTCATACAGTATAATTTGATCTTAAAAGCGCTCATATCAAGATCTCTGACTTCTGATTCTAATTCGTACTAGAGGAATCTCTTTTTTTTCTTTATCTGAGAAGCAGAAAAATCTCACTTTGCTCTCAATTTAATCTCACTGCTGCCTTGAAGAAAGAATTCCTCTAACAAATGCTCCACTCAGCAGCATTTTTCAATGCGGTTATCGATTATTTGGCCTGCTGGTTTATATAAATGACACCAGAACATTATTTTTGCACTCTGCAAATTTCTACTAAACTAATAATCGAAATGACTACCAATGTTATTTTTCAGTTATACAACCATGAAATTAGCACCAGTAAAGGACAGCTGGAAAACGTCAAATCTAAATCTGCTCATCCAGCAATTGTGCAATACAGACAATGACAAACATTCAGGGACAGATTTACTTAACAGGGGAAATTAACATGAGAAGAGTGCAATTCCAAAAAAACGTTATCTTCGGATGACGTGCAAATTAAAGGGATATTTCAGGATTTAGCATTAAGCTTTGTATTAGCAGGAAACCTGTAGTATTTTCAAATTGCCATGCTTTCCACCCTCATATCCCCCTGAGACAACAGATTTATGTATTTTTGTCTGGAAAAAATCATCCAATGATGCAAAAATCGTAATTTTGCACCAGAGGCTGAAGACTACAGCCAATAGTAGGGTCTGTCCAGCATGTCCTCAACCCGACCATAGAGGGCGATCTCACTCACAGAATGAACACATAGTGTCGGCCATCTTTTTTTAGAAGCTAAGCTAGCAGGCTCTTGTTCTGTGGAGAAAGCTGAGTCATGGGGTTACCGTCCTCTTTTTCACGGACATGTCCGGCCGCCGATGTCCGGGATTCAGCTTTTGCTTTCTGCAGTCATCATTCATTGTTTACATGCACAGCTTTTGTTTCAATCTAACTGAATTCATTCCATTGGTGAATCTTAATGTAGTGTTTACATGAACGCTATACAAGTGATCGGTTGATGTGCGTTTTAACATTGCTAAGAAAATTCCCACTCCTCCGTGAGAGATACGAGAGCTGTGCGTCTCACAGGTGTCGCTCATCGGTAATCGGCGCCACCGGCCCCGCACCGTTCTCCGCGGCCCTCACTCGTCGCCGCTCGCCACAGTGAACATGACTCGAGTCGCTCTCCAGCGGCCCTCACTCGTCCCGCTCGCCACAGTAAACATGACTCGCGCCGATTCTCCGCGGCCCTCACTCGTCCCCGCTCGCCACAGTAAACATGACTCGCGCCGTCTCCCGCGGCCCTCACTCGATCCGCTCGCCACAGTAGACATAACTCGACGTCGTTCTACCGCGGCCTCACTCGTCCCGCTCGCCACAGTGAACATGACTCGCGCCGTCTCCACGCGGCCCTCACTCGTCCCGCTCGCCACAGTAAACATGACTCGAGTCGTTCTACCGCGGCCCTCACTCGTCCCGCTCGCCACAGTAAACATGACTCGCAGCCGTTCTCCCGCGGCCCTCACTCGTCCGCTCGCCACAGTAAACATGACTCGAGCCGTTCTCCCGCGGCCCTCACTCCGTCCCGCTCGCCACAGTAAGACATGACTCGGCGCCGTTCTCCCGCGGCCCTCACTCGTCCCGCTCGCCACAGTAAACATGACTCGAGCTCGTTCTCCCGCGGCCCTCACTCGTCCCGCTCGCCACAGTGAAACATGACTCCAGTGCCGATTCTCCCGCGGCCCTCACTCGTCCAGCTCGCCACAGTAAACATGACTCGCGCCGTTCTCCGCGGCCCTCACTCGTCCCGCTCGCCACAGTGAAACATGACTCGACGTCGCTCCTCCGCGGCCCTCACTCGATCCCGCTCGCCACAGTAAACATGACTCGCGCCGTTCTCCCGCGGCCCTCACTCGTCCCGCTCGCCACAGTAAACATGACTCGCGCCGTTCATCCGCGGCCCTCACTCGTCCCGCTCGCCACAGTGAACATGACTCGAGCCGTTCTCCCGCGGCCCTCACTCGTCCCGCTCGCCACAGTAAACATGACTCGACGCCGTCTCCCGCGGCCCTCACTCGTCCCGCTCGCCACAGTAAACATGACTGCGAGCCGTTCTCCCGCGGCCCTCACTCGTCCCCGCTCGCCACAGTAAACATGACTCGAGTCGTTCTCCCGCGGCCCTCACTCCGTCCCGCTCGCCAGAGTAAACATGACTCGAGTCGTTCTCCCGCGGCCCTCACTCCGTCCCGCTCGCCACAGTAAACATAACTCGCAGCCGTTCTCCCGCGGCCCTCACTCGTCCGCTCGCCACAGTAAACATGACTCGAGTCGTTCTCCCGCGGCCCTCACTCGTCCCGCTCGCCACAGTAAACATGACTCGAGTCGTTCTCCCGCGGCCCTCACTCGTCCGCTCGCCACAGTAAACATGACTCGGAGTCGTTCTCCGCGGCCCTCACTCGTCCCGCTCGCCACAGTAAACATGACTCGCGTCGTTCTCCGCGGCCCTCACTCGTCCCGCTCGCCACAGTAAACATGACTCGCGCCGTTCTCCCGCGGCCCTCACTCGTCCGCTCGCCACACTAAACATGACTCGTCGCCGATCTCCACGCAGCCCTCACTCGTCCCGCTCGCCACAGTAAACATGACTCGCCCCGTTCATCCGCGGCCCTCACTCCGTCCCGCCTCGCCACAGTAAACATGACTCGAGTTCGTCTCCCGCGGCCCTCACTCCGTCCCGCTCACCACAGTAAACATGACTCCGAGTCGTTCTCCCGCGGCCCTCACTCCGTCCCGCTCGCCACAGTAAACATGACTTCGAGTCGTCTCTCCGCGGCCCTCACCTCGTCCCGCTCGCCACAGTAAACATGACTCGAGTCGTATCTCCCAGCGGCCCTCACTCGTCCACTCGCCACAGTTAAACATGACTTAGCGCGTTCTCCCGCGGCCAAAAAACTTGTGGCAACAGATTACAAGCAATATTATTAAATTTAACAAATTAGAATTGAGTAATAATTAATCAAATTAATTCCTTAAAAGTTAACCAATTAAAATGAGTAAAACTTAAAACAACAACCAAAAAAACATACATTTAAGTCACCATTATGGTGATCAGTGTTTGTTTTAAGTTTGTTTTAAAATGACGGTTTTCTCCTTCAGTGATTCTTCTTGTTAACATCAGGTGTCTTCAATGTTGGCAATATAAAATAGTAGTTCTTAATTAATCTTTGACGTCTGTTAGTGAGATATTTTCGTTAAAATTTGGGGGCGTGAACTTTACTCATTTTAAATGGTTAACTTTTAAGGAATAATTTGATTAATTATTACTCAAGTCTTATATGTTTAATAATATTGCTTGTAATCTGTTGCCACAATTCTATTGATTATATAAAGCATATTCATTTTTACAGTGTATATGGCTCTGGGTTTTTTGCTTCTACTGAAGCTCAAGTACATCTAAAATAATGGAGAACATGATCCTCGGGTTTTGCTCCAGTGCTGCCATCATTTCAACAAAAGAAAGACACACGAGTCAATTAAACATTGTTATTCTAATCATTTTCTCTATGCTCTCAGTCTTTCGGTCCCTCCAGTACTTAGAAAATCTCATCTTCTCAAAAACGCCCCACCAGGGAACATGAGATTAGAGATATCACAGCCGGTTTTATCCGATAACATCAAATCAGAATCTCAACCTGGAGATAATCACGGCTACACCAGCAGGCAAAATACAGTGCGATAAGTCGATTTTAATTTTTCCTCAATTCAAATCATAACTGGATTAGGACAACTGCGTCTTTTATCTCTCATCTCCGTCAGCCTATTGACATCATTTTATTTCATATATTTTCAGCTGTGATATTTCAAAGGCGGCTCACTGACACATCTGTCATCGCTTTCATCCGTTAGAGAGTAACAAAGTCACAGCATTTCTCCGTGAGGAATCGCACCCGTGCACCTGCGAGATCATCCGTGTGATCAGAGGCAGAATTCCTCTCCGTTTCTTTGAAACGCATAGTGACACGACAGCGGTGCACTGACCTGCTCCGTGCTCCGGCTCTCGGGATAAATAATCTGGCTCCTCTCCTCTGGCGCTACACAGAGATCCACACACTCCACCAATTTAACAACACGCCCACATGAACCAGCTCTCAAAGAGCCTCTGTTTAGAGGGTCAGACGACGTCCCGGGAAGGAGAATAAGGCGATGTTCTCCACGTGGAATGTTTCTTCTGACTGATGTGGCCAGATGCTGTCAGTTCCTGTACACTCTTAGAAGAAAAGGTTCTATATAGAACCTTAAAAGGTTCTAAAGTGCTACGTATTTGGAACCCCTAAAATGCAATGCATGAATGATCACAAAATTCAAGATTTGGGGGTTAAAAAATGTAATAAATGAATATCACACGAAGAGTGACATTTCAGTTTTTATCCTTCAAAAATCAGCATGATTAAAAATGGGATATTAAGTTACTACAACAGTTTAATAAACAATAATTTAATTACAACTGCAAAATGTTGCAGAATAATGTAATATATGAATGAATAATAGCCTTTAAAGAACCTTTGTGCCAAAAGGGTTCTTTCTTCTCATTATCATCATTTTTTCTGCATAAAAGGTCCTTTGCAGTTGATTAAAGAACCCTATGCTACATATATAGAACCCTTTTTCTAAGAGTGTAGCGGCAGGACATAAAGCGATGGATAGCGAATGCACTCAAACTGAACTGTTAGCAGCAGGAGGAAAAACAACTAGATGAAGGCAATCTAATGAAACAAATCTGTACTGAAATTAAGCAAGATCTCTGAGGGACTGTAAGCTATATTAGTCAGGGAATACTCAGACAGATGGCAACAAAACTGGGTTTACTCTCCCAAAGTGTGTTCGGATTCGAGTTCGACGCGGAGAGGGGTGAGGCTAAAATGTGGAAGAAATTCCTTCTCGGTCATGGGATTAAACCTTTCTCGTCTTGCATGCGTTTGCAGGATGATTTGAGACATTGTGACATGTCAGATAACTTAACCGTGAGAGGATATTTGTTTTCTTCGTCTGTGAAATCAGTCACTGTGAATCACCTATGTTCAAAGTCAACCGCACACACACGCACACACACACACACAAGAACATAAACCTAATCACATTTCACCTTAAAATAAAAAGAAAGTATATTATGAATACATTAAATTATATTTTTGAGACCATAATTTTTTATTTGCTGTGTGACAACAATTAAGGATATTTTCCTCATTACTGTATTATATATATATATATATATATATATATATATATATATATATATATATATATATATATATATATATATAATTTTTTATTTATTTTTTTATTGTCATTAAAATTTATTCAATAATAATAATAGTTAAAATCAGCACAATTTGGGAGGAAATATGCTAAACTTTTAAGGAGAATATGCTACTAAAATAGTTTACTATAATTATATATATATATATTATATATATATATATATATATATATATATATATATATATATATATATATATATATATATATATATATATATATATATATATATTAATATATTTTGTGGTGTAATATGACCATATTTATTTATATTGCACCTAAATGTAAACCAATAAATCAATAAAATGTACTGTTATTTTGCTTTTTTCCTTAACATTTAATAAAGAATGCATGCATTTAAATACAAAAACAAATTAATTAATTAATAACATTTTTATATTAAAATTTTTAAAAAGTTTATTTAAATAAACAGTATTTAAATAAATAAAATTTAAAGTGTGTTTGTGTGTGTGTGTGTGTGTGTGTTTGGGTGGGTGTCAAATGATTAATCGCATCCAAAATAAAAGTTTGTGTTTACATAATATATGTGGGTGCACTGTGTATAACTATTTTATATATATAAACACACACATGCTTGTATATATTTAAGAAATATTTTCATGTATATACTGTTTATAGATTTATTTAAAATGTATATTATTTATAAATATAAATATTTTATATATAAATATTGTTTTTTCTTAAATATATATGCATGTGTGTGTATTTATATATATACAAAATAATTGTACATAGTGCAACCACATATATTATGTAAACACAAACTTTTATTCTGGATATGATTAATCGCAATTAATCGTTTGACAGCCCTAAAATGTGCTATTAAAATGAACTTGCCTTGTCTTGCCTTAAATTATTATCACAAGCTGCCTGAAACAACAAATCTTTACAGCCAACTAATGGCAGACGAGACCAGTTTCCATGAAACAGGAGTTTCCATCATCATTTTTAACAAAAAAATGTTTAGCAATGCCATTTGGTGATGCTTGCAGAGCAGAAAAATCACACACTTCAGCTTTGAATGAAATAAAAATCTTTCTTGTTCAGGTAGATTTAAAAGCATATACTGCACATACAAAGTCTTTTCAAATTCCGGGTACATTATCGCTGAGTGGCTGTGACATTATTTAGACTTGCTGTGTGTGAGACATTCAGGCCTATCCAATACTTTTGTTCAGTGATGCTCTGCAGGAGCATAGAGGGGTTAGTGGTTCAAATCCAGACTGTGAAATATTATTGACGTACCCTGAAGCAAACAAGGCGTTTAATCTGAACTGCTTCAGTAGATAGCCATTTACATAAATGGGCAAAACTGTAATCCTTTGCCATGGATAAGAGCTTCACTTACTGAGAGCAAAAAGAGAGGGGGTGATGTGAAAGTAAAAAGTGCATTACGCTCTAAGTGTGTGGCCCTGGCATTGTAAAAAGCCTCTCATGCATTCAGGTATAGTTTCGCTTGCTGGTGTGACTCAGTTCAGAGAGGTCGAATCGCTTGGATGCATTTACAGCAAGACACGCATGATTAGATGAATCTCATTTGACCTTTTCATTCTCAACTCAGTTAAACCAGAAGTTGTGGCACAAAACCATTTGTTTGTTAAATAGTTTGTTAAAGTGGCCATGACAAAAGAGTTAAAAAAATTTAAGGCGAGTTAAATAGTTTTAAATACTTTTATTTAGCATATTGAACATCAACTTTATTTAGCATCACTTTTATTGTCAATGTTTCACAATATTCCTTTTTTAATGTATTTTTGGTCAAATAAATGCAGCCTTAGTGAGACTTATGGAAATCTGAGATATATGTCCCTTCATTGACAGCTACGCAACGACAACTTGGACGCTTCAAAAAGTTCATAAAGAGATCGTAAAACTAATCCATATGAATTGAGTGGTTTATCAACATTATATCAACATATTTAGGCCCTGTTCACACAGAGACGTGTTTAGCTGTATACGTACAAATTTTGTATCGTCTTGGCGTTTCGTCCAGACGCAATCCGGCGTTTTGGGACATTTAAACCGGGTCCCAGAGTGGATAAATCTGAACCCGACACCCTTGCGTTTTCGTGTGTACGGCCAATCCGTACATTTTCTGAAATGATGATGTCATCACACCACGTGTTAGCATTAGTCCCACACCGCTACGTCACACGTTACAGCAACAACAATGGCGGACTATATGCTTGTGTTCGTGCTGGAGATGCTACTGAGCCAATTAGCTTTACTAAAGCAAAATCTTCTGCTCCTATGCTAAACAGTGAGCGATCTTCGTCTTCACCTTGCTGCCACGTTGGGTTCATATAGAGCGAATGATCCGAAACTTCTTTTCCTTCACTCTAAAAATGCTGGGTTGTTTTAAAGGGATACTCCACTTTGTTTTTCTAGAAATAGGCTCATTTTTAACACTCCCCCAGAGTTAAAAATTTGAGTTTTACCGTTTTCGAATCCATTCAGCCGATTTTTCTGACATTTCAGAAGAATATCAGTAACCAGACAGTTTCTGGCCTCATTGACTTCCATAGTAGAAAAAAATATATACTAATATATATATAAATATATATATATATATCTATATATAAATATATACAGAAACTGGTCTGGTTACTGATATTCTTCTAAATATCAAATAAAATCGGCTGAATACAATCTAAAACGGTAAAACCCAACTGTTTAACTCTGGGGGGAGTGGTAAAGTCGAGCCTATTTCCAAAAAAAGTGGAGTATCCCTTTAACCCATTTTGGGTCAAATATGGACAAACTCAAACATTGGGTTAAAAATGTAATTTAAAAATGTAACCCAATTGCTGCGTTTATCCATATTTGACCCAAAATGGGGTTAAAACAACCCAGCATTTTTTAGAGTATCAATGTGGCCTGGCATGTACGTCATTTTCAGTCGTTTCATCTGAACGCATATATTTCTTGAGACAACACCATGTTTGTGAAAAATAATTTAAAATGAGCAAAAAAAAAAAAGAGCTTTCCGGATACGTGTTTGCTCTGGCTTCATGTGGATGTGGCCTTAGTTTAGGCTTTTATTCACATATAAACATTGATCAGCGAACATAAACAGAAGTTTACTCCGAACCTGCTTTGATGCACGAGAATTAATTTATTGGTTCTTACCAGCGTGCCGCACAAGCCCAAAAAATTAAGCCAAAACGTCTTGATTGCCCCGCGTGGCTGGCCCTAGAATAGCTCATAAACCCCACCTCCCCATGTTATTTAACAGTGATACCAACTAAACAATTAAATTACACTCCCAAATATGGTTTATGTCATTAGTTCTGTATCACGCTGATGTAAGTAAAGTGATTATGTTTTTGAAAAAATAAGTTTGTGTTTAGGTAATTATTTGATGCGGTGGTGTGACGTCATGATTGACAGCTGTGATTGAAAGGTTCTCTGAGCAAAGTAGGCACTGAAATCACTATTTTTCGGGATCTTCGGAGGACTGAGGAGATTGGAGCTTTAAATGTAATTTCTACATTTCTATAATTACTTTTAAAAAGTGCAGGAGCGTGTTCTTGCGATTGATTCAGCGAGAGTGAGGGCGGGACCTTGATTTTGCGGCTTTACTTCCTGCTCACAACTGCACATGTCTGTTCCGGAGAATCGCTTCTGCGCAGACTCAAGTTACAAGATGTCAGCGGCATATCGGGGCCAAGCGTGCCACAAAAGCCCTCAAAAGTGAAGCCAAAACATCTCGATCGCCCCCCAGTGGCCGGTCCCAGTATAGGTCACAAACCCCGCCTCCCTATGTTATTCAATGGTACGTGAGACCAACTAAACAATTAAATTGCACTTCACATATCCTTTTCACAAAGATAGTTTCTGTCATTTCTTTAGTTTAGTCAAGTTTGTTTTTAGTTATTTGATGCGGTGGTGTGACGTCATGATTGACAGCTGTGATTGACAGGTTCTCTGAGCGAAGTAGTCACTGAAGCACCAACAGACTTTTTTACCATAATTGATGTGTGAGTTGATCAATGTTTACAGTATATGCGAATAAAAGCCTAAATTAAATCTGTTCATCATATCAAGCGATCGAGTCTCTTCAGAAAATTAGTAAAAATGTGAAAAATTAATGACAGAATTTTCATTTTTGGGTGAACTATCCCTTTAAATACACTCACTCTTCTTGAATCAGTGTAGAGCAAAGCTTGAAATAATCCATATCTACAATATGATCTTCATTGTAAACATCTGGCATCAGTTAGACTATTATGAGATTGCTAATTGATAATTAAGAGGTTATCAGATGTTGCCTGTCCCAGAAGTACTGTCAGGAGAATCCCTCAGGAGAGCAAATACAATAGCGGCGACCCCTGTTTTACTTTGCAGATCATTAGAAGCAACTTTCAGTAGTCGGAAAGATGATCATTATCGGCTGCCCTCCACTTAACACCCGCTCTGTCTGCTGCTGAAGTTTTCCCGGAGAACACCTTTAAACGGAGAGCGAGGAGACGGCGTCCCAGGTCTGTCTAACAGAACAAATTAGAGAAGACTGGAAATATAGCAGTATAATGAGCTGATTTAACACACGGGAGAAGGTTCAAAACCAAAACCTGATAACAAGTGCGAGAGCTGCCAATGCGTTTCGGCTGGGGAGTCTGAATTTCCTCAAACACACTCGGAACGATATAGTGCTGGAATGTGAACGTGCGGGAAGAGTGGGAAATGGAAATTCGCTCGAGCTGTTTCATTAGAACAGTGGCACAACAAGCTCAAATAAGCTGAAAGTCATTCCTCGCTCATGCTTAGAATTAATTTCACACGTCTATATTCCCAGTCTGCGCTCGTGCTGAGGCATAATGCCCGTGCATGTCAATGCACAGTAATCAATCAGATCTGCCTGTTATTGAGGCTTTTCTAAGACTTGATCAATACGTCAATGCCAAGCCGACAGACTCCAAGCGGCAATTAAAACATGAGCGGCGCAGACATAAAAATGCTGTGAGATACTGTCCGCTTCAGGTGCGTGACGGGCTTCCATACACTCTTTACAAAAAAGGTACAAAATCTGTCACTGGGGCTGTACCTTTTCAAAAGATACACTTTTGTACCAAAAAGCTGCATATTGGTACCTTGCCGGTGCATATTAGCACCTAAAATGTACATTTTAGCACCCAAAATGTACATATTAACACCTGAAATGTACATATTAGCCCCTAAAATGTACATATTGGCACCTAAAATGTACATATTAACACCTGAAATGTACATATTAGCACCTAAAATGTACATATTAACACCTGAAATGTACATATTAGCACCTGAAATGTACATATTAACACCTGAAATGTACATATTAGCACCTAAAATGTACATATTAGCACTTCAAATTTATATCTTAGCACCTAAAATGTACATATTAACACCTGCTGAAATGTACATATTAGCACCCAAAATGTACATATTAACACCTGAAATGTACATATTAGCCCCTAAAATGTACATATTGGCACCTAAAATGTACATATTAACACCTGAAATGTACATATTAGCACCTAAAATGTACATATTAACACCTGAAATGTACATATTAGCACCTGAAATGTACATATTAGCACCTAAAATCTACATATTAACACCTGAAATGTACATATCAGCACCTAAAATGTACATATTAGCACTTCAAATTTATATCTTAGCACCTAAAATGTACATATTAACACCTGCTGAAATGTACATATTAGCCCCTAAAATGTACATATTAACACCTGCTGAAATGTACATATTAGCACCTAAAATGTACATATTAACACCTGAAATGTACATATGAACACCTGAAATGTACATATTAGCAAACAAACTTAACAAAATGTACATCACTGTAAAAAAAATATTTTCAAGATTTGTTATCACATTTTTTCTTTTATCAAATCAACTTAAATAATTTATTTAGTTGAGATAACTTATTATTTTGAGTTTCTGATGATTAAATTAATCTCCTTCATTGTATTAACTCACTTTTTCCAGTTAAATCAACTTAAAATTTTAAGGCAACCAGGTTACTTACTTTTTTAAGTTAAACCAACAATATTTTTTTACAGTGTATGAACACCTGAAATGTACATATTAGCACTTGAAATGTACATATTAGCACCTAAAATTTACATATGAACACCTAAAATGTACATATCAGCACCTGAAATGTACATATTAGCACCTAAAATATACGTATTAACATCTGAAATGAACATAACACCTAAAATGTACACCTGAAATGTACATATTAGCACCTAAAATATACGTATTAGCACCTGAAATGTACGTATTAGCACCTAAAATGTACACCTGAAATGTACATATCAGCACCTAAAATATACGTATTAACACCTAAAATGTGCATATTGGCACCTAAAATGGACATATTAGCACCTAAAATGTACACATTGGCACCTAAAATGTACACCTGAAATGTACATATTAACACCTAAAATGTACGTATTAGCACCTAAAATGTACATATGAACACCTGAAATGTACATATTAGCACCCAAAATGTACATATTAGCACCTAAAATGGACAAAAGTTTACCTTTTGAAAAGGTACAGCCCAGTGACAGCTTTTGCTGCTTTTTTTTCTGAGAGTAAGTGGGAAACATGCTCACCTAATCATTAAGGGATTACACTTTCCAACAGAATTAACTTCGCAATTATAGAAATGAGTGCATTGAGGCCACAAGTCAAACATAAAACTGTGTTTATTACCCTAAAAATCAGTCCTCTGGGGAATACAGAGACCACAGAGAGCATTTCAACATCCGCGACTGTAACATAAAGTACAAAAAGACACCTGGGACATAAAGAGAAACCTCTGATCTGCAGACGTCCCCTCTGGAGTCAACTTACAGAACACATTTTTAACAATACAACACTGCCTCTGCCAAGAAAACCCTGCCAAGGTCACAAAAGCAAATTCAAAGTGTCAGCACAATTCATATTGGATTTCAAATAAACCCAAGAGAAAGCACGAGCTGGCAACAAGACAAGTGACTTACTGTCTTTGATTTGCCCGGAAGAACAAAGCCTGGGAGGAACGATCCTCATCAAACACCTCTTTTGCTTTCCCAACTGTAACTTGAGGACAACAGAGAGAACAAAAGCAAATAAAGGACACAGAGCGTCGCAGGACGAGCACCGCCGAAACACACGGCTGAATCAGATCATGCACAACGGCATATGGGCACAAGTGCCAATGAAGATTACCTAACGTAGGGCCCTATAAAATCCGTTTTATTTTTTCCCAAATTCCATTTTATTTTTTCCCAAATTCCGTTTTTTTTCCGTTTTAATTTTTGCAAATTCCGTTTTTTCCGTTTTAAATTTTGGGAATTCATTTTTTTACGCTTTACTGTTATTTAATTGTAAAAAGAGTGTGCTTTTTATTCCGTGATCGCAGAAATTATAGGTCCCTACTAATGTCATTTAAGTGAAATTACTGAACTTAAATATACAAGCTTGATAAAAATGATCATTTTAGAAGAAAATTTCAAATGGCATTTAGAGGCTTTTGCATCTGAACTCTTCTGTGCTAATATAGACAGTTTCGGACAACTATTTTAAAGGGTCAGTTCACCCAAAAATGAAAATTCTGTCATTAATTACTCACCGTGATGTCGTTTCAAACCTGTAAGACTTCCCTTCATCTTTTTTTACACAAATGAAGATCTTCTGAGAGATTTCTGTCCCTCAATTCATTGACAGTTACAACGCAACCATCACTTTGACACTTTAAAGAGATTGTAAAACAAATCCACATGAACTTAGCAATTTAGTCCAAATTAGAAAGAGAGTCTATCGCTTCATATGATGAAAAACTAACACAGTCTCATCCCAATTCGTCATATAACTGACGTTTTGGGACTTCTTTGTGACCATTTCGCCAATATACGACTTTTTCAGGGCCCCCTTGCAAACGTCGGTAGATGACGATCCCGGGTGTCATACAACTGTACGCTTTACCTTTAACGCCAGTTAGGTGACGAGTTGTAGTTTAGGGTTAGGTTTAGGTCTGGGGTATGTTAGGATCCCATAGACGTAGGGACCTATAATTTCTGCGATCACGGAATAAAAATCACACTCTTTTACAACTAAAATAACAGTAAAGGGTAAAAAAATTGAATTCCCAAAAATTAAAACGGAAAAAACAGAATTTGCAAAAATTTAAACGGAAAAAACGGAATTTGGGAGAAAATAAAACGGATTTTATAGGGCCCTATAACGTCGTATATTGACGAATGGGTCACTGTCCCAAAACGTCAGTTATATGATGAATTGGCACCAATACTGAGCTGGTAAAAACACAGATTGGCTTAGGCTTCTATTCACATATAAACACTGATCAAGCAAAAAATAAAGAGAATGCTCAAAACATTGCACAACGTTTTTTGAACAGAAATGAGTGATGCATTGAACACACTGTTCTGATGACGCAAGAGTTGCAACTATGGCAGCTGAGAAAGGCCATTCTTTGTGTTCTTTGTGAAGAATTTTCAGAGCCTGATGAAGTCGGTATAAATATGTGTTTAATACTACAAAATATGCATCGAACATCCCAATCGAGTCAAGGGATTTGTGGAAACTGAAAGCACACATACACTAAAACACAATCTAGCCTCACACACTAACTTTATTTGTATTTAATACTTGTTTTAATACCCTATTTTCTTTCTTATGTTTAGGAAAAAGCAATTCATTACCATTGTTGATTTTCTATACCAAATGTCGTACGAAGACTAAACATATAAACAGCTACATAATTATGTTGATATCCTAATATTTTTACAATAAAACTTCACGAGCAAAACATACTCTTCTAATATGATGAATTTTTTGAATATCAGGTGAAATATGCACATTTCGAACTTAAATGGTTGTAATTCAAGAATGCTTTGGAATATAGACGTAAGATTGGTCTCGTTTTAAAGAAGACATTTGGCAGATTTTTGTAGAAGTGAAATAAATTAAGAATGTGAAACAGAAAAAAAGTTATAGAAGTTTGAGTTTATGAAAATGTACAATATAAAAAAAATTATTATTCATATTTTATATAAAATATATATTTTCAAAACCTGGGCGACTCTAAAACTGCAAAAAAATCAAAGCCAAAAATCTGAATAAGTTGTGTTTCAAATTTTAGGTTGATATCTCAAAAAATGAGCTTTCAGTGAGATTTTGTTTGGGCGCAGTACCAAACTTGTTCACTAGGGCACAACCAGACTCCATTACTGCCCATATAAGGGCGCCTCCATTTCCATATGAAATAATAATTATTATAATTATAAAATAATTGAATGGAGGCTATCTTTTGAACTCTTGGCATGAAAACAAACAGGTTTCTACCCTTCTTTCATGATTTTTCATGTTCATCACAATTTCAAAATAAAGGTCTAAACACGCCTTAGAGTATGAAAATATTATTGTTGCAAATTGATAAATTACGGCTCCTCTGTAATATATTTTGAAAATCAATCACCAAATATGAAAACTAGAGATTCTAAGCTTTCAAATGATATATAGTTTGTCAAGATTAGTTTATGTTTAGTATAGGATAATACTGTTTAAAAAATGTAATGGATTTGGGCCCACCGGTTGCGCACCCGTTTCTAGAACTTGAACGTGGCCCTGCTTGACGCTTGAGAAAAACCTCATTGGTTCTTACAGAAGCTCAAATGTGATGTGTAACGCAACAATGAAACTCATTGGTTCTCACACATCAAGTGAACATGCTTGAGCTTCCGTTTACCACAACTGATGTGTGTGTTGATATTGATAAATGTTTATATGTGAATAAAGTATAAATCTGTTCATCATATAAAGTGATCAAGTCTCTTCAGAAAATGTGGACTAAACCGCTTCTATCTTAACGATCTCTTTATGAACTTTTTGAAGCTTAAAGTGGTAGTTGTGTAGCTGTTAATGAGAGAAATCTCTCAGATTTCATAAAAGAAGTCTGAAGATGAACAAAAGTCTACGGGTTTGGAATGACATGAGGGTGAGAAATTAATGACAGAATTTTAATTTGCGGGTGAACTAACCCTTTTAACATTAAAGTTACAATTTTACCTTTATATTTCTCTATATACCTTTGTTTTATCCTAGTTGACATAATATATGTTTACATTTGTTTCCCCATTATGCATCAAATATTATATTTTTACATTTGTAGACCAATATACTTTTCCTTAAACCTGAAAACTTTGCCAAAATGACATCAGCATTATTTCAAGAAGTGAATTATTCAAGGACAAGTTAAAGTTTCTTTTTTTAAATGGGTGCGTCTTCTGCTTTCTCAACCTTAATTCTAAAAGATTAGAAA
>JAQIUQ010001783.1:7500-70000 GCA_030378365.1 Hybognathus amarus | reverse complement strand
AAGTGCTTTGAAAAGTGAACTCCTCCTTTAAAGTATTTGGAGTTTGGTACTCGCATGCACTACAGATCAAAAGTTCCAGCGGATCGAAAGCAAAAGCATCAGGAGTTCAAATGTTCAAGATGTGTCTGAAATGCATCCCAGCATGCATTTAATTAATGAATGTGTTGAGTGAGATGAGCTGGAGTCAAGACAAAGAAGTTGTTATTTGAGAAACACTGTTCTGATCACTACATTTCAGAGTTTAAATTAATTGCACGAGTGGGTGTCAAAACTGAGTTAACTTGCTGTTTTTAACAACTGATCTCACAAAGGTTTCTATTTTTATGTGCTAAAAGATTTGAACCAGGCCAACGGTATAATGATTGTTAAATGATGATGAATTAAAGTAATTTTGCACGATTGCCATAGTAATCGAAGCAGCCATGCACTGCCATGTTTAGCTCTGTTTTCTTCTTCTTTTAAAAGAACAGTTCACCAAAAAAAAAAAAAGAGAGACTTTATCTTCCATGGTAAATGTTTAACTTCTTAATAATGTACTGGTCGATCTTTCGCATGCTATTACATTAAAATTTGGACTGGAGCTTTGAAGCTTCAAATAAAGAAATAAGACTCACTATATTTCAAATCAAATGAGGTCATATTGTGTGAGGAAGACAAGATATAAAGATGGAATAGTTATTCCATGCAACATTCATGAGCGATTTCTGGTCTGTGAACAATATATCTATATGAATCAAAGACTTGGTTGATCTGATGTACATAAAAAGTCTAAATGACAGTCTCATATATTACTTCAGAAGACTATTTTTAAATTTTACAATAATTTCTGAAGCCTAAAAGCTCATGTAAGTGCATGACAAAAATCACAGTGCATGAGGATGAGTCAAAAAGGACAACTGTTTCATCTTTTGTGTGAACTATTCCTTCAAAGTTATTTTGAGTAAAACTTGGTACGAGCTTCTAGAGAAGAGAAGGTGAGCTCCATTCTTCTGTGTGTCGTCTGACTGTGGAAGATGTGCTTTGCTCAATGATTCATGTGCTCTTGGAGGTTTTACTGAGAGCACAAAGACAGATAGATGCATCATATTTATCCAGCCAGACGCGTGTGTGTGTGTGTGTGTGTGTGTGTGTGTGTGTGTGTGTGTGTGTGTGTGTGTGTGTGTGTGTGTGTGTGTGTGTGTATGCGGGAACTGAACTGTAAACGCAAAGGGAAGCTGAAGAGTACAGCTTTCCATCTTTCCTTCTCGTCTCATTGGCATTTCCTACTCTTTCCCGCTGAACGGCTCCGATTAACTCACATCCTGCAGAGACGAAAGGCCAAAGGATTTCACAGTGACTTGGTACAGTAGCCTAAACATGAGAGTGCTTAGTAATTGAGATAAATGATCTAGTGATGGTTTTTGACATCTGACTGTAGTAGTAGGTGGATTTCTGGGTTGTATAAATGCTTTTATTTTAGACTTTCTACAGTGAGTCTAGAGAGCTGATACAAGCATCACATATGAGACGAGAGTATGATACATACCACATCAGTATCCATAGATAATTCAGAACTAGAGCTTGTGAGACATATTCAGCTCTTCCAGAATTCATTCATTTTTAAAGGAATGTATTTCACGTGAACATGACAGTTCTGTTTAAATATAGGTTGCCAATAGGCCATTTATGTGCAGATCTATAGGTCATTTATGTGCAGATCTAGGGAAAGAGTTAAAAATCTACACAAAAATATATATATTTTTAAAAAATGTAAGTGATTTCAGAATTGCTTTCAGAACTAATTTGAATGTTTTTGAAAGAAGTCTCTTATGCTCGGCAAAGCTGCATTTATTTGATCAATCCATGGGGATCAATCAAACACAGTAGAAACTAGAGCCAGACCGATATTATCGGCCGATATTAGGCATTTTCCAAACTACATCGGTATCGGCAGTTATAATTGCCGATAAATTAATATTTATAAAATAAAATAAAAAAACGGACTGAAACACGCTCTGAACCATGTCATGAGTGTTGGAGTTGTATAGTTTGTCCACCAGAGGGCACTCTACACTGTCCCTTTTGGCAACACTCGTTGAGTTGGTCACGAGACATACATTGCTTGAATAAAAGAACATCCCCATCAGTTCTCTTAACTCAAATAAGCATGAACATTTTTTTGACTATCATGTCCAGTTAAATTTTTTTTTTTAAATGTAAAAAAAATATCGGCCGATATATCGGAATATCAGATTTTAAAACCCAAAAATATTTGTATCGTATCGGCCTTCAAAAGCCTTTATCGGTCGGGCTCTAGTAAAAACATTACTATTATTTTCAGCATTGTTTTTTTCTGTCGTCAGTGTCACATGATCCTTCAGAAATCATTCTAAAATGCTGATTTGCTGCTCAAGAAACATTTCTTATTATTATCAATGGGACTATTCAGGGACTATTTTTTTTCTAGCGGAAGGAAGACTTTTATTGATTTTACTTCATGAAAGTTTTTTTTTTTTTAAACACAACCTAACGCATTTTCTAACGGTGGCACAACCTAATGCATTTTGGTTTTGGCTAAATTAATTAAAAAAATAATTAGGTTAGATAAATATTTTTTTTACACAAGCAACATACACATCTCTGCTACAAATGACCACTGAACGTTTTTTTCTAGGACCTACCATTTTCGTACAGTTGCACTGAAAGTGACAGAAGTGCAAATGTTACAACTTACCCCATATACGGGGTTAATTGTAACAGACAGAGGGGTTAGTTGTAACACATAATTCAGTACTATTTTATTTGTATAGTTTGATATTGTTTGTGCAACTGTATAGACAGATATCCATACATTATCCCTCATCCAATCATCCTTCTATTATGGATCAATATCATGGAGAGACACATAAAAAAGGGCTGCATTGTTTTGCAATAAATAATAATAAATAAAATTAGCCTATAAATATTGTAATTGCAATTAAATTAGATTTGTGTGTGGCAGCTGCATGTACAATTATTATTATTAATAATAATAAAAGTAATAATAATACAAATGAGCTTAAAATAAAAATGTAAAGGGTTTATTGCATTAAAAACAGGCCATATTTTTAATAAATAAATAAGTTATCATTCATAGTACACTACATTTTAAACATTTTAAATTCCAACATTGTTTGTGAAAGTCCTAACAAAGTTAAGTGTATACCCAAACCTGAAAAGATGTGTGGCTCCGTTTTCATTTGATTATCATTGTACACTTGGCGGTCTTAGTTGTAACACTTGTTAGAACGAACCCCGCTGTGTATTACATATTTTAACCCAAGCTAACAGTTGCAAGGAATTGCTGACATGTTTCAAAACGGTGCTATGTTTGAGCCAACAAGACAGTGATTAAGGCAATATAAAGTTAGATTTGGAAACGTATACACCCAACTCAGAAACCGAAAAAAAAAACCTATGATGAAAAAAATTACTTTCATGGTGTCAAAACACTCTTTGTCCAGTATCTTCACGAAATATAATCAAAACTTTCCACAAATTCACGGGAGACCGTCTTCTGGCAGCAAGAGAAAAATAGCGGAATGACAGATCCTACGAACTATGTAACGGTCCGTGTTACATTTAACCCCGCTGTCGAGGTTGTGCCCCGCGCTCCCCTACTCAAGGCAAGTGCTGTATCGTGAATAAGCCTCTCGTACCTCTATAGCTTTTAAATGAGACCAAATCTGTTCCAGATGAATAAAAAAAAGTTCACATAGCATTTGATAATGACCCTTCTCCCTCCAATGGCCTGCTGGTGCTGGATGAGTGTGTTTTCAGATCTTAAAGCTGCTGTTGTAAAAGAGCACTGAGTGTTTCAACATCCATCAATCTAGTGCTTCTCCCTAAGGCGACTGTACAGCAAGAGCTATTGATTTACACCAGTCTTACGGGGTTGCTTAAACCACTACACCTTGAAATTCTCACTGTGAGTGATGCTGAGGGATTTCAGTTAAAGCACAATAACAGCTGAAGTGCAGTTGAAATCACCAGTAGTTCATGTGATCATGTGTCAGCAATCGGTTTATTTCAAAGGTCTCTCATTGACGCTCAAAAGAGGGAAAAGTGCTTCGCTGAAATTCGTCATAATTTAAGATGAAGAAATTTACCTGAATGCAGAAACGGTGACATCAAGACGTCTTTATTGTGATTCCATTATTAAAATGGACGAATCATAGAAGACAACTCTAAAAAGATAAATTTCCACACAAAATATTTTCTGTTTAGAGAGAGATGGACATTCACATGTATTATAAACAAGACAAAGAGATTTACAAATGTGTGTTCTGTTCATCTTCCTCCCACACAGCACTCCGGGTGCTGCACAGGAAGAAGTAAAAAAAAAAGTTGAAATGTGAAAAGAACCCCCAGGATATATTAAAATCTTATAAAGCATACAAAATAAAAATCGGGATGTAAATCTACAGTTCAATTTAGTGATAAATTGTCTTCTTCCATGGACGTATGGGATAAATGCGTTGTAGAAAATCTATTTCTGACTAAAGAAAAGCAGAGACCATTTTAACTATAAATCCTAAATAGAACAGGAAGCTTTTGCGCCATTTCTCAAATTGGTAAAGTGTACAGAAATACAGAAGATTTAGAAATGACCCTCATATTTGGCACACCTGGTAATTGAATATCAGCTATTTCATATTGAAACATTGAAATAACTGAAATTTTCAAATTGCTGCATTACAGGTCTGTCCACGAGCGTGAATCTTGAAATAATGGCCAGGTCACATTTCAACCAGAAAACAAAATAAAAAATAAAATAGGAAAATAGAACAGAAATTTTGTTCTGCATGAAAACAGAAAATAAGCCTGTTTTTAAAGCATTGGGATTATACTTAATGATGTTATTTTAATGATTATTAAGCAATCTAACTAAATAAAATCACAAAATTTGTTGGTTTAACTGGAGTAATCTGGTTGCCTTAAAACTTTAAGTTCATTGAAATTGAAAAAATTGAGTTAATACAATGGAGATTGATTTAATAATCAGAAACTCAAAAATATTATGTTATCTGAACCAAATAAATCATCTAAAGAAAAAAATGTTATGATAACAAATCATTTTTGTTTTAGATTTAAATCAAACTGTAAAAATGAACATGCTTTATCTAATCAAATGAATTGTGGCAACAGATTACAATCAATATTATTAATTAAATTTAACAAATTAGAATTGAGTAATAATTAATCAAATTAATTCCTTAAAAGTTAACCATTTAAAATGAGTAAAACTTACAACAACAACCAAAAAAACATACATTTAAGTCACCATTATGGTGATCGGTGTTTGTTTTAGGTTTGTTTTATAATTACGGTTTTCTCCTTCAGTGATTCTGCTTGTTAACATCAGGTGTCTTTAATGTTGGCAATATAAAATAAAGAGTTCTTAATTAATCTTTGACATCTGTCTGTTAGTGAGATATTTTTTTGTTGTTTTTTTTGGTGTAAACTTTACTCATTTTAAATGGTTAACGTTTTAAGGAATAATTTGATTAATTATTACTCAATTCTAATTGTTAAATTTAATTAATAATATTGCTTGTAATATGTTGCCACAATTCTATTGATTAGATAAAGCATATGCATTTTTACAGTGTACTACCATAACATTTAAAACAATTTTAAAATTTAACTAATATGTTTTTCACATAAAAACAGCATTGACAATGAGATTTTTTTTGGGGGGGGTGGATTTGAAAATTATAAAATAATTGTTTAACTTTAAAATTAAAAAGAATAATGGTCATTAAAAATGGCTTCATTTTCTTATGCATATACATTTTTCTTGTTGATTATGGGGGAAAATGTGACCTGGACATTTTTTTATTTTTTTTTTAAGATTGGTATCTTCATATTTCACTTTTCTTATAGTTCTTTCTTTCAACATAACACACACACCTTCTGAACCTGCGTCTGCTTTATACAGACACAGCATATTTGTCATTTCCCATGATCCTTATCAACTTCCTGTTACCTTTTCACCACACTGTCTCTCTCCACCTTTCCTCACCGTCCAACGGCCATATTTTCACCCTGCACTGCAAGCTCTTCATCATCTTGATGTGTCCTCGTTTCTAAAGTTCCCACAATACTTCACCGCTGTTGTGACACGCTTTGTGTGTCGCTGATAAATGAGACGTCTCTCTCGTCTCCTCCAAGGCCTTGCTATGCTGCTCCTGCTAAAGTGTGGTCCTCGGAGGCAGCTTTCCGACGCTGGTGCTTGGGAGACTTTGAAGTCTCTGGCTCTTGGGGGCCAAAGCCTGGGATTTCAGCTCATTTCACATCCTGACTCCGTAAGAGAAAGGCTTTTTCAGAGAGGATGCTTGTGGGGGCCACACTACAGCAATTTGTTAGGGCTTTGATCGGGTTTGTTTGCTTCTTCATTCTGACATGTCTGGCACGTGACACATGCTACTTTGGAAGTGAATACCTCGAATTGATTCTTCGTGGTCTGTGTTCCCTGCATCTGCCTGCTGGCCAATCCCTTGACCAAATCCATCCTCAGAAATTCCCTTTAGACTCAAGAGTTGTTTATAATGTGTCTGGCAGATAGATGTCCACTGGGGAGAGGCAAAGTTTCCAAGGCGTGGTCAGAAAACAGAGTTTTCATAATTCATGAGTCAGAGAAAATGTATTGAGCTCTCTGCATTTTCACAGTTTGTAAATGAGAAGCGCACAGTAAGCTTTCCACATGAATGATTTTATGCAGGATGCTTTCTCAGTATAGTTCCAAATGATGGCACTTTTAAAATATTAGATTAAAAATGTTGGCAGACTTAACATTGTTAGACATAAAAGAATATTTTAAGCTGCAGTCCATAACTTTTTTGGGTTCAAAATTTGAATTCATTTTTGAGCAAGAACATAACCAGCCAGTTTTCAAAACTATGGAAACCAAACTATTCCGCCACTGAAAAAAAAAAATAAATAAAATAAGAATGAACTTTGTGAATTGTGACAGATAAAGTCACAATTGCGAAGATATAAAGTCAGAATTGCATGATATAAAGTCAGAATTGCGATATAAAGTCAGAATTGCGAGATATAAAGTCTAGAATTGCGAGATATAAAGTCAGAATTGCGAGATATAAAGTCAGAATTGCGTGAGATATAAAGTCAGAATTGCCAGATATAAAGTCAGAATTGCGAGATATAAAGTCAGAATTGCGAGATATAAAGTCAGAATTGCGAGATATAAAGTCAGAATTGCGAAGATATAAAGTCAGAATTGCGAGATATAAAGTCAGAATTGCGAGTATATAAAGTCAGAATTGCGAGATATAAAGTCAGAATTGCGAGATATAAAGTCAGAATTGCGAGATATAAAGTCAGAATTGCGATGATATAAAGTCAGAATTGCGAGATATAAAGTCAGAATTGCGATATAAAGTCAGAATTGCGAGATATAAAGTCAGAATTGCGAGATATAAAGTCAGAATTGCGAGATATAAAGTCAGAATTGCGAGATATAAAGTCAGAATTGCGAGATATAAAGTCAGAATTGCGAGATATAAAGTCAGAATTGCTGAGATATAAAGTCAGAATTGCGAGATATAAAGTCAGAATTTGCGAGATATAAAGTCAGAATTGTGAGATATAAAGTCAGAATTGCGAGATATAAAGTCAGAATTGCGTGATATAAAGTCAGAATTGCGATGATATAAAGTCAGAATTGCGAGATATAAAGTCAGAATTGCGTGATATAAAGTCAGAATTGCGAGATATAAGTCAGAATTGCGTGATATAAAGTCAGAATTGCGAGATATAAAGTCAGAATTGCGAGATATAAAGTCAGTAATTGCGTGATATAAAGTCAGAATTGCGAGATATAAAGTCAGAATTGTGAGATATAAAGTCAGAATTGTGAGATATAAAGTCAGAATTGCGAGATATAAAGTCAGAATTGCTGAGATATAAAGTCAGAATTGCGAGATATAAAGTCAGCAATTGCGTGATATAAAGTCAGAATTGCGAGATATAAAGTCAGAATTGTGAGATATAAAGTCAGAATTGCGAGATATAAAGTCAGAATTGCGAGATATAAAGTCAGAATTGCGAGATATAAAGTCAGAATTGCGAGTATATAAAGTCAGAATTGCGAGATATAAAGTCAGAATTGTGTGATATAAAGTCAGAATTGCGTGATATAAAGTCAGAATTGCGAGATATAAAGTCAGAATTGCGAGATATAAAGTCAGAATTGCGAGATATAAAGTCAGAATTGCGAGATATAAAGTCAGAATTGCTAGATATAAGTCAGAATTGCGACAGTAAAGTCAGAATTGCGAGATATAAAGTCAGAATTGCGATGATATAAAGTCAGAATTGTGAGATATAAAGTCAGAATTGCGAGATATAAAGTCAGAATCTGTGACTTATAAAGTTGAGACATATGTGAATGTTATATAAAGTCAGAATTGTGAGATATAAAGTCAGAATTGCGTAGATATAAAGTCAGAATTGCGAGTATATAAAGTCAGAATTGCGAAGATATAAAGTCAGAATTGTGAGATATAAAGTCAGAATTGCTAGACATAAAGCTCGCAATTGCGTGTGTCATAAAGTCGTGCAATTGCGTAGATATAAAGTCAGACGCTGAGATATAAGTCGGATTGTGTGTGTTATAAAGTCAGCAATTGCGAGATATAAGAGTCAGAAGTGTGAGATATAACGTCGCAACAATTGTGTGACTGTTATAACGTCACAATTGTGGTTAGACATCTCAGTAATTGCGTCACTTTATAACAGTCAGAATTGCGAATATAAAGTCAGAATTGTGAGATATAAAGTCAGAATTGCGAGATATAAAGTCAGAATTGCGTGATATAAAGTCAGAATTGCGAGATATAAAGTCAGAATTGTGAGATATAAAGTCAGAATTTGCTGAGATATAAAGTCGCAATTGTGTGGTGTTATAAAGTCAGATATTGCGATACATAAAGTCACAATTGCGAGTATATAAAGTCAGAATTGCGTCATATAAAGTCGTATATTCTGAGAAAAAAAGACATAATTGTGACTATCTCGCAATTCTGACTTTTTTTTCTCACATTTGTTGACTTTACATTCTCGCAAATTTTGACTTTATAACATGCAATTCTGACTTTATATCTTGCAATTCTGACTTCATATCTCGCAATTTCTGAGAAATAAAGTCAGAATTGTGAGATAAAAAGTCACAGTTACCTTTTTTATTTTTCATTCTGTGGCGGAAACAAGCTTCCATAAAAAACTTTCTGCTTGCCGTAGCTCGATTTAAAACGGTAAGCTTGTAATAAATGGATTTAATTCCAGTGGTACTGGTGGATTTCCACCAGAGATTTGAGCATCATTACGTCACATCTAGTACACACACATCTGTACACATAAAGAAGGAGTCTCGGCTAGTATAAGTTATATTATGTGTGAGGATGTTGGAGGAGGAGATTTAAAGCCTTTTCTCACAGCACTTGATATAATTAAACGGATCCAGAAAGGTTAAAACAAAAATCATCAGTGACAACTGGAGACTCACCCGCTGTAAAATGAAAAGGTTGATGAGCATTTGGAAAAAGAGACTGTACCCAGCCCATGCGAAAACAAGCATAATATCTGAAGGGCTTTAAATGTAGTCAATGTTGAAAACAAAGTATAATTTGCTCAGTTTGACGTGATATGACAAACGATCGTTAGATTTAATCAGCGTGATTTCCTGCAATGCTTTTTCGTTAGTTGGTCAGAACAAAAGTGATGTTTCTTACTTGTTCAAATGGCATTTTATGAAAATTATTATGTTGGTCATACTTCCAAAAGTATAATCTGTGATTCTGAATGCCAGTATCCACACCGGCACGGTGACTGACAGCTGCACATTATTCTCAAAACATTGGATTCACGATGCTGTGCCGCTGAAAATTAAATAATAAATTATCACTGTTTACAATATTTCATGACATACCTCAACTTGTTTTTGCAGTGCTCACAGAAAAAACAGGATTTATGGAACTTCTTTTTGTCTGCTATCAGGCCTTCCATGGGGTAAACCCTCTTCCTGCACACTGCACACATCTCCGAACTTTGGTACTCCGAATCTGGCAAGAGACATTTAAGTTTTACTTAATTCCGTTTTTTGTGCACGATCAATATTCCCATCCAGCACATTGGCAAACACTCAGTCCATCTGGGCAACACAGGCAAATCACACCTAATAACATCCACTACTGTAATGTAACGTTATCTGCAAGTCTGGCAACAAGAGCATTAGTGAAAGCATTTACTTCTCAATTCTGGAAATAAAGCGACACTTGAGATCTTTAACACAAATACAAAAATACTAGAGTGCATTAAATAAAAACTTTGAGTCTTTACACAAAAATGGTTGTTTTTTTATTTCTTCATTTTATTAAATTATTTGCACAATGTTTTTAGGTAACCTGGTTAGTTTAGATCAAAATGCAATAGTCTGAATAAGAATTGGGTTATAATTTGTGTTATAATGATCATGCAAGCTCACAGACAGGCTATAAAAAGAAACACAAACCCAATCTGCCTTTTCTCAGGTCATACAGAGGAACACAAATAAGGCTTTGTTTCCCTTCATTTGGCATTCTGCATATCAATCCCAAAAACATTCTGCTTTTAAAGTACATTTAAATTCTTGCAGCACTCTCAAATGCTAATGAGACAGAGATGAATAGCAATTATGGAGAAAGCACTCAGTGTTATTGAGAATTTTGAAAATCTAAGCTGATAAATTGTCTGTTTTGATTTTTTGAAGGTGCTTTAAGCGAGAGTAGGCAGAGAGCATTTCTGATTGGCTAATAAAAAAGTGTAGGCTGCTCCCCAGACTGTCATTCCTCATGGAACCTATTTCAGTGATATGTATCAGGTAGTATGAAGAAATGTGTGATGTAAAAAAAAAAAAAAAAAAAAATTAAACATAATAAAAAAACACATATTTTAGCTATATATGTCAGAGAGTAAGAACACATTTATGTGGGGCATTCCAAAATAATAAAATACAAAATTTTATTTTATTTTCTATTCACATACATACATATATATATATATATATATATATATATATATATATATATATATATATATATATATATATATATATATATATATACTGATCAGTTAAAAGTTTAAGGTCGGTAAGATTTTTTATGTTTTTAAAAGAAGCCTCTTCTGCTCACCAAGGCTGCAATTTTTTGATAAAAAATACACAAAAAACACAGTAATATTGTGAAATATTATGACAATTTAAAATGACTTTTTTATGTTGATATGTATTAAAATGTAATTTATTCTTCTGAAAAATGCAGAATTTTCAGCATCATTACTCCAGTCTTCAGTGTCACATGATCCTTCACAAATCACTCTAATATGATGATTTTATGTCTTCAAAACATGTATGATTATTATCCATGTTGAAAACAGTTTTTTACATTTTTATTTCAGGATTCTTTGACTGAATAGAAAGTTCAAAGAACAGCATTAGAATCTTTTCTAACATTATAAATATCTTTACTGTAACTTTTGATCAATGTAACTCATCCTTGATGAATAGAAGTATTGATTTCTTATTTATTTCCCCCCAAAAATAAAATGCAAATTCTTACTGACCCCAAACTTTTTAAAGGGTAGTGTTTAATGTAACAAAAGCTTTCCATTTCAGATAAAAGCTGTTCTTTTGAACTTTCTATTCTTTAAAGAATTCTGACTCAAGTTAATTTTTATACTGTTAACATGCAAAAAAATGCAGTGAGTCACATTTATTTCATACACACACGTGTCTATCTCATCTATATGTGGATTTATCTACTGGGAAAAAACAAAAGTTAAAAACACTCAGTCTGACACGGCAATGTACCTCAGGTGGTTTGTGGTGGTTTGCTGTTAAATTTCATTCCCATCATGCACTGCAGGCACATTTACCCGACACAGCACTTCTCGGATTGATGCGCTAGCGGGTGGCGTGGCTCTCTCACCTGTGACACCTAAGCTTTTGAACACACTCTCACTTTCTGCCCATGTTTTGTGGAAGTTCTTCATCAGTTCCTCTGCAGAGGCCTCAGGTGACACCTTAACCTCTGGTGTCTTTTTCTTCACAGCATCAGCATAGGAAAAAGGCACCCGTTGCGTCACAACGCTTTGAGTGTGCTTGGAAACCGTTGTGGTGCTTTCTTGATCCGACGATTTTAGTGCCAAACTCGTCAACAGAAGAGTAATTTTCAACGAATGCTTTCGTCTTCGAAAAGCCCGTCGGATTGACAGACTTGTCTACTTTCACGTCTTTGCACACGGGTGGAGGGGAGCTCAGCTGGGAGCATTGTTCTCTCTCGGAGGAAGCTCAGGCTTTGAACCTTCAGATGCAATTTCACTCACTCTTTGACTGCTGTTCCTCCTGTTTGTTTTGTAGCGCTTTTATGGGGGAACTTTGCTCACTCATTTCAAAAACATTTTTAATATCCTTGATGTTGAAAGCAGGTATATCCTCTTGTTGGCTTGCTTTCTTTTCCATATCAAGCTCCAGGTCCTCAGTTTTCCTGCTTGGCTTCTCTGTTTTGTCAACTGGGTCTTTTCTAATACCAACTTTCTTCTCTGACGTCTCAATTGTTTCGGCTAGTCCAGAGAGATTTTCCTTCTCTTTCACTGCACTTTCAGACTTTGCGTCCTCTGTGTTGGGGCCAAAACGCTCAAGAATGTCATTTACGCTCTCATTAATCACTTCACTGGTCACCACTGCTGTTTCAAAAGATCTCAAAGTCTCTTTGACCTTTTTCTTCTCAGCAGATTTAGACTCGATCTTGATCTGCCGATGGAACGTGGCAGGGGATTCCACGATTTCTGACTTCTTTCCAGTGAGTTCAATCAAGCGATTTTCCTTCTCTTTCACTGCACTTTCAGACTTTGCATCCTCTGTGTTGGGGCCTAAACGCTCAATATTGTCAAGAGCATCTCCACTTACACTCTCGACCACTTTCACAGGTCACCACTGCTGTTTCAAAAGATCTCAATGTCTCTTTGACTGTTTTCTTCTCAGCAGATTTAGACTCGATGTTGATCTGCCGATGGAACGTGGCAGGAGATTCCACGATTTCAGACTTTTTTCCAGTGACTTCCATCACGCGAGGCACCGGATCAGGCGAAGCACCACGGGAGAGAGTAGCTGTGGCGCTTCTGAGTCGCGTCAGACTATCTGCCCGCCCCAATGAGGGTGAAGGAGTGGCCCTGCTTATGCGAGAGCTTGGCGTCTCAGACCTGCGTGGTGGCGGCGTCGGTGGCATTGGGGAAAGCGAGGGTGCCGCTCTTTGTGGCGAGTCAGTTCTCTTCGGAGACTCGATAGTGATAAACGTGGGTGATGGAGAGCGCATTCGTAACAATGGGGATGGAGCTCTCGGGTCAAGAGTCGTAACGCTGCCGTTTGTTGCTTTCGGCTCTTGCGTGTTGTCTTCGTCTCCTCCTTGACCACCTTCTGCGTTTTAGACTTAGTAGAACCAATGGAAATCTTTGAAATCCTTTGTGAGACAAGTTTTCAGAGGTGTCCTCACATTCATGCTTTTCAGTAGCGCCGTCAAAGTGCATTAGCCTAGCTTGAACCAGGTTTTTAACATGAGCAAGGATTTCCGTGAGCTTTTGTTCGGCCGCGCGCGCTTCCAAATCACTCTTCTCTTCTGACCCCAGAAGCCAGACGGGCATCTCATTGAGCAACGTCTTCACAGACTTGGAGTCTATTTTTCCTGAAATCGCCTGTAACTCTGAGATACGAGACAACATCTTCAGCGCTTCAGCTTGAGTGCTGCCGCTCTCAGCCGAGGACTCCTTTGTGCAGATTTCCCTGTCATTTCCCTGCTTTCATCTTTCGATTCCTCGGGAATCTGCTGGCTTCCACCGGCCAGCTTTTGAATTTTCACAGTCAAGCCCTCCTTGTCGAAACTCTGCTGCTGGACTGTACTTTGAGTTTCGATGACCTCTATGTGTCCCGTTTGAATGGTGTGCTGTGTTTGCAAAACAGTGATCTCCTCTTGTTTTTTATCAGATGTCAAGACTGGCCACTTAGGCTCGGCAGGCCGTGGCCTCTGTGGGCGAGAGGGATGTGACATTGTTGCCTTGAGCTGCCTCTCTGTCTTTTTTCATTCTTACTCTTACTCCTCCTTTTCTTTTTTGGAGTGGCAGGGGGCTCCCCTACAGGTTTCTCCTCTTTACCCTCTGTTTCCGTGGGGCTTTCTTTTACCTGAACATGATCCTGCTCAGCTGTGGTTTTCTCTTTGCTCTCCGCTTTAGTGCTCTTACTAACTTTCTTTGCCTTTTGACTGTCTGACCTTTTGCGGCTTCTGCTCGGCATCCTTAATTTGACTCTCTTTGTTTGGCTCGGATCGATCAGGGGAGTTTTTGTCTTGCTTTTTCTTTGCCGAGCTTTCCTCTTTTGTTTTGTCCTCAGATAAAGATATGCCGCTCACATCCTTTCCGACAGCCTCGGAAACATTTTTAGAGACGCTCTGAGGATTGTCTGTTTTGACAGAGGCCTTTATTTCTTCTTTGGTCGTGTTATTAATAACCGTTCTCGTCACCTGTTGTATATTAGTTGTCGTGGATCTCTTCTTTTCTTTTTAGATGAAGTGGAGGTGGTCTGCTGCTGATCCGAAGAGCCCTGCGATGACTGATTAGAGATAATGCTCTGTTTAACTGAGGAAATAAAAGGAGATTCTAGAGGAGATTTCTCATTTGCAGCAGCGATCAAAGCCTCGCTTGGGGGAGCGTTTGAGAGAGCTGTGTGCTTGGATGAATCATATGAGTCTGCAGCTGATTCAAATTTGGTCACACTCTTTTGAGCTCGCTCTTGAGTGAAATCAAATGACATGCTTGCCTCTGCATTGCACCGTGCCCGTGCTCTCTGAAGAAAGCATTTCAAGGGTTGCGCTGACTGACTCGTGCATGCGGATTTCAAAGGCCGGGGAGCGCGCCGGTGGTGGCGTGCAGCTTTCCTCCCTCTTCTGTCTGTACTTCTGTTCAGCTTGCATTAATGGGGTTTTGAATTTGCTTACTGGGGATTTGCACGGCGGAGGAGGAGAGGCGGGTGGAGTGAGCGTCAAGGGGGCGAAACTTTCTTGGGAGGCCGCGGAGACTCCGGTGGCTGTCTTGTAAAAGCAGACTGAACTTCAGAGGATTTCACGCTGCACTCGACTGATGATGTGGTGACATTTTTCTACGCTTGGTCTCTTGAGCAGCCTGCATTTTCTCAAATGAAATTGCTGGCTCAAGCTTGGGTACTTTGCACAACACTGGTGCTTTGATGGGTTTGACAGTCATTTTAGTGGCTTTGGATGGTGTTATGCTAGGCAGCGGAAGGAAGTTTAGCTCCTGCTCTGTGGGAGGGGGAGGGAGGAGGTCTAGCTCAGCTGTGGCTGAAACAAGAGGAGGTGGTGGGGTTGGTGGAGGAGGTAAATGTTCAAGTTCTGTCTTGGCTGGATTGGCAAGGCCGGAGGAGGAGTGGGGGGAGGAGGAAGATCATGATCACCCCTGATGCCAGGAGGAGGAGTTGGAAATGAGATGCTATCATAATCCAGAGGGGGTGATGGAGGGGGAGGCAGTGGGAGTTCAGGGTCAGAAGGAGGAGGTGGAATCGACATTTCCTTCTGTTTTCGTTTGTCCAGTTTGATTAAACCCTTACAGCCACCTTTTTTTTTGAGGTTACGGAAGTTCGGTCTTTAATGTTTTGACGCCGTGTGTTTGTACAATTGTTTTGTGCTCCAGCACTGTTGTCTTTGTCTCCTGGCTGCATGTTGTGATTGCAGTACTCTCCTGAGACGCATACCTGTTTTGCATTGGTTGCTTGTGAGTGCTCCTTTGTAATTCACTGCTCATATCAAGGTTTTTAACTGCAGGGGTAGGACTCTGCGCCGTGATGTCTTTCACTGACGGAGACGGAACTTTGACCTTTCTTATTGGCTCCCTTCGGGAATCGTTGGGCTCGCTCTCCGTGCTGTTTCCATTAAAGATTTTATTGTGCCCTTAACGTCTCCTTTTATCACCTCTTCTTTCTCTGATTGCACTTGCTCTTGGGTGTCATAGAGTGACTTTATAGAAAGCTTCTACGTCTCCTCTGTGCTTGCCCTGCGTTGCATTCTGGGAGATGGAGGAGGCTCGAGTAAGATCTGAATCTTGCCTTTTACGTCTCCCTGGACGCCAATCTCTTGCTGGTAAACCTTTCTCTCGTTTGACGCTTCTTGTAGACTTTGTATTGCCGTGTGAATGTCACCTTTTACAATTATCTCCTTCTCCACTTCTCTCACTGCATGTTTGGCCTCCTCCAGCGATTTCAGCGTACCTTTGATGTCACCTGGCAATAAATCTTCTATGACAATTTCCACCTTGGTGGAAGTGGAGTCTATGAGTGATTTTAGTGCTCCTTTGATGTTACCGGGAATGATTTCGGGCTTTTCAACCTCTTTGGGCTGATTCTGGGCCTCCTCTAGAGACCTCAGTGTTGTAAGTAAATCAGCTCGAACAACTTCTTCTTTCTCCAAAACAACTGCCTGGTTTACGGACTGTGCCAGTGAATTCATCGTTGCTTGCAAGTCTCCTCTCACGATCTCTTCTTTCTGTAAATGTTCAAATGAGATTGGAGGCTCGGTCATGAAAACCTTAACTGTGTTATGAACATCGCCGGGGACTATATCTTCCATGTCCACCAGGCGACCGATTTGAGCTTGATTACATGTCAGGCTGAGTTTTGTTTCTTTGATATCACCACCGATGATTTCCTCTTTTCAATTTTACCCGGAACGGCCTCGTCTGGCTCTACCTGCAGGTTTCTGAGGTAATCCAGCGCGCCAGACTCAATGCAAGTAGAATAAAAGCTCACCTTTCCCCTTTCCGCTTCATCCACTTTAATTCTCGCAATCTCCTCTGTGTCTGGATTGCACAGTCTCTCTAGGCAGCCTTTCACATTACCTCTGACTATATTTTCTTTCTGAATGCTTGATTCCTCATGAGAATTGAATAAAGAGTAGATGGTCATACGAATATCCCCCTTTTCGTCTTCTTGAATGAGAATTCCCCGTTTGCCAGTGCTCTCCTCTTTCAGTAGGTTGTTTATGGCTTCCTGAATGTCACCTCTTATTATCTCCTCTTTTTCTACAGAGGTGCCACTGCGCTCTTGCAGCAGCTGTTGTACGGTGCGGCTGATGTCCCCCCTCTCCTCTGCATTTATAATGACTTTCCTCTCTGTATTCTCCTGTTTGTTGAGGAGGTTAAGCATGATGCTTTGCAGATCTCCTTTAATGATTTCTTCTCTTTGGATTTGGGGAGCTTCTTTATTCATGAGGTTGTACTTAGCCATGCGAACGTCCCCAATTTCATCTGCCTCTAAGATGATGCCTTTGGAGTCAACCATTTCTTTGCGTGTAAAGTTCATCGAGGGTGGCTTTGACACTTTTACCAACGATTTCTGTCTTCTCTAAAGTGCTCTCATTGAATTCAGTGAACGGTGTTGTTTCAAAAAGCCATGTCGTGGTTTTCACATCTGCTTTGGGGATGTCTTCACAAATGACTTGTTTACTTTCATCACTGTCGTTAATAAGATCAAGTGGATTCTTTTCAAACAGCCACACAGACTGTTTAACATCCCCCTTCAGTTGTTCCTCCATAACAACGGTGTTCATCTCATCTTCTGACTTTTCAGCATGTATCTGGTCAATTGTGTGAGTTTCAAACATCCATTTTGCTGTCCTAACATCCCCTTTATGAATTTCACTCATGCTGACCGTACGCACCAATTTTTGAGCCACTGCATCAGACTCAAAACGATGCTTGTTTGTCTTCAACATCCCCTCCCTGAATGTCCTCGACAGTTCTGATTGATATTTTCGCATCTTCTGCGATCTTGTCAAGGGGCTGGGTTTCAAACCTCCACCTCGCTGAGTTGACATCACCTTTGTGGATATCTTCCTCTGTAACAGCTTTTAAGAGGTAGACCTCATCCGTCTCTTTAATTGAGTCCAGAGGCTTTGTTTCAAACAGCCAGCGGGCTCCTACTACATCACCTCTTTGTATTTCTTCTTTTGTAAGTGTGGTCACTTCATGATAATGGCCTTCTTTGTCTTGGATGGCATAAAGAGGTTGAGTTTCAAACATCATGGCATATGATTTCACATCTCCTTTCTCCTCATCCTCTCTGATGACTTTCTGCAGCTTTTTCAATTCGGCCTCAGAGGACACGTCTTGAATCTCATCTAACGAGTAGGTTTCAAAAACGAATCTGCCTTTATCGACATTGCCTCCCTGAACATCTTGTACAGTGCGAGCTAATTTCTCTGGAGTCTCTGAGATTGCATCTATGGGCTGGTTTTCAAATAGCCATTTGCAGTTTCCAACATTTCCTTTCTGAACATCCTCAGCTTGAGCACTCCTCAGCTGTCTCATGACATCCTCAGAGGTTGAGCTCACCACGTCAGAAGATTGGGTCTCGAATATGTATTTCATCCGAGACACGTCCCCGGATTGTATGTCTATCTCAGTCACGCTCTTAAAAGCTTCTTCCTTTTCTCCAGCAATGTTCTCTGTCTCAAAGAGGAAACGTGCCATGCGGACATCTTTCCCGTGAATGTCCTCTTGTTTCACGGTGCGAGTTCTGCAACACTGTCTCAGAGTTATCCTGCATGGCACCAAGGGTTTGATTCTCAAAAAGCCAAGTGCATGTTTTCACATCCCCTTTTTGAATTTCACCATAATCCTTTGTACTCTTAAGCTCATCTTTTTCATAAAGCATGTCAATAGGTTTGGTCTCAAAAAGCCACTTACATGTTTTAACATCGCCTTTCACTATTTCAGCCGTTTCTTCAGTGACACACTCCTCGTCTTCAATGTTGCTGAAATACTTAATGGCATCGAGAGGCTGGGTTTCAAAAAGCCATTTTGCCATCTTGACATCTCCAGATTCGACCTCTTGTTGGGTTATGCCCTTTATGATTTGGAATTTGGTGATGCTCTCGTCGAATTGGTCAATTGGCCGAGTTTCAAACATCCATCGGCAGCTTTTAACATCTCCTTTGACGATTTCTTCCCGACGTACGGTTCTAACTTCGTGGTAATGTCCGGAGCTGTCTTGCAAAGCATACGATGGCATGGACTCAAATAAATCTTTATTTGATCTCACAAAGCCGGTGGTGACGCCCTCAAGTTGAATCTTTCGACTTTCGTCGTATTGGCTTGAATTCGTACGTTTCAAAGATTTGCTTGTAATTGCTCACGTCCACGTTTTCGATATCCTCCATATTCACCGTTCTTATTATTTCCTTTTTCTCCTCTCTGATCTGCTCCAAGGGCTGGCTCTCGAACAGCCACTTCTGGTGTCTAACATCTCCCTTCTCCTCAGATGTCACCACTCTATTGAGTTTCCCCACCTCTGCAAGCTCTTTAATCTCATCTTTCGGAGCGGTCTCAAAAAAGTGTCTGGCGGATTGAACGTCGCCTCCAATTATTTCCTCTGCACTAACTGGCCTGGCATTGGAATCGTCCTTTAACGTATCCATTTGCTGCGTCTCAAACACCCAACAATTTCTGCGGACATCTCCCATGTAGCTCATATCTAATTGTTCAGAATCAATCGTTTTCATAAACGCTCTGCTTTTCCTCTTGAATGTCCTCCAAATGTTGGTTCTCAAACAGCCATCTTTGATATCTCACGTCACCTCTTTCTTCATCAGACGCTATGGTTTTCTTGAGTCGGTTCGCCTCATCGTTCTCATCTTTGATGTTCTCCAGTGGTTTATTCTCAAACACCCATTTCTGGTGTCTTACGTCACCTTTTCCTTCTTCAAACACTGCTTTTTTGTTTAGTTTCCCCACCTCGGGAAGCTTTTTGAGCTCATCCGGTGGGGCCTTTTCAAATAAGTGTCTCACCGAGCGAACGTTACCTCCAATGATCTGTTCTGTGGAGACAGGTCTGGAGTTGGCATCATCTTTAAGCTTGTCCATAGGCTGCGTCTCGAACACCATGCAGTGTTTTCGTACATCCGCGCCAAGAATTTCTTCTTTCTGCTGCTTTTTCCACTGGGCGTTTATGGAGTCAAGCCTCTTCGTCTCAAATAGCCACCTTCCCCTTTTGGCATCATCCTCCATGGACACACTGGAGATGAGCCTGACCTGAGAAAGATCCATGTCAATGTCATCCAAAGGCTGCGTTTCAAAGAACCATCTTGATGTTTTGACATCCCCTTTTCCGTCTCCTCTCGACGGACAGAAGTAATCAGAACCATTTCGCCGGTGTGTTCCCTCATAACACACATGCATTGCGTCTCAAACAACCATATGACTTTCTTGACTTCTGACTTGATCTCCTCAAGTACAGACTTCAAGCTCAATAGTTGCTTCTCATCCATGGTTTCTGTGTCTCCCAGAGAATCCATTTCTTGGTTTTCAAACATGTACCTAACAGACTTCACGTCCCCTTCAGTGGCTTCTTGTGTGAAGATGACTTCTTTGGTTTGCTCATCGTTAGAGTGAATTTTATTCAGCGTATCCATCGGCTTTGTCTCTGACAACCAAGCGGCCGCACGGACGTCTCTTTTTCCCAACTTCATTCACCAGATAGTTGCGTTTAGTTGAATCATGTTGTGTATCCTCAGGCTGCATCTCGAACATCATAGCCGTGTTCCTGACTGTCACCTCCAGCGATGATTTCCTGCTGAGTAATATTTCCGCTATCCTCTTCGTTATCCGAGTCATTCTTAATGCAGTCCAAAGGTTTGTCTCGAACATCCAGCGCATGGACTGCACTTCGCCTCTCAGAATCTCGTCCCACTCCATATATTCGTCGATCCGGGCTTCCGTTCGAATTGCTACCAGGGTGTTCAAACTGGTATGCTACCTCTTGAACGTCTCCTACCGCTTCAATCTCCTCATCATTGTAGAATTCTTTTTCCAGGTCTTTCCTGACATCAGGGTGAATGTGTTTGCAGAGACGTTTCAGCTCTAATAGCTCTCTCTGTCTGAAGTATTGCTCTCTGTTTACCATGCGATTCACTGTCGGAGGGTCAGGGAAGTTCTCTGCATCATCGAAGGTTCCTCCAGTAAGTCCGGTGGGGGCGGTGGCAGATATTCCAGATCTTCATCATCATCGTCGTCTTCATCATCGTCGTCATTAAAAGCAAACACAGAACTTGGTTTATCTTCTTCTGCTTTGTATGTGGCAACACTGTTCAGAGACGTTGATATCTCACTCTTCACAGTTTGATTGGACGCACTCACATCTGATGGCAGCTGTGAACGGCTTTTGTCGTGTTCAATCTTTTTTTAGGGAGAGAGTAATGCATTTAATTCAGTGGAGATCTGAAATTACTTCAGCTGGACCAGCTGGCTTAGAAAAGTGCTTTAATTTTTTTGTTCAAAATCATAGCAATTTATTTCAAAGGCCTTTCCAGTATTTTTGCATCCTTATTGTGCTTTTTTTATGCAAGCAAAAAATGCATATATATTATTTCTTTTTCTCTTGTGTGTCTAAAAATGTTTTGCGTGAAAATCAATTTTATTTGAATTTCCAATAAAGAGTAGATTTTTTTCTAAATAAAGAGCAGTTCCTCACACAATTACAAGAAAAGTAATGTGATAATTTTAAAACTGCTCAACAGCAGCTGTGCGCTCTGTATTTGAAAGTGTTATTCATTTAATAAAAAGAAGATATACTTAAGTTATACTTAAAAACAACTTCATGAATATATTAGACACACCTCCTTAAAACCATCAATATGACTAAACGTGAAAATTAAAATATGTCAAAATCGTTAAAACAATATAACTTATTGTGCACTGACTGCACAGGACAGTAAGATGTATTTCCATAAACTGTATCTTTAATATAGTTTATTTTTCATATTGCAATGACATTTTTTCTCACTACTAACGTGTTCATATCTAAAAAAAATGAAATTTTATTAAAGATACTATCTTCATATATATATATATATATATATATATAATATATATATATATATATATATATATATATATATATATATATATATATATATATATATATATATATTGCATGTCAAAACTGATGGTTCACACTCAAAGTCTTGCTCTCATCACTTAAAGGAGAAGTTCACGTAAAAAAAAAAAAAAAAAAACTTTTTGCTGATAAGTTACTCACCCCCATGTCATCCAAGATATCCATGTCTTTCTTTCTTCAGTCCAAAAGAAATTAAGGTTTTTGATGAAAACATTCAAGGATTTTTCTCCATATAATGGACTTCAATGGGAACCAAACGGTTCAAGGTCCAAAAGACATTTTCAGTGCAAACTGCAAACTGTTTAAAGGGCTTTAAACGTTTCCAGACAATGAATAAGGGTCTTATCTAGCGAAACGATCGCTCATTTAATAAATAAATAACAAAGTTTAAGTTTTATAAGCACAAATGCTCGCCTTGCTCTGTTCTGTGATGCACGTTCGTGACTCTTCCTGTTTGAACTTCAATCTTTTTCGTGTCATTTGGTTCATTCAACGAAAGAAATGAACGAGTTGACTCGGGAAAAGATTTGTTAATTTTGAACCGTTTGGTTCCTATTGAAGTGAACGTGAATGAAGATGAATGTTTTCATCAAAAACCTTAATTTCTTTTTGACTGAAAAAAAAGACGTGGATATCTTGGATGACATGGGGTGAGTAAATTATCAGCAAAACTTTTTTCTTTTTTTTTTTTTTAAGTGAATTACTCCTTTTAAAAAAGTGTTAGGAGCAAGACTTTGAGTGTGAACCATCACTGGCTTGAATTTTTTGGATGCACAATAAAGACACAAAAATAACTCCATATCAGATGTATAGTGGGTTAACAATAACAACATCAAAACACTGAGAGCTGAACACAGGCTCTAAAGTCTTATGAACTTCAATAAAACTGCTGTTGAAAGTGGAGGCACTCATGGAAACATGTAGAAAGATGGTAAGTCGAGTCTTTTTATGCACTGAATCCTATTAAAGCATAATACATTCATGTGTCAGAGTAGAGATGTGGGCTAAAAAGGACTTACCTTAATTTTCTTGCTGGGGGCCGCCTCCTCGATGGTCTTTTCAAAATGCTGTGCCAGTTCTTTAGTTGAGAGCCTTGGATAATACTCTTCCTCCTCTGGAAGCAAGAGGCAAAATTTACAATTCTTAAATCCTAAATTAAACATCTTGTCTCAGTATAATAATGCACCACAAAACAAACAATGAGCTGCAGTGTGATATAGAACTTATTATCTATAAATTACTGCTCTTGAACTTACCAGGTTTCATTGTGATGATTTTCATAACTGGAAATCACTTCTCTGTTATGAGTGATTTGATCATGTGCAGTCTGTAATAAAGGCAAAATAAATACAATTTAATTTAGAGAAAGAATCAAACAATGCAACTAACAGGAGCTACGTGATTATTTCTTATGGATTTATGCATTTGACAGATGTTTTAATAAGTGACCCACAGTGTGTTTTATCAGTATCCTTGCGAATCAAACCTGTGACCATGGTGTTGTTGATGCTTTATCAGTTGAGCTTATATTTAAAGTAAATCAAATTTCAAAACTCTCATCATGAAAACATGGTTTGAACATTTTAAACAATTAATTCTCTTTCACATGACTCGCAATAAACAAATTAAGTTTGAATGCTAGATAAAAAACAAAAAAATAGTTTATTAATTGTGATTTCAAATCTAGTGATATCAATGCCACACACACACACACACACACACACACACACAAAAAGCAATATTTTACTGATGGATAAAAATAGTTGTATTTACAATTCAGTAAATAAACAAACTGGTAAAAAAGGTAAATGTTTTTAAATTTAAATAATTTTATAACAGAAATATTTAATAATATTATATTTTTAATATTTTATATATATGTTTATATATATATATATATATATATATATATATATATATATATATATATATATATATATATATATATATATATATATATATATATATACACAGTAATTCTATTATAAACACATAAATATATTTACATATTTACAAATATATACATATTTACATATGTTATTTATTATATATATAAGGGCTGTCAAATGATTAATCGTTATTAATCGCATTAAAAATATAAGTTTGTGTTTACATAATATATGTGGGTGCACTGTGTATAATTATTTTATATATATATATATATAAATACACACACATGCTTGTATATATTTAAGAAATATTTTCATGTTTATACTGTACATAGATTTATATATAATTTATATTATATATAAATATAATTATTTTATATATAAATAATATTTTTTCTTAAATATACATGCATGTGTGTGCATATATATATATATATATATATATATATATATATATATATATATAATAAAATAATTATACACAGTGCACCCACATATTATGTAAACACAAACTTTTATTTGGATGCGATTAATCACGATGAATCTTTTGACAGCCCTAATATATATATATATATATATATATATATATATATATATATATATATATATATATATATATATATATATTTATAATATTTATATTTTATTTTTTCAGTTGAACTAACAATGCTAACAATCCCAACGTCAGGGGTTCGATTCCCAGGTTCCCAGATCACTTTTAGTCTTATCATGGTGTGTGTTTCAGTGTTTTGTGTTTTATTTTTATTCTACTCAACAATCACTGGTCTGCTCACCTGATCTGACGATCAATATCCCATGAATTATTCTACTAGACTATATTTCAGAATCTCAAATCTCTTTTCTGAGTATTTTCACAGGGTCACTTGTCCTCATTTCACTTTTAGCATATTTTACAGTGAGGTTATATTAAAGTAGGGCAAAGTCATGGGTTCGATTCCCAGAGAGTGCGTAAACTGAATGCATTGCACTTCCAAAGTCGCTCTGGATAAAAGTGCCCACCAAATGCACAAATGGAAATGGAAGTGTTTTCATGTGGAGCTGACAGTGCTAAAACCTCCAAATTCAAATAAAAAAAAATTCACATTATTGAAAATTTACGTCAGTTTGACATTAGTAAAACGTAAATACGAGACAAGGTAAGAGCTGCTACTGTTAGTCTGATGTTTTAGACTTGTGAAATGAAGAGTTATTAGTAGCAGGGTTGTCGGAAATGTCCGTACCCTTTCATCGTGGAGGAAGACCTGCTGTGAGACTTGTCGACCCCCGCTGCTGCTCGCCACACTCATCGCTGATGAATCTGACACCTCCTGCGTGACAGGAGACAAGGGTTGTTGTTAGAGGATGAGACATAGAAAAGAAGAGCACAAAGAAAACGTTTTTCCAAGACAGCGCTCGTACAAGCTCCTTACTGTCAGTATATCTTATCAGCACTGCCTTTTCTCAGTCACAAACAACATACACTCTAAAAAATGCTGGGTGGTTTCAACCCAAATTTGGGTCAAATATGGACAAACCCAAATGTTGGGTTAAAATGTACAAAAAAAAATCAGTTGAAAATGAAAGTTGAAGTTGGTTAAAAATTGTAAATGACATTTTAACCCAACATTTGGGTTTGTCCTTTTTTGACCCAAATTTGGGTTAAAACAACCCAGCATTGTTTAGAGTGTATATTTGTGAAGTAACACATTACCCTATTTCTGTGGTGAACAGCAATATACTGTACACAAAAAGCTGCAAGACTCGAACACTCAACCTTAAATGAAGTGTAAATTATTGTTATAGAATGGAAATTTATAGACATTTTTCTTCCTGTCTTTATTTAAGTCAGCCATAGTGCACCCAGTTATTTTGACACCAGCCATACGAGCCATACGCATCTACTGTGTTGGACTAGCGGGTGACAGGTTAGGGATAATGCACAGCCAGTCAGCCGTTTATTACACGGCTATGTGCCACTTAAAGGGATAGTTCACTTTGAAATTAATTTTCGGTATGTTTTAGCTTACCTCAAGGGCATCCAAGATGTAGGTGTCTTTGTTTCTGCAGTAAAATTGAAACAATTTTGATATTTTTAGGTCAAACCGTTCTTGTCTGTCAGTCATATAATGGAGGCCTATGGTCACCACCTCAAAGAGCATGCACAGAGAAGTCCAAATTAAACATGATTTAATAACTCGCAAATGTAAGTACACATTGATGGCCTAAGACATGAAACGAGCGGCTTTGTGTGAGAAAACTAACAGTATTTATATCGTTTTACCTCTTGTAACCACAGCCACGTCCAAGTGATCTGAGGGGGCAGGTGCTTTGTACTGTTTGTTTTCTCACACAAACCGCTTGTTTCGATGTCTTAGGCCATCAATGTGTACTTACATTTATGAGTCAGTTAAATCATGTTTAATTTGGACTTCTCTGTGCATGCTCTTTAAGGTGGTGACCATAGACTTCCATTATATGACTGACAGACAAGAAATATAAAAATTGAAACTATTGGAAAACAATAGACATACTAAACATACCAAAAACTAATTTCAAAGTGAACTATCCCTTTAAGTAAATAATTAGACATGAAATATTGATCTGAGACTAAATATTTTAGTAGCTCTTTAAACGCAAATCTTACTGTATATTTGATCAAATACATGAAGCCTTTGGTGAACATGAGAGACTTCTTTCAAAAATATACAAAATGTTTTGATTTCAAACTTTTGATTGGGAGTGTGTAATTGCAATGCATTTGATAACAAGACATCAAAGCAGAAAAATGCAGCACGAAACTTTTCCCAAACTTATCATCATAATTATATAATTATTTATTCTGAAAATAAAACACACATACTTAACCTAGAAATGAAATTCTAGAAAGCCATCTACACATTCTGTAATGCACACATGGTGAAATTAAGTCAAAAATCAATTATGCATATACTGCATGAAATCTGTATTCCTTAAGCGCACATTCAATTTTAGAATGAATATATACATTTTCGTTTTCCATTTCAGGATTAGGATTAGTGCTAATTACTGTTAAACGGCAGGTTTGATGGCTTTAGCCCTTGGATGAGCAGATTTTGTAATGTTATAATCCGTTCCAACACACACTCCCACACACAAACACATGCAGCCGTACATAAGCAAAGTTTGATATCATCAGCAGGGACGCAATCAATAGCAATCCATAAAAACAGCCCGAAAACGCACAAGAAAACACAGGCAGATCATTAAAAGAGATATGGCTGATGTACATTGCATTGTTAAACCCAAAGGTGACTGAATATCCGACCCGAAACACTCAAAGCAACAGCGCAACAGTGACCGCCTGCTGCTTCAGCGGCTCTGCTTCTGATCAACTCTTTCCTCCAGAGGGACTTCAAAACACACTTTAATAAAGAGTTCCAAGTCATTAACCAAAACCAACCGGCTCTGAGATGAATCAAACTTGGATTCAAAGCACTTGAAAAACGGAAAAAAGGCTATACTTCAATGGTATTTTTAACTTGATTGACAAATGGATAAAGAACAGCAATTTGTCAATGGTTGATAAAAACACTATAATATGATTTAAAGGAACACTCCATCTTTTTTGGACTTTAGCTTATTCACTGTATCCCCAGAGTTAGATAGGTCTATACATACCCTTTTCATCTCTGTGCGTGCTTTAACTCTGTTTGACGCACTCACCACTAGCCTAGCTTAGCACAAAGACTGGATGTAAATGGTTACAGCTAGCATACTAATCCTAATAAGTGACAAAATGATGCAAACATTTACCTATTTACATGTTGTGATTTGCATAGTCACAGAGTGTACAAATCACAAGGTCATATGAGACACAGCCATCTTATAACCGTATAAATATTAGGAACTATATTCTCAGAAGGCAGCACTGCTATAACCGCAGCACCTGAGATGCACCGTAGCAGTGCTTCGCCTTCTGAGAATACACACTACTGGTCAAAAGTTTAAGATCGGTAAGATTTTTTTATGTTTTTAAAAGAAGTCTCTTTTGCTCACCAAGGCTGCAAATTTTTTTGATAAAAAATACACAAAAACACAGTAATATTGTGAAATATTATGACAATTTAAAATGACTTTTTTATGTTAATATATATTAAAATGTAATTTATTCCTCTGAAAAAAGCTGAATTTTCAGCATCATTACTCCAGTCTTCAGTGTCACATGATCCTTCACAAATCACTCTAATATGATGATTTTATGCTCCAAAAACATGTATGATTATTATCCATGTTGAAAACAGTTTTTTACATTTTTATTTCAGGATTCTTTGATGAATAGAAAGTTCAAAGAACAGCATTTATTTAATTAGAATCTTTTCTAACATTATAAATGTCTTTACTGTAACTTTTGATCAATGTAACTCATCCTTGATGAATAGAAGTATTGATTTCTTATTTATTTCCCCCAAAAATAAAATACAAATTCTTACTGACCCCAAACGTTTTAAAGGTTAGTGTTTAATGTAACAAAAGCTTTCCATTTCAGATAAAAGCTGATCTTTTGAACTTTCTATTCATCAAAGAATCCTGAAATAAAAATGTAAAAAACTGTTTTCAACATGGATAATAATCATACATGTTTTTGGAGCATAAAATCATCATATTAGAGTGATTTGTGAAGGATCATGTGAGTAATGATGCTGAAAATTCAGCTTTTTTTCAGAGGAATAAATTACATTTTAATATATATTAACATAAAAAATACATTTTAAATGGTCATAATATTTCACAATATTACTGTGTTTTTTGTGTATTTTTTATCTAAAAATTGCAGCCTTGGTGAGCAGAAGAGACTTCTTTTAAAAACATAAAAAAATCTTACCGATCTTAAACTTTTGACCGGTAGTGTAGTTCCCAATATTTATACGTTTAAAGGATCTGTGTCACATTGTACTTTGTTATTTGTACACTCTGTGACTATACAAATCGCAACATGTAAATAGGAAAATGTTTGCATTATTTTGTCTCTTATTGGGATTATGCTAACTGTAGCCATTTACATACAGTCTTTATACTAATTTAACTCTGGGGGATACAGTGAATAAGTCCAAAAAAGTTGGAGTGTTCCTTTAAATAAATATGCACTCTAAAAAATGTTGGGTTGTTTTAACCCAAATTTTGGTCATATATGGACAAACCCAGCCTTTGGGTCACATTTTTAACCACACGTTTGGGTTTGTCCATATTTGACCCATTTGGTTAAACCAACCCAGCATTATTTAGAGTGTGCCTATTTATTTGTCAATTTTTACTATTTTTTAATAAATACATATTGACTTTTTTCATTTATTTTTAAGAGACACTTCTAGTTCTCCTTATATTTCTGCTTTAACTGATCAGTTTCATACATCAGTTTGATATCGACAGACCATGAATAGATTCTGTGGTTGCCCTCTCCCCCTTTTTTAAGCATGTTTTGTATTAAAGGAGTAGTTCACTTTTGAAAAAAACTATTGCTGATTTTGGTGAATTTACTCACCCCATGTCATCCAAGATGTCAATGTCATTCTTTCTTCAGTCGAAAAGAAATTAAGGTTTTTGATGAAAACATTCCAGCATTTTTCTCCATATAATGGGCTTCAATGGGACCAAACGGTTCAAGGTCCAAAAGACAGTTTCAGTACAAATTGCAAACTGTTCAAAGGGCTTTAAACGATTCCAGACGATGAATAAGGGTCTTATCAAGCGAAACGATCGCTCATTTAATAAAAAAATAACAAAGTTTAAGTTTTATAAGCTCAAATGGTCGCCTTGCTCTGTTCTGTGATGCACGTTTGTTAAACTTTGTTATTTATTTATTAAATGAGCGATTGTTTCACTTGATAAGACCCTTATACATCGTCTGGAATCGTTTAAAGCCCTTTGAACAGTTTGCACTGAAACTGTTTTTTGAACCTTGAACCGTTTAGTTCCCATTGAAGTCCATTATATGGAGAAAATGCTGGAATGTTTTCATCAAAAACCTTAATTTCTTTTCAACTGAAGAAAGAATGAGATGGACATCTTGGATGACATGGGGGTGAGTAAATTATCAGCAAAAGTTTTTTTGAAAAGTGAACTACTTATTTAAATAAACCGAGCAGAAAATGCATGATGGTCTAATTTCTACATAGATAAACATAGACCTCATTTAAATGACTCCTCTCACCCAGGTTACCCACTGTTTGAACTGTTACCGTCAGGGCAGGACGGTACAGGTACATCAGGGCAAAAACTAACAGACTCAAAAACAGTTTTTACCCATCTGCAATAACTTTTATTAATGCTGCTAAAGTGAACTGAACTGATTGTAGGATTGGGGCAATACGTGTGACTGTGTATGTATATTTGAATGCCTGTTGTTCAGGCTGTTTTACTTTGGTTACTATTTTATTTATTATCTTGTCTATTTTATTGTATTAGAAATGATGCACTGGCTGGTCAGCACTTTAAAACCTTTTCGTTGTACTTGTGACAATGACAATAAAGTCTTCTATCTATCTATCTATCTATTATCCAAGAAAGGATAAAACAACAACCTCTAAAATACATCCTACATACCAAACACTCACATAATGTAATGCAAGTTATGGTTTAAATATACACACACACACATCCCCAACATGCACACACAACCCAGTTTAGTAAACGAGTGTCACCACAAGTAACAGAAAGCACAGATAATGAGATGACCTGCTACAGCGCAATCCTTTGATCCTTCTCTCAAATAACTGCAGCATGATACATAATGTCAGCTTATGTTCTCATTTGTCTACTCAGTGTATATATCTTTCTGTGGATTAGTGCCAAACTTGATCAACTTTGTGCAGTAAATCCTTCTAATGTTCAGTAAAGCACACCTTCGAAATTATGTGTCAAAATGTTTGCATCGTGCTTTCACGAAGCTACAAAAACAGAGGAACATGAATTTTGTTTTTTAAACAGTTCTCAAACTTTTTTTTAAATATGTACACTCTAAAAAATGCTGGGTTGTTTCAACCTAATTTTGGGTCAAATATGGACAAACCCAAATGTTGGGTTAAAAATGCAATTAAAAATTTTACAGTTGAAAGTTGAAGTTAGGGTTAGTTATTTGAAATGACATTTTTAACCCAACATTTGGGTTTGTCCATATTTATTTGTTTGTTCATATTTATTTTTGTTCAAACAACTCAGCATTGTTTAGAGTGTACAATACATTTGTACTAAATTTATACTAACAGCTCTGAGGTTATCCATAAGCTGGTGTATACACACTCTAAAAAAAATGCTGGGTTGTTTTAACCCAATTGGGTTGGGTTACAGCCATTGGGTTACATTTTTAAGTTACATTTTTAACCCAATATTTGAGTTTGTCCATATTTTGACCCAAAATTGGGTTTGTCCATTTTTACCCATTTTTAACATTTTTAAGTTACATTTTTAACCCAATATTTGAGTTTGTCCATATTTAACCCAACATTTGGGTTTGTCCATTTTTAACCCAAATGTTAGTTCAAACAACTCAGCATTGTTTAGAGTGCGCAATACATTTGTACTAACAGCTCAGAGGTTATCCATAAGCTGGTGTATATACAAATATACTTTATAAGCAATGTAAAATACTGGGTTGTTTCAACCCAATTGTGAGTCAAATATAGACAAACCCAAATGTTGGGTTAAAAATGCAATTAAAAAGTTTACAGTTGAAAGTGAAAGTTGAAGTTGGGTTAAAATTTGAAATGACATTTTTAACCCAACATATGGGTTTGTCCATATTTTACCCAAATTTTGGTTCAAACAACTCAGCATTGTTTAGAGTATACAATACATTTGTACTAAATTTATACACTCTAAAAATGCTGGGTTATTTCAACCCAAATTTGGATCAAATATTGACAAACCCAATACTTGGGTTAACAATTTAAATGACATTTTTAACCCAAAGTTTGGGTTAGTCCATATTTTACCCAAAATTGGGTTAAAACAACCCAGCATTTTTTAGAGTGTGTTATCTTCCTGCTGCTCTTTGTCCAATCAAATGATATAGAATAATGTCTTTTCTCCAAATATCACTTGCCTTTGAATAGCAGGTATCAAATTATATAATACTACTGGCTTTTGATAAATCCCTAACTTCCTGTTTAAAAAGGTTATGCATCAAAAGAAGAATGAAAACTGTGCTCATCAAACCTTTTCTCCTCCTGTCTCCGTTTTGCCAGACGGTTTCATTTTCAATTCTCAAAACTATATAAGACCTAAATCCAGCGTTTTACTAAGAACAACTCGCCTTATCTGTCAATCACCTGAAATGTTATATTCTTTGTTGAAGAAAGGTATTTAAATCTATAATTAGCCTAATTTGCATAAAAGGGGGTGCTTTTGTTGGGGGAAATTATACTTTTTACTTGTTAGAATTTTATTTAGACCTAACATGCATATTTCACAGGTCATCGGTCGATCAAATATTTCCTTGTATAAAACGTAATATATATATAATTAATATTATCTAAACAATTCTAACAATTCTTTCTCTTTGTTGAATTCCTCTTCCTGTAATTCCAATCCAAAAATACAACATCCGGTGATTTGTGGCCAAATGAACTCAATTAAATGGAATGAAGCCAATTACTGCATTTTGGAAATGTATTGTTTATCATCCCACACTGAAGAAAAACGAAAGCAGGCAATGCATATACACTCATTTAAAATGTATATCAACCAGAAATTAGCAACACGACTAAAAATAAATTCACATAAAAAATATACGTATATATTTACATTACATTTGCAGATTCACGTCACATGAGAGCCACTGCTTTAGTGCACTTCAATGTTGGTGTGATGAGAGCACATCTCCCACTTTCTCCTGTCATTCAGTGTGATTTTTTTTTCTCTATCAGTGAGCCGAAGCCACTCCGTCCCGGCAAAGGAGAGGAGGATGCTCAGACTCAATGGGATGGATGGGTGAACTGGATTCAATTTGGATCGGCAGAGTTGGATTACACAGACTGTGACCAAAATTTATCTCCATTCTACTTCTCTCACTGCAAGCTGTATCTGATTTCTGCAGAGGCAAGCGCTGCATGCATAATATTAGCATGTGCCAATGTTAATGAGCCTCAGAAGCTTGGGAGAATCTATGCAGATACGAGAAGGTACAGATGGGCACAGCTTGGACTTGTTATCGATGTCAGATATTGGGTTTTTGTGTAAGGTCAGCTGTAAGAGGATTAATATCATTGCAAAAGTCCTTGCACATCGTCTCTTTTCTACTCCAGAAGACTTGCATGGAAATTGCATGGATGCTTGTAGCGTTTAAATCCTGCACCAGAACTAAAACCAGCATAATTAGGGATGCCAACCATCCAAAATGATACTGAATTTATGGGACTAGAATTGCAGTCCATATTAAATGAGTAGTTCAGTTTAAAAAAAAAACATTTTCTGATAATTTACTCACCCCCATGTCATTCAAGATGTCCACGTCTTTCTTTCTTCAGATGAAAAGAAATTAAGGCTTTTGATGAAAACATTCCAGGATTTTCTCCATATAATGGACTTCAATGGGGTCCAAACGGTTCAAGGTCCAAATGAGAGTTTCAGTGCAGCTTCAAAGGGCTTTAAACGACACCAGACGATGAGTCATTTTTTCAAGTCATTTCGTTCATTTCGTTCATTGAATGCATCAAATGACTCGAAAAAAGATTTGTTTATTTTGATGAACGAGTTCGAACAGGAGAGTCACGAATGCGAATCACAGAACAGAGAAAGGCGAGCATTTGTGCTTATAAAACTTAAAATGTTTCATTTATTTTTTAAATGAGCAATCATTTCGCTAGATAAGACCCTTATTCATCGTCTGGTGTCGTTTAAAGCCCTTTGAAGCTGCACTAAAACTCTCATTTGGACCTTGAACTGTTTGGTTCCCATTGAAGTCCATTATATGGAGAAAATCCTGGAATGTTTTCATCAAAAACCTTAATTTCTTTTCGACTGAAGAAAGAAAGACATGGACATCTTGGATGACATGGGGGTGAGTAAATTATCAGCAAAAGTTTTTTTGTTTTTTTAAAGTGAACTACTTCTTTAAATGATCTTGAACTAGTTTTGCATCCAATACTCAATGTTACAATTACAGATTAGAATGGGAATCAAAAGATGGATGTGAAACACGTTCAGGATTAGTTTTGAGACTTTAAAAATGTACAAAAGCACTAAAAATATTAATAAACGAGAAGTGTGTTCTTTGTGTTCAGTCACAATTCTGTGGTGCTATAAATCGCCTGGGTAGAAACTAAACTGATATGTGTGTAATGATGTGTGACACCTTAGTATGACATTAAAATTCATTAATTTTTTCAACAGATGCTGTATGGCAGTGAGTCGAAATCAAAGTGACTGCATCTCAAATGCATTTTAGCACATTATTCTTTCATAAACACATAGATAGAGGCAGGCGTATACTGGGACTGTCTAGCATTTCAAGTGTGGTATGAAGAAAAAGAGGAAATATAATTCTATAAAACAATATATAAATATTATTGAAATTATTTTAAAAAAACACACTGGTTAGTTTCACATGGCTCCTTCTCCACAAATCATGCAAAAAAAAAATTGTATATTAATAATATAATGTTGTAGGGCTGTCAAATGATTAATCGCATGCAAAATAAAAGTTTGTTTACATAATATATGTGGGGGCACTGAGTATAATTATTTTATATATAAATACACACACATGCATGATTATATTTAAGAAATATTTTTATGTATATACTTTATATAGATTTTTATATAATATATATTATATAAATATAAATATTTTATATATAAACAATATTTTTTTCTTAAATATACATGCATGTGTGTGTTAATATATATATACACTACTGGTCAAAAGTTTAGGGTTGGTAAGATTTTTTATGTTTTTAAAAGAAGCCTCTTCTGCTCACCAAGGCTGCAATTTTTTGATAAAAAATACACAAAAAACACAGTAATATTGTGAAATATTATGACAATTAAAAATGACTTGTTTATGTTAATATATATTAAAATGTAATTTATTCCTCTGAAAAAAAGCTGAATTTTCAGCATCATTACTGCCAGTCTTCAGTGTCCCATGATCCTTCACAAATCACTCTAATATGATGATTTTATGCTCCAAAAACATGTATGATTATTATCCATGTTGAAAACAGTTTTTTACATTTTTATTTCAGGATTCTTTAATGAATAGAAAGTTCAAAAGAACAGCTTTTATCTGAAATGAAAAGCTTTTGTTACATTAAACACCCTTTAAAAAGTTTGGGGTCAGTAAGAATTTGTGTTTTATTTTTGGGGGAAATAAATAAGAAATCAATACTTCTATTCATCAAGGATGAGTTACATTGATCAAAAGTTACAGTAAAGACATTAATAATGTTAGAAAAGATTCTAATTAAATAAATGCTGTTCTTTGAACTTTCTATTCATCAAAGAATCCTGAAATAAAAATGTAAAAAACTGTTTTCAACATGGATAATAATCATACATGTTTTTGGAGCATAAAATCATCATATTAGAGTGATTTGTGAAGGATCATGTGACACTGAAGACTGGAGTAATGATGCTGAAAATTCAGCTTTTTTTCAGAGGAATAAATTACATTTTAATATATATTAACATAAAAAAGCTCATTTTAAATTGTCATAATATTTCACAATATTACTGTGTTTTTTGTGTATTTTTGATCAAAAAATTGCAGCCTTGGTGAGCAGAAGAGACTTCTTTTAAAAACATAAAAAATCTTACCGACCCTAAACTTTTGACCGGTAGTGTATATACAAAATAATGATACACAGTGCACCCACATATATTATGTAAACACAAACTTTTTATTTTGGTTTGAAAGCCCGTGAATATATTGAAATATTTTCAAAATATATGGTTTCATCATCTGTTATTATTACTACATGTTTTATTATTATCAATGGTGAAACCAATTGTGCTGCTTAATATTTTTGTAGAAACCAGAACATCTTTGATAAATAGAAAGTGCAAAAGAACCGCATTTAATTGAAATATAATTAACTGATAATTTTATAATTTTTGCGACACATTCAGTGAATCAAAAGTGTCAGTAAGTTTACATTTTACATATATATATAAAAAAAAAAATCATGCAAACCCCAAACTTTTGAAAGGCAGTGCTAATATGAGTTAGTGGAAGCTACAAGCAGTTTCCAACACTGACCTGCACAGATCTGTGTGTGTGGTGAATCTGGGTGAGTGTGTGAGCCGAAGACACGCTCTCGCTCTCAAACTGTCTCCGGACGCTGGCCAGCCCTCCAGGCAGAGAACAAACCTCGTCCTCCATGACCTGAAACAGACACAGACAGACCGGCCGCCTGCATCTGAAAAATCACGCTAAGCAGATTTATGCTTTTACAAGAGCTGCGAGATTATGGGAAGCAAAGTGTGATCACTTGTCTCTCGTCTTCATCCACCGCTGAACAAAAAATATTCATATATTCATGAGACAATGCGGCTTATGCACACACACAAGCACAGCTTCCAGCCTTTATCTCATTATCTCTGTGACTTTACAAAATCACATTTTAAGATTTTGCATGACAGTCGCATTTGCATGGCATCTCGTCTGCGGCCCTGATATCGTGAGGTTTCATTAACCCTTCGGTCGCCCCTGCATTGTAGTGCACATGCTTTGTTTCAGCGCCTACTTCGCTTAATTAATAATGCACATCAATTAATGAAAAAAATGCACCACAAAATGATTGAATATGCAATTTGCAACTGAAAACCAATTTATTCATTCAACCCAATACATATTGAAAACCATTTGTAAGTGCTATATGTAAGATAGAGCAAACTGATCTGTGACACTGCCATCCAGAAGCTATAAAATGGTGAAAGTGCTCAGATATACATCTGCATACATATTTATAACGCTCTTCTCCGGCATTTGATGTCGAACTCATGCCATGAATGATGAAATACATAAATAAACATTTCTCCTAAATATAAATGGAGTTTACAGCCTGACAGCAACAGTTAACATTAATTGCTGCAGGTAAACAATGCCTTATAAGATTTATATTTCAATGAAATATAAACAAAAGATTTATATTTCAAATAAATGCTGTTTGAACATTCTATTCAAAGAATCCTGAAATAAAATCACAGTTTCCACAACCGTTTTCAACACTGATAATAACCAGAAATGTTTAACAAGCATAAAATCAGCATATTATCATTGAGTAACGATGCTAAAAATTCAGCTTTGATCACAGGAATAAATTACATTTTAAAATATATGCACGGACATTTTTAATTGTAATAATATATGACAATTGTATAGTTTTTACTGTGTTTTTAATCAAATAAATCCACCCTTGGTCAGCATAAGAGGCTTTTTCTTGAAACATTAAACAAACTTACCAACCCCAAACTTATATATACATGGTCCTTGTGAAAATATCTGAGTTCATCTAAAGTGCCTTAATATAACCCCAATTTCTGTTCACTTAAAGGGATATTCCACTTTTTTTTTGGAAATAGGTTCATTTTACAATTCCCCCAGAGTTAAACTGTTGAGTTTTACCGTTTTTGAATCCATTCAGCCGATCTTCGGTTCTTGGCGGTACCACTTTTAGCATAGCTTAGCATACATCATTGAAGTGGACAAGACCATTAGCATTTCTCAAAAAAAAAAAAATAATAATAAAAAGGCCAAAGAGTTTAAATGTTTTTCCTATTTTAAAACTTGAATCTTCTGTACTTACATCTGCACTAAGACTGACGGAAAATGTAAAGTTGTTATTTTTTAGGTGCTAATGCTAATGGTCTTGTCCACTTCAATGATGTATGCTAAGCTATGCTAAAAGTGGTACCGCCAGAACCGGAGATTCGGCTGAATGGATTAAAAAAATGAGCCTATTTCCAAAAAAAAAAAAAATGTGGAGTATCCCTTAAAACGAGAAATGAGTCAACATCCAAAAATATTGTTAATGTCCAAGTTCATATCCAAAAACTACCTGTGTATTTTCACTCGTACAAAAGCTGAAACAATAACTTTGCTGTACTTTTGACCCCCCTGTAGGGATCTGACCTCAACTGGGCCCGGAGAGGACGTGCAGAGCTGTTTTTAGCAGACAGCCAAAGAGTGAGAAACTGGAGAGGTCCTGAACTCCTACTGGTTACCCATCAACACTTCACTCTCACACTGACACAAAGCCATAGACAACAATGATGTCACTGCACTCGCACATGAGCAGAAGCATTCGGCTCTATAACCCACAGTCACTCAAAGACATGCTTTCTGTCACCCGGGCATGAAAAACTACATAATATTGCTATATTTTTGCCAATGATAAGGATACATTGTGAATACACTGATGCCTTGAAAACCCATTAAATATAAAAATATGGCAAACTATAAAAAATAGTTGAGCCAAAAATGAATCTGTCAACATTTACTCATTAAGTTGGTCTAAACCTGCATCAAATTCTTTCTTCTGTTGAACACAACATTTTTTGAAGAATGTTGGTAACCAAACAGTTACTGGTCCCCATTGACTTCCATGGTATAGAAAAAAAATAAAATACAATGAAAGTCAATGGGGACCAGATATTTTTTGGTCACCAACATTCTTCAAAATATTTTCTTTTGTGTTCAGCAGATGAAAGAAAACTCATAAAGCTTTGAAACAACTTCAGGGTGAATAAATAATGACCGAATTTTCATTTTCGGTTCAACTATCCCTTTAATTCTTCAAAAATAATTCACACAGTCACTTCTAAATATTATCAAGTGCTTCACTTTACTCATTAAACACTGTTATTTATTTCAAAAGCTCTGATTTTTACAAGGATAGTTTCAAGTTAATTAACCAAATGTTATTTTCAGCTTTTTAGAGCAAATTTTTCAGATAATTAAAGAATCAAATGTCAAAAACTAAACAGCTTGGCTAATAGTTGTTTTTTTTAAAGCTTAAGCAAGAAAAAAAATATTTGCCAACATGTCAAGAAACATAATTCAGATCATATCAAAACACTGTTCAAAAGTTTTTTTTTGACAGAAGTCTCTTATGCTCACCAAAGCTGCACTTATTTGGTTAAAGATACAGTAAAAACAGACATATTCTGAAATATTATTACAATTTAAACCAACTGTTTTCTGTTTGAATATGTTTCAATGTAATTCAAATACGATTGACAATTAGAAAACAGTTTGGACAGTTAATAAATGTATTGCAGATATCATTAATTCAAGATTTTAAAGTACAACATCCATGCTCCAGATGAGACGTTAAAGGGATAGTTCACTTTGAAATTATTATTTGGTATGTTTTAGCTTACCTCAAGGGCATTCAAGATGTAGGTGTCTTTGTTTCCGCAGTATTTTCAATTTTAATATTGTTAGGTCAAACCGTTCGTGTCTATCAGTCATATAATGGAGGTCTATGGTCACCACCTTAAAGAGCATGCACAGAGAAGTCCAAATTAATCATGATTTAATGACTCGTAAATGTAAGTACACATTGATGGCATAAGACACAGAAACGAGCGGTTTGTGTGAGAAGACGAACAGTATTTATATCGTTTAACCTCTTGTAACCAAAATCACTTGGATGTGGCTGTGCTTACAAGAGGTAAAAACGATATAAATACTGTTCATTTTCTCACACAAACTGCTCGTTTCGTGTCTTAGGCCATCAATGTGTACTTACATTAATGAGTCATTAAATCATGTTTAATTTGGACTTCTCTGTGCATGCTCTTTGAGGTGGTGACCATAGACCTCCATTATGTCTAGAACGGACCTTTAAACCAAGGCCCTGATTCTAAAAATCCCGGGATGTCCTTTGAAAAAGAGTAGGGGTATAATTTGCCCCTTGGCCTGTGTCCATGGCCTCCTAATCATCCCTATATACTGTATATATTTGTTTGGCTTCATCACTGTCTCCTCTCCACCAGTAAGCTGGTGTGTGTTGGCGTTCTGGCACAATTCGCATCATCGCATCATCCAGGTGATAATGCTGCAAAATGGTGGTGGTCGAGGAGATTCCTATTGGTTGTAATACGTTTCCTATTGAAAGGGTAGTATCTATGAAAACAAGTCTTTTGCTTCTCAACTGAATGTCATATTTTATCTCGGCGAATCTTGTGAGTCAAACTACTGACATCTCTAAATTCAGTTTCCAAGAAACCTAACTGTCACTTGCCCGTATACGGGCAATCTAACTTTACTTCACTATATTACTATTAAATCCTAATCTAGTCATGACAAACTATATATCGTTGGAAAGGTCTAAGACTCCTAAATAGATATTTTAGCGCTGTTTCTTTCTTACAAATTATGAATGAATTCAGTAATATATGAGTGCTATCGACAAGAGTGCACCTGAAAAAATCAAAGTCATTACAGGAGTTTCTGACCTTTGTCACAAAAAGTCGACGCACACACTTTTAATAATTGATAACTTTGGTTTTTAGTGCTAAAAGTTCATAATAAAACATAATTAGTATTTGTCAATAAAAAAAGATAAAATTATATTTTAAAAAGTAAGGTAAGAAGTCCTCTAAAAATAGTATATTATATATCTAAATTATTATTTTTAGTTATTATTATATCACATATTTTAGTAATTATCATAAATTAGGTATTATTTGAAAGCTTACGAACTCAGAATTCATCCTGTGAAACCCGTTTTGAAATTGGACGTTGCGTTACCATAGAAACGGTATTTTTTTATTAGGCCCCTCCCCTTGTGGGCATCATCTTTCATAATTTATTATCAAAACCTTTTCTAATCTTGACAAAACACATATTGTCAGAAAGGTCTGAGTCTCAAGGTTCCATATTTAGTGACAGAAGTGATATTTGGATAGAAATTTATTAATTTGTTATGGCAGAATGCATACAAATAGATTAAATGGAATTCAATGGCACCCGGTGGCTATTTTTGGTATAACGCCTAAACAAAATCTCATGGGAACTTCAAAATTTGTGATATCAACTTTAAATTTGGAACACAACTTGGTTAAATATATAGCTTTCATTTTATAGTAATTTTATAGTAAAAAATATTTTGTAAAATAATTATTTTATATTAAAAAATATATAATAAATTATATTTGATTTACTGTAAATTATAACAATGAAGATTACCTATTAATTGTCATTTAAGTGAAATTACTGAACTTAAATATACAAGCTTGATAAAAATGGTCATTTCAGAAGAAAATTTGCAAATGGCATTTAGAGGCTTTTGCATCTGAACTCTGTCATATATTCCAAAGCATACTTGAATTACAACCATTTAAGTTTGTATAGTGCTTTTTAATGTCAATTATCAAAAAGGGGGGTGACGGGTAAGGGGTTAAGATTTAACCAGAACTGTCAAATCCTCTGAGGTTTCTGCACAATGCACTGCCTGCTGGAGTCATCTAAAGTCCATTGCTTTTCTAATTCATGTGGTCGCGCTCGTGTCCTCATCGCTGTGTTTGTCTGTCAATCCTTCAGTCTCTATTACTGCGACAAGCAGCGCAAATCAAACACACACTGCTTTCTATTGTGTTTTGATGTACCACGCAGCAATTACCGCATAAATCAATGAGTTTGGAATTATACATGAATCTGACGCCGAGTGTGTTCGGTCCTCAGACAGTGTTTAAACGCAGAACAGTCAGAATTTATCAGCTTTGATCGTTTGCTCTAATGGACGTTGACATAACAAGTTTGCGTGGCGCACAAGTGCCTCATTTGCGTCATTGAAATTATATTGGCTGATCAATCTGAAGGCACTCAGACAGCTGGATGGGAACCGCTGAGTAAACAGCGTTGGTCTTTCCAACAGAAGCTCTTAAGGCTTGTCTAAACATGACTGATGGATGGAAGTGATGGAGCAGAATCACTTAAGCCCCGCTTACACCTGGTATTAACATCCATCTTGAGCGGTTCGCTCACAAGTGGTCACCTGACACCGATCGCTGTTTACTCATGGTATTTACATCTTAAATGAACATATCGGTGTGTGTGTGAAGCATACCGTGCTGGAGAAGCCTGTTTTGTCCTGTTTGGAAACAGCCACCTGGTAAACAGCCATGCGGTTCTTCAGCGGGACGGGTTCGGAGTGAGCGCTTTCTTCAAGCGCACCTGTCCTGGATTCTGTAGGTGTAAATAGATCAAAAGACACAATAAACTAATATACAATATACATTTGTATATTGTGTTAAGACAAAAAGTGCCTTTTTAAGCCTAAAACCGTATTCTGGACAAATGTGGACAAAATAGTTTTAATTTATTTTTTTTAAAAATACTTCCCTTTATCTGAGTGGTACAAGACTTAGCTATTTTTCCTAAGGTTGCCTCCTGAACACACACTCTTTTTTTTTACTAAATTTTACAATGTTAAGTGGGTGGAAAAATACTCCTTAATCTTGTTTGGGTCAAAAATGGGCACCCATAGAAATGAATGGGAAAAACTGTAATTTAGTGCATTCTAAAATAAGCCAAAATGAGACACCAGGTGACAGCAAAGTCACTTCATCTTTAGGTTTTAGCTCTAAGAACTTATTGGAATGATATTTTAATGTAGTTAAAATTTTTTAAAAAATAAAGCATAAAAATAAGCATAATTCACATAGATAATATGGTACTTTTTGAAGTAAATAAATTAAAAAAATACACCCAAAATAAAAAATACACCATAAATGGATAGACAAAACTTTAACAAAGACAATGATATGACATTTATAATAAATAAAAATTAGGATCACACCTGAGTCCTCTGTGCCCACATTTGTCCACAATTACAGGATTAAGGGCTATAAAGTGAATACGGTTTGAGGGCTACATCACCACCATAATGCTGTGTGGTTACTAAGCCTGCGTTTACACCAGCATCAAAAACACCTGGACATGTGACCTACGTCTAAACATGCATATGCGATTCCCCTTTTTAAGTTTACAAGTCGAGGGCGATATGTTTGCCCAACAATTCATATTTTAAAGCAGACGTGCCTGTAAGCGCACACAGAAACATTCAAGGAACAGGTTTTCAACCTTAAATAAACAGCTTCGCTACTGAAAGCTGCATTATACCTCTCTCTGACCTCTCTCCCCCTCTCTCTCTAACTTATCCAAGCTGGCAAATAGGGTATGAGGGAAGATTCCCCCCCTTAAAGGAGTAGTTGACTTTTGAAAAAACTTTTGCTGATAATTTACTCATCTTACCCTCAAATTACCCTAATAAAAGCCACCCGACGTGAATCATATATATATATATATATATATATATATATATATATATATATATATATATATATATATATATATATATATATATATATATATATATATATATATATATAGTAAGGCCTTTCAAAACCCAAGGGTTGACCATGTCACAACCCAATGCAATCACCAAAAGAATTCTTTTGGAAGGGGATTAATGTAAACTCAGATATCGGGTGCAGTCTAAAGTGAATGCAAATGGATAAATGGTCAGAAGATCCGATCTGTGAATTAAAGGAGTAGTTCACTTTTGCTGATAATTTACTCACCCCCATGTCATCCAAGATATCCATGTCATTCTTTTCTCCAGTCGAGAAGAAATTAAGGTTTTTGATAAAAACATTCCAGGATTTTTCTCCATATAATGGACTTCAATGGGGTCCAAACGGTTCAAGGTACAAAAGACATTTTCAGTACAAACTGAAACTGTTCAGAAGGGCTTTAAAACGATTCCAGACGATGAATAAGGGTCTTATCAGAGCGAAACGAGTGGCCATTTAAAAAATAAAATAACAAAGTTTAGGTTTTATAAGCTCAAATGCTCGCCTTGCTCTGTTCTGTGATGCGCGTTGTGACTCTCCTGTTCGAACTCGTTCATCAAAATGAATGAATCTTTTTCCGAGTCATTTCGTTTTCATTTCGTTCGTTGAATGCACCAAATGTACTAATCAATGCACCAATTCTACTAATCAATAGAATTGTGGCAACAGATTACAAGCAATATTATTAATGAAATTTAACAAATTAGAATTGAGTAATAATTAATCAAATTACACGTTAAAAGTTAACAATTTATAATGAGTAAAGCCAAAAAATTTACAAAAATATCTCACTAACAGACAGACGTCAAAGATTAATTAAGAACTCTTTATTTTATATTTCCAACATTGAAGACACCTGATGTTAACAAGCAGAATCACTGAAGGAGAAAACCGTCATTTTAACAAACACCGATCACCATAATGGTGACTTAAATTTGTTTTTTTGGTTGTTGCTGTAAGTTTTACTCATTTAAAATGAGTACTTTTAAGGAATTAATTTGATTAATTATTACTCAATTCTAATTTGTTCAATTCAATTAATAATATTGCTTGTAATCTGTTGCCACATTTTTTTTGATTAGATAAAGCATATTCATTTTTACAGTGCAGAGCAAGGTGAGCATTTGAGCTTATAAAACTTAAACTTTGTTATTATTCATTAAATGAGTCATCGTTTCGCTTGATAAGACCCTTATTCATCGTCTGGAATCGTTTAAAGCCCTTTGAACAGTTTGCACTGAAACTGTCTTTTGGATCTTGAACCGTACAGTAAAGTTCATTATATGAAGAAAAATCCTGGAATGTTTTCATCAAAAACCTTAATTTCTTTTCGACTGAAGAAAGAATGACATGGACATCTTGGATGACATGGGGTGACTAAATTATCAGCAAAAGTATTTTTTCAAAGTGAACTTCTCCTTTAAGACTTGCAGTGTAAACACAGCCTTAGGGATTGACTGGGATGATCTGGGTTTTACTTATTGGCCCAGGACAAAAGCTGGCACAGAAACAGCACCTCTCAGACTGATTAGAGAAATCATTCATGTCTGTAGCACAAAGTGTAAAGGATGAGTCACATGCAAATGTTCAATACTTAGTGTTGGGTGTTTCTTTAAACCTGTAGATTTCAACAATACTAAAGGCGATGCTTGACTTGGCAAACACTGCCAAATTACACCAGGTCATTAATTCATAAAAGCAAGATTAACTGCAGGGCATATTGAAACAGAGTCAAAAGATTGTTTGATGAATATATAAATCTCCAGAGCTGTACTATTTGACATTTCCCCCCTCCTCACTTTGTAAAAACAACACTTAAATGAATGCACCAGATTTTTTAGGTAGAGCGTGTTTCTAAAAACTTCAATAAAGACTGATTACAGCAATCTGTGAGTCATACAGTGGCTTCATTAAGACTTTAATTGTGTTGCTCATTAAAAAAAGGAGATGAATTGCTTTATCCACAACAAATGACACTTCACTAATGACTCGACAATAAAATGACAACATTCTGCACTCGGCAAGCGGGATAAATTGAATTATCAGGAATCCTATTCAGTATTCAGCCAAACGCCTTACAAGGAGTTCATATTCGTGGATGCAGAGCATATCACATGTGACCAGAGGTCATATTTGCAAAGGTCAAATAGATGGTCATATCTACACAGGACGCAATTCCAGCTAAGACAACAGACTATCCGTCATCGCGGTCTCAAAGGCCAGACACCTCCGAGTCGTTCTAGGATGAAGTCACGCTGTATTTCTAACAAGCCTAAACATAGCCGGAGGTGAGACCTTAATGGGAGACGTTGCAAGGTGGTGGAGAAACTTTCATAACCTAAGGCTGTCTCGCTTCCATCCAGGAGCATCACAGAGATCAATTACACCGCCAGCCCATCACTAAGCTAAACGTTGTCGAATATGAAAATGGCTGCTGTAAAATCTCATTACGGTAATGAGCTGTTGGCATCTTGAACAGTTTACGCATCAGAACCGAGCTTCTTATCCCACCCTCTGTGTTAGCACATTTATATTGATGTATAGGCAAAGCAACATGCGCTAATGTGGGTGTACAACCACCCGATTCCTCTGAAGAACTCAAATTTGAACTGACTGAGGGGTGTATAATAGCCTGTCACATGTGATTGAACTTGTTTCTGACATACAGCCCATCTGATGCAGTTCTGGATTGGCTCTGTAGCAAAAAATAGACAATAGACAAAAAAATTTCTTTCTTACATCTATCTTGCATCATGGATGCTTACAGAAGACTGTTCTATAATGTTCTATAAAGCTCGGAGAACAAAACACACTAAAACGTCCACCAAAAATTAAATTAATACAAAATTCATTGCACAGTTCAAATTAATTATCTAACCCTAAAACCAACCTGATCTCACAGGAATTCGTACGAATTTTACGAGGTGGCTAATTCGTAACAATTCATACGTAGGGCCCTATAATTTCTGCGATCACGGAATAAAAAGCACACTCTTTTTACAACTAAAATAAAATAAAAATTAATTCCCAAAAATTATAACGGAAAAAACGGAATTTGCAAAAATTAAAACGGAAAAAACAGAATTTTGGAAAAAATAAAATGGAATTTGGGAAAAAATAAAACGGATTTTATAGGGCCCTACATACGACCTCACTCGTACGGATTAGTACGATTTTGCTAAATCATACATATTTTACGAATTGGCCAATTCATATGAATTCGTATGAATGACCTACCCCTTACCCCGCCCCTAAACCTAACCATCATGTGGGTTTAGACAAATCCATACAAATTCGTACGAGTGAGTTCATACGAATTAGCCACTTTTTAATCACTTGTACAAATTCGTATGAATTGGTTGCGAGATAGGGTAGCCTAAAACCGTATTCTGGACAAATGTGGGCAAAATAGTTTTGATTTATTTTTAAAAAATACTTCCCTTGATCTGAGCGGTACAAGACTTGGCTACTTTTCCTAAGTTTGCTTCCTGAACACACACCATTTTTTTATCAATTCTACAATGTTAAGTGGGTGAACTTATTAATCTTGTATTTGGGTCAAAAATGGGCACCCATAGAAATGAATGGGAAAAACTGTAATATAGAGCATTCTAAAATAAGCCAAAATAAGACACCAGGTGACGGCAAAGTCACTTCATCTTTAGGTTTTAGCTCTAAGAACTTGATATTTAATGTGGTTAAAAAAAAATAAAAAATACAACAACATAGTAATTAATTTACATAGAAAATATGGTACTTTTTGAAGTTAATAAATTTAAAAATACGCCCAAAATAAAAAAAAAAGTCATAAATGGATAGACAAAACTTTATCGAAGACAGTGATATAACATTTATAATAAATACAAATTAGGATCACACATGAGTCCTCTGTGCCCACATTTGTCCACAATTACAGGATTAAGGGCTAAAAAGTGAATACGGTTTGAGGGCTACAATATTTTACCAAATATTAGTATCTGGTAAATTATGATACTCAGTGTTTGTGTGTGCATTTTTATGTGGCAGTTTTGGAACAGAGCTTATATTAGTTTAAAGGTAGCTTTGATTTTTTAATAGATCAAGCACACTCTCAAAAAATAAAAATAGAAGAAAGATCTTTTTCTGAAGATAGCAATTAAAATTAATGCGCTCTGGATGTGTTAGCAAAAGCATGAATATGAGATGCGGCATGGCTTTTATTTGTGTTTCCTTATTGGGAAAACCATTCAAAGCGCTGACAGCAGCATTGTGGGAAATGCTTTGGTGTCTTCATTATAGAGTGACAGTCTAAGCCGGGAATCTGATGACATGCCAGTGAATGAAATGTGTTCAGGATGAGGATGAGTGCAAGAATCTATAGCTTGTTTATGCATATCCATATCAAACACAACTATATATTTGACTGTGGGGGCCATTTTAGTACAGTGAACTCATTGCCATGTTCAAGAAACCAATTTGAAATGATTCGAGCTTTGTGACATGGTGCATTATCCTGCTGGAAGTAGCCATCAGAGGATGGGGACATGGTGGCTATAAAGGGATGGACATGGTCAGAAACAATGCTCAGGTAGGCCGTGGCATTTAAACGATGCCCAATTGGCACTAAGGGGCCTAAAGTGTGCCAAGAAAACATCCCCCACACCATTACACCACCACCACCAGCCTGCACAGTGGTAACAAGGCATGATGGATCCATGTTCATGTTCTGTTTACGCCAAATTCTGACTCTACCATCTGAATGTCTCAACAGAAATCGAGACTCATCAGACCAGGCAACATTTAGGTACATATATTTGTAGACATACACTAAGTTTCGTTATGAAACACTAAATGGCACAGGCTGATGGGTCTTTAACCCAGCTGATATTTTTTACATTGTTAACTACATGGCACGAGCTGATTGGCTCATGTTCATTGGCAATGTTATGCTGTTGTTGAATCAGTATGTCTTACATGCTCACATCAGTGTTTCGGTGTATTTATTGACACATTGTAAAAAAAATATTTTTGGTTTAACTTAAAAAGTAAGTAACCTGGTTGCCTTAAAATTTTAAGTTCATTGAACTGGAAAAAGTGAATTCATACAATAAAGGAGAACGATTTAATCATCAGAAACTCAAAATTATATGTTATCTGAACTAAATAAATTATTTAAGTTGATTTGACAAAAGAAAAAAAGGTTGTGATTAACCTGGGTTGCCTTAAAATTTTAAGTTGATTGAACTTGAAAAAGTGAGTTAGTAAAATGAAGGAGATTAATTTAATCATCAGAAACTCAAAATAATAAGTTATTTCAACTTAATAAATTATTATAAAGTTGATTTAACAAAAGAAAATATGTTGTGATAACAAATCTTGAAAATATTTTTTTACAGTGAATTGGAAACAATCAACATTGCAGATCTATTCCGCCAAGACATGGTCATATTCATTACAATGCTAAACTCAATGGTCATATAATGGTCTTATCCATTACAATGCTAAACTAAAAAAAAAAAATCCTAAAATCCAAAAAAAATCCAAAGTGTTGTCATGAAATAAATATACATTACAATAGTTATTTTGCATGACTGTTAAGAGAACTGGGAAGTAAATATGCTAAAATAAAATCAATCCCAAAAGGTCAATGCATCTTACTCTCTCCTATTTAAAAATAAGCTTCACTTTCTTTCTGCAAAACATGATTTCTAATTTTATTTCTTATGATTTTGGACTGAAAAATAACCAAGTCATTTTCTTGAGATTCACCCAGTTATAATCTTACAACATCCATTATAGAGTGCACTAATGGTCGGCCACTGTCTGCATTTGCAGTAAAAGCAGAGGGCCGATCATATCATAAAATGCTGTATTGCCGCACGATCAGCAAAACGGACTCTTCATTAACTTTTAATGATTTCGTTCCACGTAAAGACTTATTTATGGCACTGAAGCATTTATTAAATAGTTACATAAAGATGAATAAAACGCTTGTGACGGGTGGAGTGTTTTGGGTTCACTTCTGTATAAACGTGATGGCAGCCCGTTTTTTTTCAATGGTCTAAAAATGAAATATACGCATTAATGGCTCTGAATACTGAGATACAAGTATTTGGTTAGGCATTAGTGTGTTCTAGTGTCACATTTAGTAATTTCATTTACTTACTTGATTATTTGTCATGCTGCAGAAGCTTTTATCTAAAGCTTAAAGCACACTTATTATATCCCAAGAGCAACCTGGGGTTAGGTCCTTTGCTCGAGGGCACTGAAGGAGTTTCATGCATCATCTCTTGTGGGTTTTGAGTCTACAACCAAGCCGTTTCCAGCCTGTCATTGAGTATTATGCTATACACAACCTCTTTTTACTTCATTATTGTGGCATATTTCTATGAAACAGGACGCAGAACTGCCTTAATTCTTTGTGGCATTGATTCAACAAGGTGCTCAAAGCATTCTTTAGAAATGTTGGCACATATTGATAGGATAGCATTTTGCAGTTGATGAAGATTTGTGGGATGCACATGCAGGGCACAAAGATCTGGTGACTGTGGGGCCATTTTAGTACAGTAAACTCATTGTCATGTTCAAGAAACCAATTTGAAATGATTCAAGCTTTGTGACATGGTGCATTATCCTCCTGGAAGTAGCCATCAGAGGATACATGGTGGCCATAAAGTGATGGACATGGTCAGAAACAATGCTCAGGTAGGCCGTGGCATTTAAACGATGCCCAATTGGCACTAAGGGGCCTAAAGTGTGCCAAGAAAACACATTACACCACACCATTACACCACCACCACCACCAGCCTGCACAGTGGTAACAAGGCATGATGGATCCATGTTCTCACTCTGTTTATTCTGACTAGGGTTGCAAAGGGGCTGAATATTTCCGGTAAATTTCCAGAAACTTCCCAAAAATCCGGGAAAGATTCCGAAAAATCCTGAAAAGTTTCCAAAATTCTGGAAAGTTTCCGAAAATCCTGGAAAGTTTCTGGAAACTTTGCAACCCTAATTCTGACTCTACCATCTGAATGTCTCAACAGAAATCGAGACACATCAGACCAGGTGACATTTTTCCAAAAATTGAACAGGTGTTCCTAATAGGTGACTATAAATTATGTTCCATATAGTTCAAAAGAAATGCCTAAATATTAAGGTACTGATTCAATAACTGAAAATATACAGTAAATAAACAAAAAAAAACTGTTTGAGCTCTATTACACAGTCCTATATATAAAATATCCCCAAAAAGGTAAAACGTATCAAAGTATCAAAATAGCTGTAATCGCCCAGCCCTGTAGCCAGAAGACATTTCTAAAATGCACAGCAGTCACATGGTGCATGATCCTGGGTGGTGGTACATAACATCACCGGGTAAAGAGTAGTCTATTTTAGCCGTGCTGGGGTGGGGGGTACGTTGGTGTAAACCCATCAACCTGTCAAGAAGGATGAGCAACCACAGACATCCACCACCCAAAATAAGCCTGGTTACAGCTACTCTTGTGCTTCGAAGCATTTAAAATGCGTCTCGTGTTAGAGAAGATGAGGGAACATCCTTGTTCTTCATATTCAGGACAGCGCTCTATATGGCATGCTTATAGCTTACTATCAAGCTTTCACCCTAAGTCAGAGATCGCACGGATCCACACGCTTTAAAAGTGTCAACAATCCGGGGCTATAACTTGTAATGAGTTATGTACAGTCCAGAGCTCACATGACAGGAAAGTGAAGTAATCTAGGCGCCAAGTAGCCGCAAAAATAAATCTAACTTATTTTAAACCAGGGTGACTGGTGGGGTCGGGTTTCTGAGAGCTGAAGAGAGCTGAACTTGATCGTTGATTTAACTCATGAAAGTGCCACAATACAGTGTTTATATGCAACGTGATCTCATGAGATTACGTATGCATTTGTAGGTAAAGTGTCGTTCTATCATAAGTATGTATAATTACGTTTTATATGCGCAGAAACGTATAATACAGACGTATTTACAGTATTAAAACGTAAAATATTTACGTATTAATAGCACAAAAACTTCATTTATTTACGTATGAACAAATCCACCGACGTACACATTTGTATGTAAGATGTATCACAATTTATTCATATTAATATCGTAGCATTATGTTTTGACCCTAGTGCATTCCACGGTCTTATTAATTAAGTTTTTAGTCGCATTTATTGAATTAACATTTTCATTGATTATAATTTCATTTCTGCTCCGTACTTCATACAAAACTATTACAATACTGCCAGAGAAGACTGCGACTGCAACGCATTCGTCATGTGAACGGCTTTTGGTATGGGTTTTGACATTTTCGTAATAAATACATTATTGTGATACTTGTTTGTTAGTTATGTTTTCTTTATAATTGTAGTTTGTTGTATGTTAGTTTTAAGGAATTGTTATGGGTAGGTTTAGGGGTAGGAGTAGGATTGGTGGCTCAAAATAGATTTTAATGCTAACGTTATATTGTTAATAAAACTGCCCTTTCCCAACACCGTTTTATCTTTTTTTTATATTATGTATAAAATGGGTATGTTTAGGTTTGGGATTAGGGTTATGGGATCTTACATTTATCTATAAAATGGTAAAAGGGAAATTATACAGATATCTGTAAGATATAGAATATACGTAAACAGTTTACGTTTGTTAGCTGTAAAAACGTAATAATGTTACGTTTAAATGTTGCAGATACGTCCAATATTATACGTTTCTACCTTGATTAAAGGGATCGTTCACTTTGAAATTAATTTTTGGTATGTTTTGGTATGATTGCGCGCATGACATCACTGTTTTCAAAAAATGTGCGTTTTTTTTTTTTTACATTACAATAAAGGTATCATTTTAAAACACTTGCAAAATTGCAAGTTTGTGTCTTCAGCCCCCTAAACACTGCTATCTTGTAAGTGATCAGCCAAAGCACATAAAAAGTTTTCTGTTTTTATTTGTGTCGTATAAACGGCCCCTTAAATTTAATACAACTAATAAAACCAACACAGATTTAAATGTTTTTCTATGAAAAAGCTGTAAAATTCAGTTTCAACAAATAAATGAGTGAATCTTCTGTTCTGTTCTTTTATTGTTGGTCTCTTAAATGTTGAATTTATAGTAGATGAGCTCTATAAACCAATTCACAAAAGTGAATCATAAATCTCAATGCATCTTATGAGAAAGTGGGACATTTTAAGAGAGAAGCACATTTTTTTTGTTATTATCTCAACTTGCTTGGTTATAAAAACGCACATGATGACAAATAACAGCTATTTAGCGTTTAATGCTAAACTAGTAAAAAACAAAAAATCAGCATTAAATCAAAATGAACCAACTGAACTTAAAACCACATTTTTGTCTTATAGATTAATTGGTGCACCTTCTTTTTTAATTGAAATAAAAGTCTTTGCAATCCTCCTGCATTTCTGAAACAACTTTCCTTCATTGCTGACGTCACAAATCCCTAATACTTTTCAAACCTGGCCCTTAACGTGTCCGTCACCATGATCTTTAATGCCTCTAAGTATAAAGAACGAGCTTGCGGCGCCTCATTGAACACCTGGAAATGCCTTCTCATAAAAAGCAATCCCTATTTCAATGTTTGTCACGTTGAAAAAACTTTTTGAGAGTGAGTGAAATTAAATTTGTAAAGTCAATTTTGTTATTTGTTGCAGAAAGAGTGAGGTTAAAGAGAGAGAGAAAACAAATTTACAGGCAATTTCAAGACAGTGACAGAATTGATCAGGTGAAAAAGAGACAAACAACTTCTTAATGAGAACCTTGTGTTTTCCGTCATTAAGACAGAGCCTAGAGTCTGACATCAGTCTGGAGGAAGATTGCTGGCGGTTCAAGCAAAGCAGGTTTATGACCAATTCAATAAACAGCTCAATATGGAATTTCACAGCGAAATGAAAAAAAGCTTTTAATCCCAAACACTAGAAACTGAGATCTGCCCGAGCAAAACTGACTGCCACGATGCTAGAGTGTATGCGTGGTTGTCAGGGTGTTGCTAAGGGGTGTTTACACACATATTCTGGGGCCAGTGTCATAAACATAAAGCCTTTATATTCAGCATGTGTCTTAAAGGGATAGTTCACCCCAAAATTTTGTCATTATTTACTAACCCTCAAGTTGTTCCAAACTTGTATGAAATTCTTTGTGTTGAACACAAAAGACGGCCAAACAGTTTATGGACCCCATTGTCTCCCATGGTATTTTTCTCTCTCAATATTAGGGAAGTCAATGGGAAAACAAATCTTTTTCCAAGTCAATTCGTTCGTTTAGTTCGTTAAATGAACCAAATGACTCGGAAAAAGATTTGAACAGGAGTAGTCACGAACGTGCATCACAGAACAGAGCACAGCGAGCATTTGAGCTTATAAAACTTAAACTTTGTTATTTTTTATTAAATGAGTGATCGTTTTCGCTTGATAAGACCCTTATTCATCGTCTGGAATCGTTTAAAGCCCTTTGAACAGTTTGCAGTTTGCACTGAAACTGTCTTTTGGACATTGAACCGTTTGGACCCCATTGAAGTCTATTATGTGGAGAAAAATCCTGGAAGAGAAATTTCTTTCGAACTGAAGAAAGAAAGACATATCTATATCTTGGATGACATGCGGGTGAGTAAATTATCAGCAAAAGTTCTATTTAAAAGTGAACTAATCCTTTCAGCAAGAGAAAGAAATTGATAAAGCTTTGGAACAACTTAATGGTTGTCGATTTTGGTCAACTATCCCTTTAAGAACTAGTATGATCAAGTACAGTAGCAGTTAGCCAAGGGGCAAACAGTATTGTTTTCAATATCAATTTAGACGCATCTAAGTTTTTATGTAACTGGCTCAAAGGTACGAGCAGTCTTAAAGGAAAATTGAAGTCTTACTAACTTGTAAGACTAAGACTTGTAAGCAGTTTATGGCCGCTTCGGGTCAGTAGTTATGGCTCAATGCAAGTCTGTGGGGCTTTGTCTTTATCTATTTTATCATCCACGATGCGAAAATTAGATTACTGTAAAAAAAAAACGTCTCACCTCTCAACAAACCGCACAATTACAATGCCCAGGACACACTAAAGCTAGAAGACAAACTCATCTCGGTTTAATATTTACGCTTAGGGGGGTTTATTAGCAAATACCACTAATGACTTCAAACAAACTTATTCGAATATATGCAATAGAAAAAAATCTGCTGTTTATTTACAGTATAGCAAAAAATTGCTGGGTTGTTTTAATCCAACTTTGGGTCAAATATGGACAAACCCAGCCATTGGGTTACATTTTTTTTATTACATTTTACCCCAACGTTTGGGTTTGTCCATATTTGACCCAAAGTTGGGTTAAAACAACCCAGCATTTTTAAAGTGTACAGCAAAAAGCAGAAAAACTACTTTTCCTTTAATAGCTCATGAGTGTCTGACAACAGATATAATAATACTAATATTAATAATAGAAAATTAAAATGTGCATTAAAATAGAATAATAAAATATTACATATAGTTTTTAATTTATCATTTATAAAAGTAGATACACTCTAAAAAATGCTGGGTCGTTTTAACCCAAATTTGGGTCAAGTATGGACAAACCCAAATGTTGGGTTAAAAATATAATTTAAACATTAAACCCAAATTCCCAATGGCTGAGTTTGTCCATATTTGACCCAAAGATGGGTTAAAACAACCCAGCATTTTTTTTAGATTGTATGAATACAATAATTTTAAATAAATAGTAACAATAGCAGTAATAATGATAACAATAAGCATGATGATGATGATGAATAATATATACAAATAATTAAGAATACTAATAATAACAATAATAATACGTATTATTTTATTACATACACTCTAAAAAATGCTGGGTTGTGTCAACCCAAATGTTGGGTTAAAAATGCAATTAAAAAAACTTACAGCTGAAAGCAAAAGTTAAAGTTGGGTTAATTTTAAATTTAATTTTTAACCCAACATTTGGGTTTGTCCATATTTTACCCAATTTTGGGTTCAAACAACCCAGCATTGTAGAGTATAAATGAATAGCAATATATACAAAAAGCACAAAAATATAGCCAAAAATGATATAATTAGGACCAATTACTCAGAGGAGGCTCTTCTTCAAGTTCTTAAAACAATCATTAACAGATTCACTCTACTCTCGTCTCTGTACGGCAAACACCTGCAAATCTTCTCCTTCTAATCACAAAGCAAGCTCTATTTACCAGAGTAATGTCTCTTCCAATCTCTAACAATGACTAACTCCTTGTAAAGTCATTCTTTCCACCATATTTCCTTTAAAATGCCATTAGAAGTCAAGTCGCCTTTAATTATATAGCACTATAATAAAGATTGTTTCAAAGCAGCAGGAAAATGATTCAATGATGCACACAGCAGCTGTATAATAAGGCAAGCTGAGCGTTCCCTTATTATCCGTTTCACACAATCGGTCCAAGCAGCGTCACACACACTCACCAGTTGTGTGTGTGTCTGGAGGGTTGAGATCCACAGATTGGGCCTGTCCTGCAGGTCTTCAGACTCGCCAGCAGTCTGGCTTTGCTTAGTTCTCCTGAGGCTGGTGGAGACCAGCTCCAGCGGCGCCCGTAAATGTAACGTGTATCCAGTGAGGCTTCAGGAACAGCTGCTTTTATTTCAGACCACCTCCCCTCGGCTCAATCCTGCGCACTCCCAGCACGGCTTTTTTTGGAGGCCTTCATGCCTTTCGTGTCATGCTGGGAAGCAACAGTCTGCGTTTCTTTCTCGACCTATGGGTTACATTATTTTTGTGTTCTGTCATTAAAATCAACAAGCTGCATTATGAGATTATTACATCTGGATGAGACTAAACGACTTACAAAGACTAATACAGGCCTGAAAATAATTTTGAAATCCCTGATATTTACAGGTTGTTGTTGTTGTTTTTTCCCAGGATAATAGGAAACTATTTGGGCAGGACATCAATGGGAAGCTCATCTAAATCTCATGAGTGCCACATAACCGTAAACATTTGCAATGTAATGGGTTCCCTTCAATAATACCTTCGGTAATTACAAACAGTTCTGCCTCCACTTTCTTGTTCCATTAGTCACTTAAGTGCAGGTGGGAAAATGCTTATGCATAACAATTAGTGTCTGCGAAACGTGGCTTTGTGCTTGCTGAGGAAAATTGGTTTGGATCAGATTCGAGCAGGACTGCTTGCACTGCCAACATTGGTCACTGCCAAAGCAAGGAGAACACACTGCACCAATAGCACTGAATACGCTTGATGTTGTTGAGATTTGGTAGGGCCAACATTTTCAAATTCGGCAGACAATTTTATCATAAGCGACTGGAAATCAAACCCATGACCTTGGTGTTGCTGGCGCCATGCTTTACCATCTGAGCAATAAGAACTCAATGAACTGCCAGGCTTTCATCTGAACGCTCAGATTAAAATCTGAATGTTCTTGTCTAGTTTAAAAAATTAAAAGTTCCCAAGACTGTGACTCAAGTATTAAAGATATTTTAATATTCTTTTTACCCTAAAACCGTATTCTGGACAAATGTGGGCAAAATAGTTTTGATTTATTTTTTAAAAATACTTCGTACAAGACTTGGCTACTTCTCCTAAGTTTTCCTCCTGAACACACACATTTTTTTTAAGTTAAGTGGGTGAAAAAGAAACCTCCTTAATCTTGTATTTGGGTCAAAAATGGGCACCCATAGAAATGAATGGGAAAAACTGTAATTTAGAGCATTCGAAAATAAGCCAAAATAAGACACCAGGTGACAGCAAAGTCACTTCATCTTTAGGTTTTAGGTCTAAGAACTTATTGGAATGATATTTTAATGTAGTTAAAAAAATAAAATAAAAATAAAAATAAATAGTAATTAATTTACGTAGAAATAATTTACATGAGAAAATACGGTACTTTTTGAAGTAAATTAATTCAAAAATACCCAAATAAAAAAAAAAAACCATAAATGGATAGACAAAACTTTATTGAAGACAATGATATAACATTTATAATAAATAAAAATTAGGATCACGCCTGAGTCCTCTGTGCCCACATTTGTCCACAATTACAGGATTAAGGGCTATAAAGTGAATACGGTTTTGTTTTTTAAACTTTCCGTTTGGTATCTTTATTTCTAAAGCCCTATATTTCAATCCTAGAAAATTGGGGAATTTATATTCCATGATGTAAAAATTTAAGTTTATTGCCTTTTCGTATAAATATGTTAAAAACAAATGACAACATTCACATTTAGAAGATATAACAATTTAAAACTTACAGTTTCTCACTTCCACCAATATATCAATGTTTTTGATGACATCACTCTCCACTTCCGCTTTTCCGCAGATTGTCTGTCCAATCAAATGCTCTGTAGAATCTAAAGTGTCCCGCCCCCTACATTATAAATAGACGCTGAAGCTGTTCACACATTGACTATTTTCTACATGGTGAATGGCACATAGTGCACTACATAGGGGATAGGGAACGATTCAGACAGTATAAATATGCTTCCATTGGGGTGAATGAAGTCAGGTTTTACGTGTCACGTGAACCGCCACAGCACACACACAGTCTCAGTCCAGAGACATGACATCACAGACCGGATCATATGTGTGAGACAAGCATACCAGAAAACGTATCGAACCCATTTGAATCCTGCACAAAATGTTATATAAGTTTTATAAGCTCAAATGCTCACCTTGCTCTGTTCTGTGATTCCCGTTCGTGACTCTCCTGTTCGAACCCGTTCATCAAAATGAACGAATCTTTTTCGAGTCATTTGGTTTATGCAATGAACCAAATGACTCGAAAAACATTTGTTTTCATTTTGAAAAGTGTCTAATCTTTAATGTAGTTCCATGTCTTAGTAGTTAAAAACCAATGAAACTTTGGTTAAACGTGGATTTGACATGGAATGACATGCTTGATGTTGTTGAGATTTGGTAGAGCCAAACTTTTCGAATTTGGCAGACAAATTTATCCTAAGTCACTGGAAATCAAACCCATGACCCTGGCATTGCTCAGCGTGATGCTCTACCATCTGAGCTATAGGAACTCAATGAACTGCCAGGCTTTCATCTGAACGCTCAGATTAAATGATGCCCTACTGACTGAGATGAGAGATGCACTAAACCCTGGCCAAAACAAGTTGAGATGCTCTCCTACGAGTCAATAATATGAAACAAAGACTCGGTAAAAGCAGCCCAAAAAAATGAAGTGTCCAGCATGAGACAGGGCTCTGCGGGTCAAGGCTCTGAAGGGGCTGAAGATGAGGGGGAAATTTCTCCAAAGCAGGTCAGTGATGTAATAGAGAGGCTCCAGGAGACACCGGAGACGGGGAGGGACAGATGTGGGGGGCAGATATATGAGAGACCCTGTCTCTCCGCTCCCAGCAGGGCGCCAGGTCTCCTGAACCGCCCTCACAAGCCAAAAGAAACGAGAATGATCCAGTACTGGGGAGAAACTCATTCAAATAAGCGATGCAACTAACCTCAGTATGATTTTCAGAAGCGTGACGGTATAACTTTTCCAGTAACAAGCTACCCCATAAGTTATCTACAAATTAGTTCAATTTAACAATAAAGCACTGTCCAATGTATTCTTTGTTTTAATTCAACTGGCAAAAACATAAAGAAAAGCATTTGGCAAAAAGACAAATAAAAGCAAATGGGTCATTCCATGTCAAATTAACCAACAGCTAAAATATTTTGGCCAAAAACCCTTTGAAACATTGGTTGTTCTGACTTGGAATGAACCAATGTGCAAATGCTTTATAAATGTTATTTTAATTTTGCATTTAACATTTATTTATTTTTCTGATTGACAGTTTTTATTGATTCTCAGTAACTTTTCAGACTACATCTGCACAGAGAATCAATATGTTTAACCCGATAGCAACCCCACACCCCCACAACATTTATTTCAATAAAATCATTGATAATTATTTTAATTTTAAGTTTTAGGAGACATTCCTCAGTCCTCTATATACTCCTGAGCTTTTTGTACGTCTGTGAGCAAAAGGTTTATGTTCAATATTAAATAAATACTGACGTCCTCCAAGGCCATTTTACTACTGGTAATAGTTTTGAGTTGCAAGATGGTACCTATTTTAAAGGAGTAGTTTACTTTAAAAAAAAAACTTTTGTTGATAATTTACTCACCCCCATGTCATCCAAGATGTCCATGTCTTTCTTTCTTGAGTTGAAAAAAAAAAAGGTTTTTGATGAAAACATTCTAGCATTTTTCTCCATATAATGGACTTCAATGGGAACCAAACGGTTCAAGGTCCAAAAGGCAGTTTCAGTGCAAACTGTTTAAAGGCCTTTAAACGATTCCAGATGATAAATAAGGGTCTTATCAAGCGAAACGATCGCTCATTTAATAAATAAATAACAAAGTTTAAGTTTTTTGAGCTCAAATGCTCGCCTTGCTCTGTTCTATGTGACTCTCCTGTTCAAACTCGTTCATCAAAATGAACGAACTTTTTTCCGAGTCAATTTGTTAATTTCGTTCGTTGAATAAATCAGACGAGCTCGGAAAAGAATCATTCAGTTTGAAAAGTGAACTACTACTTTAATAAATAAATTAAAGTAGTAGATATTAAATACCTTAAAAAAAATATCTTAAATATAATTTTTTTATATGCTGTATTCATTTTTAGAACAAACTTGTATTTTCCTTTTTAAAATACTTTTAAGTAGTTACTGTACATTAAAATTATTAGTAGCTTGTAGTTTGGGCAACTATAGTTTCTTTCACCAGCACTGGACAATAAATCTCATAATCCACACAAATCTGTCACCATCCAGGGGATATGACACCTCCGCCTCCTGTCACCTGTCTGAGGGAATGTGCTCGGCGATATCCCCTCTCCACATCTACAACCATACTAAGAAGTCCATGGAGAAAGACGATCCCAGAGCCTCAGAAGTACCATCACACGCCACTACCGTCATGTCCAGCGCAGTCACAGCAGGTGGCGGGAAGACGAGAAAGATATGGTGTTGCGACAGCAGACAGACCAGGAGAGACAGTGGGGAAACCCGGCACACGGGATACAGGTGAAGGAATCCAATACGCTTTAAATACGGTCCCCACGCAACGCCAATGATCGAGTGTCACAACAATGGCCGTCATTTCAGGGAGATTGACACAAAGATTCAGACCAGTTTCAAACACGGGGGTCTATATACTGTAGGCTTGACCGTATGGAAACAAATGCTTTTATGGGGGTGATAATGAATTGCCAAACTATTAGGATGAGCTGTGCCAACACTAATCTTATTCATGTAACTTATTCATTTATCTATCTACCTATCTATGGCTATACTCTTATGTCATTCCATCCATCCATCCATCTATCCATCTATGGAAATATGTCCTGTTCTCTCTATCCATCTATGGAAATATGTCCTTCTATCTATCCATCTATGGAAATATGTCCTATCTATCCATCTATGGAAACACGTCCTATTTATCCATCTATGGAAATATGTCCTTCTATCTCATCTATCTATCTATCTATCTATCTATCTATCTATCTATCCATCTACTGATCCATCTATCTATCTCTCTATCTCTATCCATCGATTCTATCTGATCTATCTCTGCATCCATCCATCTGATCTATCTATCCACCTATCCCACCTACGTCCTTCGATCTCTCTCTCCAGTCTATCCTTCCATCCATCCATCCATCCCATCCATCCATCCATCCATCCATCTCCCGCCATATGTTCCTCCCTTCCATCCATCCATCCATCCATCCATCCATCCATCCATCAGGTCAGCCATGGCAACATGTCCTTCCATCCATCCATCCATCCATCCATCCATCCATCCATCCATCCATGGCAATATGTCCTTTCATCCATCCATCCCCATGGCAGAATCGACTCCTTCCATCCATCCATCCATCCATCCATCCATCCATCCATCCATCCATACCATTTCACATTCCATCCATCTTATTTATGGCAATATGTATTCCATCCATCCATCCATCCATCCATTCATCTATCCATTCATCCATCTCCATCTATTTATCGGCGACACATGTCCTTCCATCCATCCATCCATCCCATCCATCTACTGGCAGTATGTCCTTCCATCCCATCCATCCATCCATCCATCCATCCATCCATCCATCCATCCATGGCAAATATTGGTTCCTTCCATCCATCCATCCATTCCATTCATCCATCCATCTACTGGCAATATGTCCTTCCATCCATCCATCCATCCCATCCGATCCATCCATCTATGGCAATATGTCCTTCCATCCATCCATCCATTCATCCATCCATCCATTCATCCATCCATCTATTATGGCAATATGTCCATCCATCCATCCATGCTCCATCCATCCATCCATCCATCCATGGCAATATGTCCTTCCATCCATCCATCCATCTATCCATCCATCAATCCATCCATCCATTTATCCATCCATCCATCCATGGCAATACATCCTTCATCTATCCATCCATCCATCTATGGCAATATGTCCTTCCATCCATCCATCCATTCATCCATCCATTCATCCATCCATTCATCCATTCATCCATGCCATCCATCCATCCATCCATCTCCATCCCATCCATCCATCCATGGCAATACGCTCTCATCCATCCATCCATCCATCCATCTATGGCAATATGTCCTTCCATCCATCCATCCATTCATCCATCCATCTATTTATGGCAATATGTCCTTCCATCCATCCATCCATCCATCCATGGCAATACATCTATCCATCCATCCATGGCAATATGTCCTTCCATCCATCCATCCATCCATCCATCCATCCATCCATCCAGTCCATCCATCCATCCATCCATGGCAATAAGTCCATCCATCCATCCATCCATCCATCCATCTATGAAACCTTTCTTGTTATTATCAATGTTGAAAACAGTCGTTCTGATTAATATTTCTGTGGAAATTCTTGATAAATTGTTTTAGGATTCTTTAAAATGTAAAAGTCTTTCCTGTCACATGTGGCCAATTTAATGTGTCAGCAGAAAAAAAAGAATTACTGTAACATTACTTTTTTTATATTAAAAATCTTAGTAGTCTATATATCTACCAATCCATCTATTCCATCCACCCATCAAACCATATTCCTCTAATAGTCCATCTGTGAATGTGATTGGTCAAGCGCTCATTGGCTCTGTTAAAAGTGACACACACAGTGTTTTACAACAGTTATAAGTCTTTCTAAAATCTGCTATGGTCAAGGCAGACTGATCAGTAATCACATCTAACCCTGCGGAATGTTTTGCTGGCTTTTCAA
>JAQIUQ010001783.1:0-5000 GCA_030378365.1 Hybognathus amarus | reverse complement strand
CCATCCATCCATCCATCCATCCATCCATCTATCCATGGCCATATGTCCTATCCATCCATCCATCCATCCATCCATCCATGGCACATCCATCCATCCATCTATGGCAATATGTCCATCCATCCATCCATCCATCCATCTATGGCAATATGTCCATCCAACCATCCACCCGTCTGTCTGTCTGTCTATCCATCTACATATCTCATGGCAATAAGCCCATCCATCCATCTGCCAGAGTCAACTATCCTTTCATCCATCTATCCATCCATCTATGAAACCTTTCTTGCTATTGTCAATGTTGAAAACAGTCGTGCTGATTAATATCTCAGTGGAAATTCATGATAAATTGTTTTCAGGATTCTTAAAATGTAAAAGTCTCCCCTGTCACATGTGGCCAATGTAATGTGTAGCAGAAAAAAAGCAATTACTGTAACATTACTTTTAATTAAATTAAAAAATCTTAGTAGTCTATATATCTACCAATCCATCTATCTCTCTATCCACCCATCAAACCATATTGCCTCTAATAGTCCATCTGTGAATGTGATTGGTCAAGACGTCATTGGCTCTGTTAAAAGTGACACACACAGTGTTTTACAACAGTTATAAGTCTTTCTAAAATCTGCTATGGTCAAGGCAGACTGATCAGTAATCACATCTAACCCTAGGAGGAATGTTTTGCTGGCTTTTCAATCATTTTAATCGGTTTAACATTTCCTCTCCCCACACCTTCCTCTGCATTACAACACCGCTCTCTCTCTCTCTCTCTCTCTACACATTCTTTCTTACTTCCCTCAACACTGAGAGCTGATAAGCACTTTTGAAACAAATCTTTTCAATCTGATACATCTCACTGCACACATGACAAAACAGAAGAAAACAGAATGTACTAATCCTCTGATGACTAAAACTGGAATTGCCCAAAAATTTTCATCAGTAATGCCAAGTCGAAAATGAGTAACTTTTATAGTGAGTGAACAGAAAATACAAAAAATATTATGTTTGCGTTCCCATTAGCTCTAATAGCAAAACAATAAATTCCATGATAGCCAACTAATGACTACGTATATTAATATCAAGAGCTTGATTACATTGGTTAGAAGATAGAAAGATTTCAAATTTGCCATCACTCCCTATAGCCGTTACACACAGCCTATTAATGCTAAGGTAATACACAGTGTCAGTAACACAAGGTATCATGTTAAAAATGTACACAATTTAAAGAATATATATATATATATATATATATATATATATATATATATATATATATATATATATATATATATACACACTAACTGTCAAAAGTTTAGGGTCTGTAAGATTTTTTATGTCTCTTCTGCTCACCAAGGCTGCAATTTTTTTGATAAAAAATACACAAAAAAACACAGTAATATTGTGAAATATTATGACAATTTAAAATGTAATTTATTCCTCCTAAAAAAAGCTGAATTTTCAGCATCATTACTCCATTCTTCAGTGTCACATGATCCTTCACAAATCACTCTAATATGATGATTTTATGCTCCAAAAACATGTATGTTTATTATCCATGTTGAAAACAGTTTTTTACATTTTTATTTCAGGATTCTTTGATGAATAGAAAGTTCAAAGATAACAGCATTTATTTAATTAGAATCTTTTCTAACATTATAAATGTCTTTACTGTAACTTTTGATCAATGTAACTCATCCTTGATGAATAGAAGTATTGATTTCTTATTTATTTCCCCCAAAAATAAAATACAAATTCTTACCGACCCCAAACTTTTTAAAGGGTAGTGTTTAATGTAACAAAAGCTGTCCATGTCAGATAAAAGCTGATCTTTTGAACTTTCTATTCATCAAAGAATCCTGAAATATAATTGTAAAAAACTGTTTTCAACATGGATAATAATCATACATGTTTTTGGAGCATAAAATCATCATATTAAGTAATTTGTGAAGGATCATGTGACACTGAAGACTGGAGTAATGATGCTGAAAATTCAGCTTTTTTCAGAGGAATAAATTACATTTTAATATATATTAACATAAAAAAGTCATTTTAAATTGTCATAATATTTCACAATATTACTGTGTTACTGTGTCAAAAAAAATTGCAGCCTTGGTGAGCTGAAGAGACTTCTTTTAAAAACATAAAAAAATCTTACTGACCATAAACTTTTGACCAATCAGTGTATATGTATATATATAACTGGTATAACTTTATTACAGGTGATGCAGTTACATGTTTACATGTAACTGCATCACCTAAAAATAAAGTGATACATATATATATATATACACCTACCGTACAAACAAGTAATTTTTTATGTTTTTAAAGAGAAGTCTCTTAGCTCACCAACTGGCATTAACACGTAATATATAAATATTATGACAATTTAAAGATGGGCTTTTTATGTTAATATATATTAAAATGTAATTTATTCCTCTGAAAAAAGCTGAATTTTCAAGCATCATTACTCCAGTCTTCAGTGTCACATGATTCCTTTCACAAATCACTCTAATATGATGATTTTATGCTCCAAAAACATGTATGATTATTATCCATGTTGAAAACAGTTTTTTACATTTTTATTTCAGGATTCTTTGATGAATAGAAAGTTCAAAAGAACAGCTTTTATCTGAAATGGAAAGCTTTTGTTACATTAAACACTACCCTTTAAAAAGTTTGGGGTCAGTAAGAATTTGTATTTTATTTTAGGGGAAATAAATAAGAAATCAATACTTATTCAGTCAGAGGATGAGTTACATTGATAAAAAGTTACAGTAAAGACATTTATAATGTTAGAAAAGATTCTAATTAAATAAATGCTGTTCTTTGAATTTTCTATTCATCAAAGAATCCTGAAATAAAAATGTAAAAAACTGTTTTGACATGGATAATAATCATACATGTTTTTGGAGCATAAAATCATCATATTAGAGTGATTTGTGAAGGATCATGTGAGCAGCTGAAGACTGGAGTAATGATGCTGAAAATTCAGCTTTTTTTCAAGAGAATGAATTACATTTTAATATATATTAACATAAAAAAGTCATTTTAAGAATCTCATAATATTTCACAATATATTACTGTGTTTTTTGTGTATTTTTTATCAAAAATTGCAGCCTTGGTGAGGCAGAAGACATAAAAATCTTTAGACCCTAAACTTTGACAGTTAGTTGTGTATATATATATATATATATATATATATATATATATATATATATATATATATATATATATATATATTCTTTAAATATACAGTTTTTAACATGATACCTTGTGTTACTGACACTGTGTATTACCTTTTAGCACTAATAGGCTGTGTGTGAGCGGCTGCTAGGGGAGTAATGGCAAATTTGAAATCTTTCTATCTTCTAGCCAAGATGTAATCAAGCTCTTGAGTGTAAATATCACGTAGGTCATTAGTTGGGCTATCATGGAATTTGCATTGTGTTTTGCTATTTGAGAGCTAAATGGGAAATCAAGCCAAACATAATACTTTTGTATTTACTGTTCACTATAAAAGTTCTCATTTTCAAACTTGCGTTACTGATGAAATTTTTTCACAATTGTCAGTTTAGTTGGTCAGAAGGATTAGTACATTCTGTTTTCTCTGTTTTGCTAATATGCAGTGTAGATGTATGGGATTGAGAGATTGTTCAAAAGTGCTTATGTCTCATGACCAAAAAGGAAAGAAGAGTGTGTAAGAAGAGAGAGAGAGAGACAGTGTAATGCAGAGAGGAAGTGTGGGAAAAAAAAGGAAATGTTAAACAAAAGTAAAAACAATTGAAAAGCCACAAAACATTCCTACCAATGCAGTTTAATGTAATTACTGATAAGTCTCCTTAATCAGCGGATTTAGGATATAGCTGTTGTAAAATAATTGTGTGTGGCTTTTTAACAGAGCCAATGACAACTTTGATCGACACAGTTGCACAGATGAATTATAGTTTAATGAGTGGATGAGGATAGATGGATTGGTAGAGTGTATAGACTACTAAGGGGTTTTTAATTTTTTAAAAGTAATGTAGTAATGTTTTTATCCTCTAAATTGGCCACCACATGTGACATAAAGACTTTATCATGATTGATTAACGTTAAGAGTCAGTGACCTAAGGCAAGAAAGGTTTTATAATAGATACAATCAATGGATGAAAAGGACATAGCTCTGGCAGATGAATGAAGAGTATTGCAGAGGTAGTATCAATAGATAGACAGAACAGACGGGCAATTATGGTTGTGCGAATGAAGACGTATTCCATCCCAATGAATCGATGAATGAATAAAATAAAACGGGTATAAAAATGAAAATGGAAATGATGAAAATGAAATAAAATGAAATATGGAAATGATGTGATGAATCAAAATGAATAAAAAAATGAAAAATAGATGAATAAAAAATGAAAGATGATAAAAATATCAAATGAATGAATGAACATACTCATAATTGCCAAATGAAATCAATGAATGAATGAATGGATGAACAATGGATGAAATGGAATAAAAATGGATGAATGAAATGAATCGATGGATGAACGTATTCGTCATAAATAGATCTATCAAGATCATGGATAAAAAATGAAAGGGCAGTTATTGATAGATAGATCGATATGGATCAGATGATCATAAATAATCAAATAATAATGCAATCAAATCTATAGAAATACATGATGAAATCAATGAACATATTTCATATGATGGATATTATCAATGAATCAATGAATCAATGAATCAAATGATCGATGAAAACCTCCATCAATAATGAATGATATGATAAATGGAATCAAATCAATGAATGAATGATCAATCAAATCAAATCAAATCAAATGGAACAAAGTTACTCCCAAGTTAATAGATAGATGAATATATCAATACATGATCAATGAATGAAAGGCATACTGATATAATCAATGAGAAAAAATGAGTGCAATCGATCAATCAATCAATCAATGAATCAATCAATGGATGAATCGATGGATAAATGAATGAATCAAATGGATGAATGAATGAAT
>JAQIUQ010001782.1:67500-295573 GCA_030378365.1 Hybognathus amarus | reverse complement strand
GTTACGTATTGCTATCTCTCATGTTTAATTGTTAGTTTATTTGTTAACTTTTAGTGAACGAAAATGAGAATTGAAAATGAAAATTTGGACATTGAGTGTGTCTGATTTTTGCATAGTTTATGCTTCCTTTTAAAGTGGTGGTTGATTGTGATTTCACTTTTTTTTTTCATTTTAAGTGTGTTCAATGTTGTTGTTGGTGCATGAGTCTATCCTGCAAGTTGAATAAAATCCCAAAAAATATGATCATAATCTATGACAAAAATGCTATTATAAACTAGAATAATGGATAATTCAGCAGTACAATTTAGTCTAGAAAACTCACAAGTGCACAATATTGAATAAAATCTGAACATTTAGGGGAAAAACATCTAGTGGGGAACAAATACGAGACAAGTGTAACACTAAATCTGGTCAAACTTTACACATTGCTCTTTGTATTGTACATTCATGAAAAACAAGATAACAAAAATCAAAAGGATCAATTATTATATAGTCTGGTCTTATCAATTGAGACATGTTTTAAATGTATAGCACAGCTGTTTAATGAGACAGCAAAATATGATAGATAGGACAGAACAAGAAAAGGCTATTAATAATCTTTCATTGCGCAAAAGTATAATGATATGAAAGGCTCCAACACATCGCGGGCCGCGGCACAAAGCGCTTATGCGCATTCCGAGCGCTGAATGATGCGCTTGAAGCCACATGGAGTCACAGCGCGCAGCCCAGACATGAGCCCAGCGCATCGAGTCCATAGGTCAGTCCGCAGTCCGCACTGAACAGTTCAAAGCACAAAGGAAATCAAATACTGATTCGTGTATAATATACAGTATCTAGCTATGCAATCGTTCATTGAACCTTTTCTTTTAACAGTTTTAAATTTCAATTACTGTGCGCGTGAAGAACAATAGTGCTCTGACTAGTGTTTTGCTCTAACAGACACCCGGTAGAAAGTAACGTCATGACTTAGTTACAGCAATATTCCAGCAAGACAAAGTTGTTTTATGCGAAACCATAGACGTTTATCTACAGATCAAGTATAATAATAGGAACATTGAATCATCTTTGAGAGAGTTTCATCGTATTGACTGTCGTAACCGAACTGTGGAAACCCTGAAGGAAGATTTGGTGAATGCAAAATGTAAGTTACACTATACTGAAGAGGGGGAGAAAAAAATCTAAAAAATTGATTTTTTGAAAATATGAATCGATTTGACCTGCCAACTCGATTTTTATTTCAAATCGATTTTTTCCCAGCCCTAATACTTGACCAAATATATTACCAAATATATACTTGATTACCATCAAATATGCAGTGTGTAACATAGCTGTTGGTGAATGTAGGTTCAATTCTTTCCTGAAAAGAAAGAATTGAATCTGAACTCCCGAAACAAGTTCGTCAGTATTCCAGTCTCACCGGTTGTCAATCCTAAACATATGCCAGTGACTGTATCTACAGATTCATATTGAACTCCAACAGGAGAAGTGACAACCATATTTGCAGTGCGTTTGTGGCCTTGGACACTCAACAAAGTAGTTCTGTTGCCATTGGTTACCCAACACTGATCACTGAACACAATGTACTCAATTAGCTTAATTTAAGAACGTTAATTGGAAATTCTTCATCGGTAGTCAGTCATTATTTTCTGTAGCTTGCAGGAACCCTTTAATCAGTTGCAAACATGATTTGTATGATTATGTGTGTAATTGCATTTTAATATGATGCATGGAGAATTCCACTTTTCCTTTCCTGGGAAAATACTCAAGTGCTTCCTGTTTTTAGTAATGGCTTGAATCTCACAGGTCAGTGTAACTTCCTGCCAGGGTGTGTGATTGGATGCTAGGGTTTTGTAGTTAAAGGATGCCACACATGGATGATTGCTTATAATGTCATGGGCTCGACAGAGCTACCAGTGGAGTTCATATTATATCTTTCAGATGCAATCAAGCTGTCTTTTATTTCTCACTGCATGTGTGTGTATCTCTCTCTCTCTCTTCTCTCTTTCTCTCTCATCGTGGAATTCAATGCTTGATAGCTGTATGAGTGGACTAGCATAGATTGCCTACTGTTGAAGCTGGGGAGAGCAATATCTCTCTTTCTCTCTCTCTCTCTCTCTCTCTCTCTCTCTCTCTCTCTCTCTCTCTCACCACACACACACACACACACTAATACATCAGTTAAACATTGATTGAGAAGAAAGTGCTGTATTCACGAATAGGGAAGTTTTGTCATTTAAATCCTTCCCAGGGCCACTGCCACCCAATAGACCAGATTTACCAAACTCTTCCTGTTGTGATGTTCTCATTTGACTGCATCTGATTGCAGTGTCAAACTTCAATGACTGGAGCAGATGCGTCTCCTCAGAATGTTTTTGATCAGGCAAAGGTGTATTGCACAAATAAATGTAGATATTGATTTTGTAAAAGCATGGCCACAACCCTGGTGCACTGGTTTGCAAAAGAGAACAACTTTCAAAATATGTCTGCAGCTGCCTTTTTTTCTTTTTTTTTAAAAAAAATTCTATCACTGGAGTGAATGGAAATCTGAATCCACTCTTTGACTTTATAACCTGATCAATTCTAATTAATTTTTGTTGGAGACCATGGAAATTAGAGTTATACCTTTTTCCTGAAGAAAATTTGTATAAAAGTTTAATATACAGTAATAATAGTGGTTTGCCTTAAAATTGAGTATTGTCTGTATTAGGGATGTGCATGAATATTCGAATTTTTGAATATTCAATATGTAATTATTATTCGAAAAATTAAATACTATTCAAATTTTGAATACGTTGCTTTGCTGGCTGTAAATGCAGTGATATATTCTAAGAACTAACTCGCAGTTACAATTAAATGCACTGGATAGCGCTGTGGAGTGTGTTAACAAGTTGTCTGTATTTGATCACATAATGTTGTCGTCTGCCTCACGAAGTTTGGAATTAGACGTTACTTGAAAAGAATCTTACTAAACGGTATTACTTTTGATCAAATTAATTAATTAATCTGAGTTATGATATCATCACCATGAGAAATCACATGAAATCCAAACAGTCGAGTGAGGAAAGATAACCTTAGCTGTTCATCATTGCATCACAACTGCAGGTAAGCGTAGCTGGACCCGCGTGATCAAAGATGTTAACTTATCTAATAGCAAAATGATTTTGAGACATACTTCCTTTAAGTTTTCGTTAAGGTAGAACCGGTTTAAGAACAGAAAATGCAAAGTGCTGTTAGAAACACCGTTCTTTTGTGTCTCTGAAACGTTGTCAGCGCAGCCGTCTTTCTCACTCATGCATAAAGTGCTGGCGGCGCCCCTGCATGTAACCGTTAGATATTGTTGTTTTTCTCAACATAAACGTGAAACAATATAAAGACGATAATCATGTGACGACGAAAGATACGACTCGTGTGTGTGTGTGTGTGTATATGTGTACGTTCTGTACTATATCTGACGCAATCAGCTTTATTTGGGTTTTTTTTTGCTCGCGCTGCTTGAGCATGCTTTTAATAATGCTTATATATATATATATATATATATATATATTTGTTTACACATAGGCCTACTTGTTTAATGTTTTCAACTAAAAGAAAACTTTAATTACTATTGTGAAGCTTGTTGGAGTATTGCCTAATTGTAAGCTTGTCCAGAAATGGTGACAAAAACGTAAAAAAACCCCGTCTTTTTCGTTAAACATAATTTAAATATTCAAATATTTCGATTTTCATGAGCCCGAATATTCGAATGCAATATTTTTAAAAAATGCCCATCCCTAGTCTGTATGTACTGGTACAGGAAACAGTCAGGTCACACATCCAACTTGGTGTTACATGATCAATTGGAAACTCCAATATTCTGGTGTATAGAGTGTTTCTGTCACACTCCACTAGGGGTGTAACAATACATCGATATGGATCGATGCATCCATAAAAAGTCTAACGATACGATGCATCGATACCACACACAAAATATCGATATAAGGTACCTTTATTTTGACACACTCTACATCTTCACGTAACTTTTCTCAGCTGAAATAATGACGCCTGAAAAGATTGACTGATCCCCCTGTGTCACAAAAGCTGGTATTTTTCACTGTTAAGGCATCGCAAGTTTACATCAGAAACGACAAGCCCCGAAAAGTCTGTTTTAGCAAATCAGTGCGCAGTATTCAGGTCAGGTGACAAGGCTGCTTGTCACTTTGAAAAGACGCGCTAGCTGAGAGGAGTTTCGTCAAAGCTGACTAGGATGGATTTCAGCAAACTTGATGAACCCGTGATATCTTCTTCGGGCCGTAAATGGAAAAATAGTTGCTGAAAACGGCACGTTTAGTGGTGAGTGAAAAGCTCTCTGTATTGCATGTAAGTTGTTACGTTAATGAGTCAACCGCTCCCATTCACAAAAAAAACTCCTGTGGTGTCGTCATGACAGCGCTTGACAAAACAACGTCCCTCAGGGCTTTTAGTTCAACAATGTGCAGATTTGGAGAAATATTTATATATTCTCATAGTTTTACATCATATTTCTATTGACAAGAATAATATTTATTGAATTTATACCTAAATGCATCGATGTGATCTTTATGATCGCTGGATACTCTGATGTACTTTGATTTTAATCCATACTGGCCGTCTGAGCCATAATCATATTACATTTCAGGAAGTGCCTGACAGCAACAAAGCTAACAGAGATCGCTGTAACATGCATATAAAGATGTTTTGAAGGCAATAAACATGATTGCAATGATATTTGATTTACCTGTGTTCTTCGAGGTCTGCCAGGTATTTTGATAATAATAGCTATATTCATAATGTAATAGAGAGGGTGTGCAATTTTCAAAGAGTTTAATTCAACTTTCCTGTAATTTATTTTTGGATGCATTGTGAGTTAATAAATGTAACTGGTGGTGTACACTTGGCACATAATATCTAAATATCGATTAATTCGATCGATATAGTCCTGAATCGAATTGATATTCGTAGAATTTTTGAGGTATCGGCAAATATCGTATCGCTGGCTGAGAGAATCAATATCGTATCATATCGTGATTAACTGTTTGATTTACACCCTACACTCCACTGTCTGTAATTAAGTCATCACATTTTCTTGGGGTTCAATTATTCCACTAGATTTAATGAGCCACATTAAGCCATGTTAACCCAATTGATACATATGGTCATTTCAGAGTGACCATATTGATACATATGGTCATCCCCCCCACACAAAAAAAGACCATATTGATATCATTTTGCACTCTTGATTTTTTAGGGTACGTTTACACCTCAATGATATGCTTAAAGTTTTCCCTTCAAGTTTTCTGCGTACATCCGACACCATTGTCAAAACGATCTAAAACTATAAAAACCCTGTATTCTGCTGCCAGACCATTAGATGGCGATGGAACACTTTACTGAACGCATTTGCATGATATCATCGTCTTCAGAGATTCGCATTTTTGTTGTTTACAAACAACCGTTTTCAATAACTTGCACTTTGAAACCCGTTTTCAAAAAATAGTTTTTTCAGGCACCAAAAACACTGCTGTCGTGTAAATGAACGGCCAAAGCGCATACAAAGATTTATGTTTTTAGTTGGTGTTGTAATATTTGAACAAAGAGGCCCAGAGGAGAGCAACATTACTTCCTACCTCCGCTAATTTCATTTCGTTCCTGTAGTCAGTCTGACATAGCAGCCTATCTTTCAGTTTTCAACTAGCCTTCTGACGGCCGGCCAATCAACGAACAGAAGGCGGGCTGAGAGGCTTGACGTAGATGCTAAGCGCCGAGTTTTACATTGTAGGTTAGATTTCGCTCGCATAATCAGGTGTTTACAGCAGGTTTACAGTGTAAGTTAGATCATAGATTTGAGTTCGATGCATGATGTCTGTGGTTCGATGCGGCTGTGTCGGTGCATAACATACGTCATAAACTTTTCTGATTGGCTTACGGGTAACCCCTGATTTTAAACTTCAGACAAGCGCCCGTATCTGAGAGATAAACATTTCTCTATTATGCCATTCCAGACTTGTCTACGAAGCAAAGTGAAGTAGCAGAGTCTGGTATTACCAGGCTAGAGCAAGATAGCCTTTCTTCCCTTACCCAAGTGTCTTGTTCATATGAAATTATAGGAAAACAGAAAACATTTTTTATTGCATTTGAATAACAGTGTTGAGGTTTCCTCTATAGAGGGGGTGGTAAATAGCTTTGAAATTATTTTATGTAATTCTCATTGCCGTGAGACAATAAAGTCAATTTACTCTGTGAAAAAGTTCAGTGGAGACAGAGACCTTTGATCAGGTGATACAACGGGTGACTTTATTATCAGCCCGCTTGTGAGAACTTTTAGCTCAAGGACGAATTGTTTATTTTCTCACCTTTCTCATCACCTGGTCCCTACTCTCAACGGAGTCCCTCATTGAGACTTTCCAACCTGGAATTAAAATGACTTTTTCCCATTAAATGCCATAACATTTGAAGTAGTGTGAACAATTAACTGCATTATGAAGATCCTGGAATTAATATAACTATAAAATGCATTCTGTGTAAATCAAATTATTAATTCCAGGCTGTAACACAACACACTTTTGTGGAAATCCAATTGAGGTGAATTCTTTCACTTTATGCAGCGCTGTTATGAGTGTGTCGTATAAATGGATGAAAATGAGGCTGCTCCGGGCACTGCTGCTGGAATAATCGCTGGCTACACAGAAAATGTATAATCTGAAAAAGATCAGGCTTGAATCGATACAAGTGCTGAGTGCTCTGTGCAACATGTCTCTCTCTCGATTACCCTGAGCTGTTTGGGATCAGAAGTTGCTGTAATGGAGAGGTAGTGATTTAAAAAAAAAACGAGAAAGAGAATGAACAGAATCAGGAGAGCAGCTGCAGAGATGAGCAAATACTTTAAGGCCGTGTGTCCACCAAAGCATTTTTCCACGCGCCTGGCGTACTTTTTCAATTGTTTTCAAGGGGAGCGCCGCGTTTTTAAACGCCATGAACGTAACGAGGCGCTGAGCGTTTGTTTTTTAATGCTGAAGCACCCGGCATTTTTTACTGGTTGAGTTGAAACATTTTCAACTTTGGATAAAACGCTGCGCTCATCACTGTCACTTTTTACCAAACTGTTCAATCACAGTGGAGGAGGGGCGGGGCTAATACCAAACCAGCCAACTGTCACAACATTCTTTCTGTACAACGACATCAACCAGCAGAGCTAACCAAACAAAATAGGTGAAATACATTTTTAGTATGAAACAAAATATCTACAAATTCAGTTACGATCAATTACGATTCGAATTCAGAAACTCTGCGCTGCCAAAACGCTCTCAAGTGCCCACAGCACGGCATCTTGAGCAGAACGTCTAGCGTTTTCAGCTGGATAAAAACGCTTTGATGGACACACAGCCTAAGTCTCGCCATGCACTTATCTTATTCTTTTTAATTTTTGTTTTCTTGAAGGTGAAGGACAGTTTGTGCTGCTCATCTCAGTGTGGACTGTTCTCTTATGAGAGGTTGTCTCGTATTGTGTAAGTTTAGCTTACGGGACGGGAAAGATTAATCTTTCGAGATATTGAAGCCAAAAATAATCGTTAATTTTGTATTCATTGTCAACGCAGTGCAGCAGCTTGCAGACCTAGAGCAGACGTTTTACAATCTTACCAACCCTTTATTTTTATTAAAAACCATTCTTACTAATTTGGTGAGGAACTAATTTGGTGAGGCTTTTTGAGCAGCATTGACCCTGTAATGCTTTTTGTCATTAATGCTAACAATTAATCGATTAATTGATTGTTCATTTTTACGACGATCGATCATGGGAATTTGTGAAAATTGAAATCCCTTCTGTGTGTGTGTGTGTGTGTGTGTGTGTATATATATATATATATATATATATATATATATATATATATATATATATATATATATATATATATGTGTATATATATAGTGTATATATATATGTGTATATATATATATGTATATATATATATATATATATATATATATATATATTCATATACAGTATATATATATATTTATATATAGTCCTTGCATTCTTTCTTGTGTGACGCACCTGAATGAAAGGCTCATTATGCAAGTCTTTGTCTTCTCAGGTGTAATTATTCTTTTCACAATTTAAAACAATCTATTGTTTTATGTGATTTATTAGGCAGGATGATTTTAAGATAATTTTGAAGCAAAAACTAGGTGACAACATCCATTAATATGTTTTAAGCAACTGAAAAAAAACACAAATGTCAGTGCATATCAAAACATCTCAAGGGCCCCAAAAACACCTTAGACCCCAGAGGGTTAAAAATACATTTTAGTGTTTTTGACTATAGTGTGTACAAGCTTGATGACTGCTGAAAATAAATTAACTGTTTCAAAGAAAAGCTCAACATTAGTTCACAAATATATTGCTTTAAATTGTTACTGCCTTTAGTTATAATTCTGGAATACATGTAAAAATGCATAAAAAACACTAATTTGATGAAAATTATATTTCATTTTAATAAATGAACATTACATAGTGTAAAACACAAAATCGAATTGTATTTGGTCTCTTTTTTATGTTTATTTAACCAGTAAAATTAAGTAACAGAGACATAAATTGATAAATATAAAAAATGTGATTACTTGAATTTGAATTTTGAATTTATTGACAGGATAGCCCCTTGAGATGTAGCATCTCATTTTCAAGGGGTCCTAAAAACATAAGCAATTTACAATACAAACTTAAAAACAACATAAAACACAACAACAATACAAAACAAAACTACAAAACAAAACAAAACACAAAAAAAAAAAAAAAGCTCAACCTGCTTCCCACACTCTTGTGGACTTCTCACGCCCAAAACATAATTTCAGTAGTTTCATTACAGAATCTCATTGTCATGCATCAAGACATCAAGATGAATAATCATCAACATAGAGCCACGCAGTAACAGCAAAAAGATCCTCAAGTGAATCTCAACAGAGAGAGAAGAAAAAAGAAAAATAAATAAAAAATAAAGATAAAAAATAAAATAAAATAAAAAATACTTTGCCTCCTCATTTAAAAAAAAAACACTAATAATAGATAGATAGATAGATAGATAGATAGATAGATAGATAGATAGATAGATAGATAGATAGATAAAGCCAAGATATATAAATGAACACACAAGTTCTTATAAGGCATCCTTGCTGTGTGAACATGGCCTTGGTCTTTCCCTCTTCTTTCTTATTTTTTCCCTCCCATTTTCTTTCTTGTCTCTGTCCAGGAAAAAAAAAAACTTCAAGTACTATTTTCTCATTGATTGGTTTTCCTCTCTTTCCTTTATCTGTCTTCCTCTCTCTGTGTCTCTGTAGACATTATGCACCTCCATTAAATCTCATCTCACTCTGTTTGTCTGGTAGGCTTCTCTCTCTCTCTCTCTCTCTCTCTCTCTCTCTCTCTGCCCTCATTCTTGCTCCATGTGTCTGTTGTGGCCTGCAGGGCAGAGTGAGAGACAGACGATGCCAAACTCTGTCCTGCTGCTGCTTGTGTTCAGAGACAAGACTTCTGCCTGCTTGGCTCAGTAGATATCCAAACACTGGCCACATGACATGTGCTGAGAAAGAGAGAGAAAGAAGTTGTTGAGGGAACACTTAATGCCTTTTCATTTGGCTTGCTCAATTTTCAAGATGTGAGATCAGTAGATGCCAAATCTCTTTTTTTCTCACTATCCACAGATAATGCTAGTTCTGGATGCAGTGCCATATCTGGTCGTGTTACATGCATTTCAATCAAATAATATATATATATTTTTTAAAACATATAATTTTAAATTTAAACTGTTTATTTAAGTTCCTATGGTTAAATCAGAGCATCTTGTGAGGTAAAAGGGCTGAATAGAATGCCTTTTGATGAGTTTTATAGGGACTCAAAATGGAAACTCCCAGCTTTCAAATGCAATTGATTCTTCTTTAAACCATTACTGGGATATTAACTTTTTTACTTTATATGGCATTATTAGATTTATTCAAGCATTCATTTTAAACATACATGATAAAAAATATATCAGCAAACAAATAATAAATAATAATCAATACCAGGTTACATATGGTATGGAGTGGTAGAGTTATTTTTTTTCTAGCTTAATGTTAGGTGACACGTTTATTCACAAGCTGTTTTATTAGTGTCTGCTGACTCAAAATGATGGATCATGTCACACTGGGCTTGGGTGTGCAGTGTGCTGGATCTGAAGAGCTTGCTGAACCGAACAGGGCTAGAGTCAGAGTTTAAAGTCTTATCCAGCAACATCAGTTACCAGAAACATGGCTCCACAATGCATTGCAGCTGTTAATGAGGCCCCAAGTCATTAAACACCAGCCACCAACAGTGTGCTTCATTAAACCTTACCAATAAACATCTCACAGGTTCATTGCACTCTTAGACTGTCGAAAATAATTGATCTGGAAATATAACTCTTTCGGGTGTTATACAGTTTTACATTGTATTATTTTTGTTGTTGTTTAGTTTCTTTTTAACTTACATGTCTTAGTGCTTAAAGGGTACATATCATGCTTTTACGTCATTCATTTTTACTTATAAATCATACATTTGTGGTCTATATAAAGCATAACTGCAATGCTTGGGTCTGAATTCCTATTATTATAGCTCCACAGGCCCCTTTTCTACCCCATTTCTGATGTGTTTCTGTGAGCAAGTCGTTTCAATGCGGCCCCTTTAAATAAAAGGCGTACGTCTTACCCCGCCTACTCTCTCAGGTCGCTGAGTTCACGGTGAGCTCAACTCTCCGCGTTTGGCCATTATTGTAGTTTGATAAGAGATACGATTACTATAGCTTCAAAGAACATTTTTATTCACATGTTAACAAAATGTCAACAACGGAAGACTTGTCCACCAAGCCTTACATATTCGAGCCAGAGCGAGCGATTTGAAAAGGTGACGACGACGAACCGTCTTCATATGGAGGCAGGTAATGTTATGGAAGTTAACTTATGTTGTGTTATTAGTGAAAGTCGACTATTTCTCTTGTTAAAACAAGCACACTGACAAGATAAATGACTGCGGTCTGATCTTACCACTAAAAATCTGTATTGATAATAAAATGATAAATTACGACGTTTAGAAAGCATCATGAAACACAGCAGCTAAATGATAGAAGTCGATCGGCAAACCCTTCTGTATACTGGCTGAGGTTGTTGAAGTGGGGATCCTTGAAGTGCTTCAGGTCACTACATCCAACAACCGAACATTTGACTAGCCCTCTCGTAACTTCTGCATCATTGAGTTTGGACTACAAAATTGAGTGCGAGAATAATAATGGCGGGTTGCTCGAAGTGTTGGACCGGTAGTCAATGTCCTTATTTGTCAGTTCCGCTGCAAATGACGTGACGTAAGTGACGTACTTGCTCAAAAAACGTCATAGACAACAGAAAAATCTGAACAGGTTGAAAAATAGGACCAAAACAGAATATAAAGATATAAACGAAGCACCTGAAGAGAATAATTTCATCTTCTCTGTACTTATAAACACTCCAAATTGACAACAAAATGTATTTAAGGGCTAAAAAAGTGGATTTTGCATGATATGTCCCCTTCAAAGTAATGTGACCATATCTTTAAAATGTCAAGATTTGAAGTGTCTATGAAGTATATGGACACCACAAATTAGAACCAATAAGTATTTTACAGCTTTATGTCATAAGAGATTTTAAAGTAAAAGGACGTTTTAGATTCTCAGAGAGCATTTGATTGGAAAAATGTGGTAATTAATGGTAATTTTGTCATTGTTTTTGGAACACACCAACTTATATATAACCTTAAGGCTGAAAATATTCATGCTCAAAGCTTAAAACTCCAACTTTGATTTCAGGGGGCCTTTCACTTTTTACTACTGGTCCTTTAAAAAAGAAAAAAGGCAACCATTATTGATCAGAAGAAACTTTAATGTAATATCAATAACAATAACAACATTTTTTGAAGAAAAATTAGTCCAAGAACAGTTGAACAACTCTTATAAACATATACTTGGCAAATAGCAAATAAAGATGCAAAAAAGCAAACAGAACAAGCAAGATTTTGTTCTAATGTACAGTGTATCAGACTGATCTCATGAAGTAGCACGTGTATGACACGCCAATTTGTATTTCTATTTTTGGTGTGCTATCAACACGCATAATCGCTTTTCAGCATGTTTATGAACGCCATTGACTTAACGTAATTACTGTATATAAATATATGACTTACCTCAACCCCGTCCCTAAACATACCCGTCACTGGGGTTAATGGCATTTATGACTGTTCCCTTACCATCCTAGGAAAGAAAAAGATAGCTTCCCAGATGTAGATCTACATTTTGCTTCGTTTCGCTCGGACATTTGACAGCGTGTACAGACACGCGGAATCACTCGGACATTAATGGCGTAAACATAGCGTAACAGATATTACGCCACTTGACTCAAAAGTGGCGTGTGTGTTTACACGAAAGTCATGATGTCATGTTGAATGTATGATGTCATTCATTGGTTTTCTAATGATTTCCATTACACAAGAGTAGATTTTAAAGCTTCATGCTGATTTAGAATCGGCCTTCGCCAAGATAAGCACAAGCTAAGCTTTACAGTAACCTATACTTCTCCATCCATTTACGCTTCTTTCCATATGGTGATATGACTCTCCTTCTGTCCAGCATTAATGGCTGCAGTGTACTTGGCTGACGTCGTGTGGGCTGCTGACGCACACACGACAGCTGCAACTACAGTGTGGTCTCCCTAGTGGACCAGCACAACAACCGTCTGGATTGAACCGAGTTGGGGACATCTCCAGGGTCTTCAGGTGGGCACCTTCCGTCCTCAGTGTTTTGTCGACTAGCCCACGACACCTCAAGAGGGCTCGACAGTCACTCTGGCGTCCCAGAGTCACCCCCTCCGTCCAACACTCAACTCAGTCCAGCTTACTGACCTCTACATCTCTCTTGCTGCTGAGGTTGCTCCTTCTTTGTAGTTGTGACCACATGTGACCTAACCACAATCTCTCCGCAACCCAACCGCGCCAACCTGTTTGACTAAGGCTGTTGAGCCCCACTGTCTTTTTGAAAATAGCTTCAGTGGCAACGGTTCCGTATGGCATACTAAACCAACAGACTCTTCAGAGTTTTCAAGAATCACCATGGCATCATGACTTTGCGTAAACATACAAGCCACTTTCAAGTCAAGTGGCGTGTTATCTATACGCATTTTGAGCTATCCGCGTGTGTGTCAACGCCGAAACAAACCATCATCTTTGCGTGCATGTCTACGTCGTTAAATGTCCGAGTGATTCCACGTGTATGTACACGCCGTTAAATGTCTTAGCGAAACGAAGCAAAATGTAGATCTACATCTGGGGAGCAATATTTTTTTCCTAGGATGGTAGGGGAAGACTCATTAATGTTATTAACCCCAGTGACGGGTAGGTTTAGGGACTTGGTTGGGGTGGTTCATATATTTATATATATACAGTAATGTAACGTAAGTCAACGGCGTTAATAAATACACTGAAAAGCGATTATGCGTGTTGATAGCACGCCAAAAATGGAAATAAGAATTCAGCGTGTCATGCATACGCCATTTCATGAGATCAGTCTGCAAGAATTCTACGAAAGCCGTGGCGTGGCGGCCTGTGCACAGCCAGCCAGAATATTTCCGTCTCAACCACAGCCAGTTGCTGCTCCTCTCTGGTGCTTCAGATGAGTTCTTTACTGTGCGACGCAACTCTTGGCCACTGAATCCAAGAGTTTTCTGCCCTTCCTAACTAATTTCATCTCCTCTCTATATATTCCAATTAAAGTCCCTGTAAAGTCAATACTACAAAAAAGTTCTAAACACATTATAAATGTTACATATGATTGCTAGAACATATTACAAAGACTGTGAACTGTGAAGTACTGAAATGTGCAGTTAGACTGTTAAACAGTTTTTCACCATTGCAATTTTACGGATTGTTTGGGCGGGGCTAAAACAGGGCTCGATGACGCTATTTGATGACGCACAGATTCTGATCTCTCCCCTGACACACAATAACACTCCCCGAGCACATTCGCATTCACTGCTTAATCGCCGAGTGACTGTTAGTCCAATTAGTTACTACAGCTGAGCCTACAGTTTTCTAGCTAGCTATGCCTTCAACACAGAAATGCATAGACTACTACCTGGATGCGATCATGTACAAAACAGATCGGTATCTCTATTTAAATTTCCTAAAAACGATCTCACCAAGAAGAGGTTTTTAGAGAGCCAACCTTGATGAAGAGCTGAGGATGAACGGGGCCGGACCGACTATCTCCCGCCTACAGCGTTCATTCTCCCGTCCCGAAAGCAGTATCAGCTAATATCACCGTCAACAGCTTTCCCACTAGTGGGTGTGGTTTCAGCGCAGCCAGCGGACACGCCCCCAGCATTTGAGAACAGAGATAACTGCTCATTTTTTCAAGATTTTGATAGCTTATTTTATGTACTTGCCGGCAAATTTGGCTGGGTGGCTAATAACACATTTTTTCTGTGGTGTGACAAACTCAGAACACATACTTAATTTTGACTTTACAGGGACTTTAACAAATCTCTTAATTTCCCTTATTGGGGCAAGTAATTGATACCCGAAAGGCTCATCATCTCACCGGGTTAATGTTCATTCAAACTAGAGCAAATCCTCAGCTTCCCTTTAGCCTTCCTATCTCTTCTTACTCTGAGCATTTATTCACGCCATCCTGCTCTTTACTCAGCACGTCACCTTCCAGCCTGTTCCAATGAAAGCTGCCAGAAGCTTTAGCTAAGGCTGTTTGTGCAGTCTGTCTTTTTGCTGGTCCTATTTTTTCCTTTTCAGAAAGTTCTGAGAATGCAATAACTTTGCATGCATCTCAAATGAATCATAATCATAATCACCCCAGCCCTGCCTCGATCACCTCTTTTATCTCTCATGAGTGAACGGCGGCTAACTGAATGCTAACTTTTGTTTACACTACGCTAACTCAGGTCCTCGCTCTACTGTGTTGTTGTTAAATAAACGTCACCCCATGTGAGCACCATTTAGAGCTGTTGTGCACCCTTCAGTGCTGCTTTTTCTGAGCCGCAGTTTTGTTCAGCTTAATAAGAGGGTGCTTTGGTGTACGGCTGGCTAATGCTGCGTGTACGGCCAGCTAATTAATTTGATCAGCTAGTCACACTCTGGCATGTCCAGAGGGATAGGATGGATATGTAGGGGATCAGTGACACAGATTAAAAGAAGTCAGCCACCGAATGCATTTCTCAGTTAGGTATGGACAACCCTGCACCACTGTGTACTTTCATTAAGCTAATGCCGCAGAGTTTCAATGTGACAACGGCTATTAGCAGCAGAGATATTTCCTTACTATAAATGCTTGACTCTCATCACCCTTGTCTACAGCTAAATAAATAGTTGTGCGGGACAGTCAATCAGAAACAGTATGTTAAAATACTAATAGGGCTTTTGATATTGCAATGACCTGAGAAGTTACAGCATCTTTTTACATACTTTCAAGCTTTCTATCTACATTTATATTCCAATAACGATCATTGATAACATGCCTCTAAAGTTTGAATTTTTGCACTATTACAATACTTATAAGCAACTATTCATCATATCTTCCGCTCCATTAAACACGTATTAATGCTCAGTAGTACACATATATTGTTCTTTAAAGCAGCGCTGTGACGCTTTAAAGAACTGTGACCCCTAGAGTCGCTGTGGAGTACTGTCGTAAATAGCATTCAAGCAGAGAATGTCTCTGCACTCACGGCCTGATCCCCTCCCCTGTATACCGGTACGTGTTCAGTAGGATGGAAGCTGTAATGAGTGGAAATTAGGTGTTGGCCCCTTTAAGAGCTCCGCCCTGTTGAACTGTCGGCAGTCTGTATTTTATGCGCCTCGAACACCGGCATTCATACGGCGCCGGGTTATTTCTGTGCAGCTAAAACAAGTAGCCTAGTGCATGCCAATATTTTAATATAACATTATGGCCTTTAGAAAAATGTTTTTTTTTTTTTTTTTTTTTTTTTTTTTTTGAGGAGGTGGTAGTGCACTAAGCCCCGTGGTGCGGCCTAAGGTTTTGTCCTTAACGGCATTCCCTTACATTACTTTTACTTTTGGTTAGGGCTGTAACGATTTGGGCTAAAATCATAATCACGATTAATCGAACAAGTCACCTCGATTTACGATTATTGAACGATTTTTTTTCTCATATGTCACTGGCAAGGCTTATTCTGTAAATATGTATGTATTTTTTTAGTGCATAATCTTTGAGATTCTAAAATAAGGAAACACACAGATAGCTTTTAATGCTTATTAAATATTTTAAAATAATAAAAAATGTAGAAAATAGTTATTTTTGTAAATAAAATAAGTTATTGTAAATATTGCCATCTAAAAAGTAAAATATAACTTGTATAAAACTAAAAAAACTAATCCTTTTCATATTGTATGGCATCTGTAAATGCCTGTGTTATCGTGAGCTGCTTTGTGGAGTGGAGGCACTTGTTGCTGGGCGTTTGTCTGTCTCTCTCTCTCTTTTTTTGCGTGTTTCTTTGGTAAAAGCAGCTCCTGTTGCTGAGTTGACTCAGTATTCTCAGGAATCAGAGAGTGCGTTCACACACAAGTTACCCGCAAAGACACTTGACATGTCTCAGCAGCGTCTATAGTTTGCTTATGAGTTGCGATTTCTTTTTCGAAAAACCACGCTTGCGCATTTGTTTTTCTCTGATTCGATAATAAACTCAGCGCATTACGTACCGTTTCACGCTGGCGAACCATCCCGGCTTAAACGGCATCATTAGGCTGCAACGCGACATTGATTACATTACGGCTTTTGTTCACACAGCGCGCGCTCCGTGACTGAACCATGGACTGAACACAGCAATTGTTACTTTGTCCCCAACCTGGCGGCACCAATCCCGGGCCGTGTTTGCGCTCACACAGGTGTTTGTTCTGGCAATTTCCCGGGATCAACGCGCTGTGTGAAAGGGGCTCATGTTGTTTCAATGTCGCTGACTGGACGGGGTGGAGTGACGTGACTACTATGTTTAAGGGGAAAGTACGTTAACACACAGTGGGCGGATATATTAATAGTATTCAAAAACCGAAATAACCGACATGGTAAAATCACGACGGTTATAGGCTCTGAATTTCGGTTTCGATTATTTTCGGTTAATCGTCCAGCCCTACTTTTGGTAACACTTTATTTTGATAGTCCACTTTAGACATTCAACTAACTATAAGTAACTTTGCCGCTACATGTCAACTAACTATCATTAGAGTATCAGTAGACTGTCTGCTTAATATCTGCTAACACTTTTAATTTTGTTGGTCCCCCAACAGATATTCTACTGACTATAAGTAACTTAGCTACTACAAGTCAATTTGTTCTCCTAACCTGAACCCTAACACCTAACCCTAACATAACAGTCTACTGACAGTCTACTACAGCCTACTAATACTCTTATGACAGTTAGTTGACATGTAGTTGAAAAGTTAGTTATTGTTAGTAGAATGTCTAAAGTGACTATCAAAATAAAGTGAACTATCAAATTTATACTTGTTTTGAAACCAATACTTTTAAACTTTGACTTGAATAAAAAGCTTGAGTTGATACTTTAACTTGCAATCAAATTCCCAAATACACTAAGGTGTTTAACTTACAATTTGCTATAATTCTCATCAAAACTTCATAGTTTACATCGGAACATCCCTCCAGAGTACACTGTTACATTGACTACATGATAAGCAATTTGACCGTCTTATCTGTACACAATGACACAAGACTTGTCATTCTGATGGCACTGACATGTTCATTGACACAGATATTTCTTTTGAGAAATCTAAATTTTGCAAATTTCAAAGGATGATTCGAGAAATGTGCCAATGCGACTGAGAAACACTGTAAGATGTTCTCTTAACGAATTTAGCTTAGCATATAAGTTTACCTTGTTTCAAGGATGTTTAGATACCTAGACTTAAAAAACGGGACAAAAATACTGATTAGACTGACTAATCGTTTACTTGTTTACTCACAAAAGGTCAGATGATCAGAATATACAATGCACAGCTCTTTCTCAGTTCAAATGAGGAAAATGTGTTTTATTCCAAATCCAGAAGGTTCCAACTAGTGCTTAAAAAGTGCAAATTAAATGAAGAACAGAATGTGAGTGATCCTTTTGTGAATGCACGCCCAGGTTTGGTCTTATCTAAATCTTGTTGGGCCGTCCTGCTGTGAGCTTTGTGGCATCGATGAACAAACCAGTACAGGAAATCTGATCAGCTGGAGTAATGAGCTCCGAGCTGCTGCTTCTCTTTGCATCTTTTATGGACCTCCACAAGCCTGCTCAACGCCACCTAAATTCTTAATGACCGCTCAGACTCGGCTGTATACATTCTCGTTTTCGCCTTTGCTCTCGACATACTCGTGGCTCCCTCAGATCGTTTGCTTTTACCTGACGGCAGGAAACGAAGTGTCTCTTTGCAGATAAGGAGAATGACCTGTTTTGGAAGAAGCTGCAAGCAAAGTGTCCTAGTAATGAGAGAATAGTGCTTCGGCTCTCGTAGCGAACATAAAAGAAAAGACACAAAAAGAAGAGGAAGCTCTTGGCAGCATCTGGGAAATACTTGATATGAGGTTACCATGGCAACCTGCTAACGCATTGAAATAGAGTCGTTTATTGGCTGTAATGGCAATACCGCAAGCGTGCTGTGATGAGTTGAATCAAAACATTTGTGCTTTTTATGTTAAAATGTAATTATGCTGAAACGGTAATCATTTAATAAGAGAATCACTAAAATGCTGCTTTTATAATATTTTCCCACCACTATGGAAGTGAATGAACTGTAGGCTACATTTTTCACAGTTGAAAAATAATTTTCCCTGCGTGTGCACCAATTTGCTATTAAAAAATTTCATTTTTCATACTTTAATAAAAGGCTCTAGGCTCTCTGGACTGCTATGATGAAACACTGTCAGAAACAAACCACAAAAAACAACAACAACAACAATTTTATCTTTTAGAGACCATGTTCCCGTTTGGCCCCTTTTACTTCCTCTTTTCCTGTCTTATTCCTTTTTTATCTCTGTCTCACTGTCTGTTTCGTTGTCCCTAGAGATGACCAGTTTATCAGAGATGACATCATTTGGAGACGCGCCAGTCTGAAAGAGAAGCTCTGAGATTTTTTTTGCCAATAACTTTGAACAAAACCACACAGATTTGCATTTAAAATCAACTTGAATTGGCATTCACAACCCTTTTAACCTCGGAAATGTCATGCATTTCCCATTGTAGCAAGATGTTCATTGAGAAAATATGGGGTAGGGCTTAAATTGGTTGGTGAAATGGTTGAATTGATACCGTCTGCAAATTGATTGGATTGTGACAATTGGGCATTACATATAATGTAACACACCAGATTTAGTTAAAACAATGCTTAAATATCTTATCAAAATAGCCTTATTTACTTTTTCCGTAATTCATGGTGTTATTGTGAACATAATCCAATAGCCGTGCAGTCAATGAAAAAAGCGAAAGCTGTTTGCAGCAACATTTTTATTATTTCTGTTATAACATTACAGAGATATTTTTCTTTTGGAATAACATTAACCAATGAACTATTCACACCAGGAATGTGCATTGAGAAAGTAAATAAGGTTAATTTGGCATTTATCAGCTGTTTTTATTCAGTGTGATAAATCTGTTTTCCAATCAAAAGTTGGAAATAACAACCATTAAACAGCTAATGCCTTGTGAAATCCTCTAATGAAGTGAGTGTGGCGGTTACTCTTCCATCCGTAACCTTGCAATTGAACTGTTCTTTATTCTTTTTGAAATAAGTGAGGTGCTCAGGAGGCTGCAGAAAACAGCACATACTGATACAGTAGTTAGCATTTTTATACAAATAATGCATTATCATTGCTCTGAAATAGAATTGCTTATGCATCATGTTAATCATCAAGCATTAAAACTTACAAATTTATGCATTCTTTTAGGCTGAAAGTGTAGCAGGCAATCAAGAGCACCTTGTGACTGTGGTTTGTCATTCTCTTGTTTAAACACTCTTTCATGCGTGTCAGAGCAGCTCTCGCAGGATCCATGATGACTGCCTTAAAGGGTTAGTTCACCCAAAAATGAAAATTCTGTCAGTATTTACTCACCCTCATGTTGTCAAACAGATCAAACAGATCTCATTCCCCATTGACTACCATAGTATGTATTTTTCCCTACTATGGTCATCAATGGGGAATGAGATCTGTTTGATTAATACATTCTTCCAAATATGTTCCTTTGTGTTCAGCAGAGCAAATAAACACATAGAGGTTTGGAACAACATGAGGGTGAGTAAATACTGACAGAATTTTCATTTTTGGGTGAACTAACCCTTTAATGTTTAGATTTATTATGATAAATCTACCATGTTGTGTCAAACCCATCCTATGTACATTAGTAGTACAATAATGGTATCATATAATAATTGATTGCCATATTCCATATACCATGGTATTTAAATGGATCTACAAGAAACTTTAAATAATAATCTGGTCTCTCTATCATGGTAATGGCCAAAAGAATACAAAATGAAATAATACAACCTAAATAAAAAATGTGAGGAAACTCATTGCCTTAATATTATTAAGTGATGAACCTGACAATTCCATACAACTCATTTTTTTTCAATTATACCTAAACATACAGTATGTCATTTTTTGGCCACCAGGTGGCACTCAATATAAATAATAACAAAAGTTACTTTGATGACATCGGGAAAGAGCGTGGGCTCACGGAGCTCTCTGAAGCCCCATTCACACTACACGTGACCAAGCGACGCGATACCATTCATTATCAATGGTGAGGGGCGACTTCCACGCGACACGGCTTTTCCTTCCGAAATATTTGTTTGTTGTGGCAATAAAACTTATTTTTTGTCTAACATAGAGTAACTTCCGTGAATGTCACTCACAAACATTACTAGGCAACCAGTATGGGGAACGCCCTCCAGTGCAGCCACTGGCGACCTGCAGTTAAACTATACATTTCTTCGGATTTGAAAGTTGGTGGAAACTGTCGTTTGGTGGATAATGTGAGTACATATCTAATAGAAATATTTAACATAGAAACAGTTATTTTTGCTATTTTTAAAGTTTTCCTTTTGACAATTTTTTTTCCTTTTTACATCTAAGATTATCATATTATGAGAATATCCTTTTCAGAACAGAACTTCAGTTTCAGAACTGAAAACGTCCTTGTTAGTCCAATAAAAGCTTTTATTGACACCAGCCCCAGCAAACGACTCGTTTTTAAAAGTGGGGAACTATGACGTCAAATATTATAACACACCACCCCCACAGAAGAAGATCAACACCTACTTCAACACGGCCGAATTAGCACCGCCCGCCGATTCGCGCATTACACGCATAGCTTAATAACATAGGCCTACCTCGTGATGACAAACCGGTATGAGCTAACGAGCAATACAAAATATTGTGCAGTGCCTGGTTGTGGAAAAAGACGCTGCATATGCTTCCTCTGGATTCCAAAAGGACTGCATGGATAAACTTTATTTTTAATGACGTTCCACTCCAGCTGATGAGGGTAAAACCTTCTGTTCGGTTCATTTTAGTGAGGATTGTTTTGTAAACAAGACTGGATTTGCAGACCGATTAGGAGTAAAGAACGGTGTTGTGCCTTCTATATGGATCTGACAGGAATTGTGCAACGCACAGACTCGGGTCGAACATGTATGGGCGAATCAGGGTGTACTCACACTAGGCACGGTTGCCATGAACTGGGTGCGAGTACGATTGTCCCCACTCCCCTCTGGCCTGCACTCACATACGGTTTCAGCATTCGTGCCGGAGCACGCTTACGTCATTATGGTGCGACGGTTGAAGAGCGGCGCTCTCTGAACACATTACAATGGAGTTCATCGCTTTCTTTGTGGATAATTTTGTGTCGTTTGGTCCACGGTGGTCCACAACCCTCTCACAGCCTGTTGTTAAACAGATGTGTTGACCTTACTGGCGCAAAAAATTTCACGAAATCGAGCTGCTCGTATTAGGAGGTTTGCACGTCACGTGTCCTGTTCCGAGCTCCAGCACGGTTAGCGCTCACACTGCATGCGAACCGTGCCCGAGCACAACTAAACCGTGCTCTGGCCCACCTCTTCCAAGCAGGCCAGGGCCGGCCAATCGAGCCGCGCCCGAGCTCGGTCTTCGGAGCAATCACACTAGTCAAACGAACCGCGCTTTGGTGGTCAAACTCACTCGGGCACGGTTCAAACTGGCTAGTGTGAGTACACCCTCATTCCGGTTGTCATTTTACAACATTGGACGTTTTCAAAACAATTTTCCCCAGTACACCGACGAGGTGAGTTGAAAAACTCATTATAATATGCAAAACTGTTCTCCACTCACAGCAGTGGGCGTTTACTTCCAAGTCTTCAGTGCGAAACGCCCATAAAAACCTTGCATTTCTGAGCTGGTCTCAAAGCTAGGGTAGAAAATAGCTTATTAGTTATTCATTTTGATGTTTTTGAATGCAAAAACCAAGCGAACGTCATAAGTTGACCTCAGACAACAATAATACAATTTAAAAAGCCAGTTCATGACCCCTTTAAAGGCAAACGGATATGCTGACTTTTTCAGTCAACAGAACAGTTTAAACAGTGTATTAATATGGTACAAAATATTAATGTATTTATTTATTTAATTATTATTTATTTATTTTATATTCTTTTTTCATTTTTGTATTTTCATTATTGGTTCTTCATTTTATGTATTTATTTATTTATTGTTCATTTGTTTGTCCTTGCATTATAAATAGGGAGTCTAACTATCAATCGAGCCTATGCAAGCTGTTGCTTTCTATTAGTTTTACATCAAATCAGGCTGAGTTCTAGACTGTTACAATGAAATGCTGCTAAATACTTGTCTTATACTCACCTCAACCTAGAATACACCAAATAATTTGGTTAATCTTTGATAAATCAAAGTGGCCATATGTATTTCCTGTGTATTTCTTTACTTGTTGTTTTAGGTCCAAGACCGAGCATTTTGACCCAGGTGATTGATTTTCATCCAATAAGCAGCCCAAGGAAAGCTTTGAGTGAAAGGTTCTTAGCCAATCTGCAGCTTCTACCCCACTTGTGGACTCTTATGGTGGGTTTATGTGCTATGGAAAATATGATATTTTCCATTAGTGAACTGGTATTTACCAGTGTATTGCATTCAAGTGCTTTTGTTGTCGTAATGTGGTAAAAAGATGGAGATCCAGACCTGTTATTTAGCTAAAACTATTTTAGATTGCTTAAGTCATCTGCTAAAGCAAGACAATGATTTATCAAAACTCAAATGGTGCTGTAGATCTTCTAGATCATGAATAGTACATATTTTTACCATTTACGACTTCTTGCGTTGCTCTCTGCCATTTTGAAAAGTTCATAATCATCTCGATATAACCATCTATAAAAAGGTTATATCATCTCGGCAACTCCTGCATCAAAATATTCTACAAGCTCCCCAGTGGAAAATACCACAAGAAGGGGTGTTCATGTGCATTTTACACGTCGGATTTTGGTATGTACCATAATTACCATAGCACGTGAATGCATCATTAAGCCTTCTCACAGGCTGCATCGTCACCAGCAAGTGATCCAATGAAATGACTGACGTTCAGTGCGAGCTTTTTCAAGCAAGCTCAATGAGACAGACACAGACGGTAGCTATTAGCTAATATGAAACGCAAAGCAAAGCAGCTTGTTTGTGCCGCAGAAAAGCACTGAAACAAAGATAAAGAGGAACCTGTTTTTTGTTTTTTTGTGGCTTATTTTTACTGGCCTATCCAGTTTTCTGGTGGCCCATCTATAATCAAAATCCTGGCACCGCTAGTGGTCTGTGCACCGGTCTAACATTCCCTCCTTAGATATCTAAGGTCTTTTTATTCCTTTTATTCTCTTCTCTTTACTCTGTGTTTGGTTCTTCCCCTGTTTCCATGGTAACATATCAAACTACTGGGACCTCCTGTCTCCACCCAACCTAGTCCCCCTCCGGATTTGGTTCCAAGTCAGAGATAAAGGGATGGGGAGAGAGAGAGAAAGAGAGAGATGGGTGAATGGAGTTTCATGGCTCTTTTATGGCTCAGCTCTCTTTCTCTCTCTCTCTCTCTACTAATTTCAAATACACTTAGATCTCTATGGTGACCAGAGCAGCAGGCCTGTCTGCTGTTTGCTTGGGTTCTGTAATGGTGAGTAACATGAAACTGCCCTATTTCTCCTTGTTGTTTAAAGTAAAACAAGTCTTGTATTTTTATCATATTATGTCAGTTCAGCAATGCATCACATTCTGATGAATCACATCTGCAGTGTGGTTTTGCCCTTGAATTACTCTGATTTTTAGTTTGGTTTAATTATTTTTATTATGTCCGCTTTCTTACTTTTTCTTTCTGTAACTCTTTGGTCTGTAATTACCAAAACCTTTTGAGCTGCATATCTAGACAGCATTGCAATCCCAAAATGCTTAGTAACAAAAATATGATCTTCAAACCAGTTTGTGTTATTGTTTTTCTCTCTTTCTCCCCGAACAGGAAAGCTCAAATAATGAGTAGCCTATTAAAAGCAGTATTTTTCTAGCTCATCCAGTTCATGTGGATGCCAATTGTGCAATGTAAAAAAATAAATAATTTTATATACATTTTAACCCAAAAAACACACAATGCAATGCGTAATTCAAAATACAGGAAAAACGTGAAAAATCAATTTGGAAAATTCCTTCATATTAACAGCAGACTAGGCCCAAATGGCTTTATCAGAGCCCCGTCTCACGGAGAGCCTTGGCACTTCCTATTAGCCCTATTGTGTATCATATTGGTTGCAGTTCCATTAGAATTCCACTGGAGGTGATCGCGGGCGAGAGAAGAATGAATGGGAGTCTATGGGGCTAAACGGCTAAATGTGTCTCTTTCACCTGCTTGTCGTTAAATCAACATAGATTTTATTGTTGATTCCGGCAAGTTCAATATAGATTATATGCCAAAGTCGAATGAACGAGTACTTACGTCCTTTTGATTTTTTTTACAGGTTAGGCCGTTGTTGGCCGGAACATGCTAGCATTCTGCTATTGTGTGACGTCATCACATTTTTGAACAGGTTTTTAGAACAGATAAGTGAACTTAAAAATGCAATTTTCAGCTGAGTGTATTATCTTAGCCCTCCTTTTTGAATGCAACTTTCAAATTACTTGACAAAAAATTACATCCTGAGAAAAGTGGATTTCTGGGGGTGAAACCCCATTGACTCCCATTCATCCGGCACTCGACCGCGAGCGCCCCCTCATGGACAGAAACGTGTTACTGCAGCCAGTCCAGAAACCGGAAGTAACCAGCCAGTACAAATTCTCTTCAATTAGACATTTGTTGTGTCTGAAATCTCCACTCAAAGCACTACTCCCTACCCCCTATGTTGGGGGTAGAGAGCAGAGCACTATATAGTGAGCTCACTAGCTTAATAGAAGCCACTTTCGGACACTACTCTATCGTCTCTCGGCGCCGTTGATTACATCATCGGTCAGCTGGTGCCGAGCCGGCTCTGGGCTAAATAGATTTTTTTAAATAAATATATTACATTATATTGAGCTTATTTCTCCAAAATATAAAAACTAAAAGTGATTTCTGGCCATTTCTGTTATAATGCGCTACTCCACACATGATTATAACTTATTTTTACGATCAGCGCAATGCATGATGGTATGTAGGGCTTAGGATAGTGACCATCGGTTGTACACTACTTTTCAAAATGCATTCTGGGATACATTGAGTGGACTATATAGGGTATAATAATCATCACTATACATTCGGACAGCACTACAAAATGGCAAGCTCACTATATAGTCCACTATATAGTGAGTAATGGGAGATTTCGGACACAGCAATTCTCTGGCTTTATGCACAGCTGCACTACTTCCTGAACTTAAGCCAGCTCCTTGTTTCCTGTCTGTCATTATTGGACAAATTGATTAATCCAGGTGTGTCTGACCTCAGTAGTCATGGCAACAATAATCAGACACACCTGAATTAATCAAGTTTGGCCAATAATGGCAGACAGGAAACAAGGAGCTGGCTTAAGTTCAGGAAGAAATTAAGCTGTGCATAAGGTCAATTTTAACGTATATTGCATTCAAACGAATTGTGCTCTCCAGCGCCTCACTTTTCAAATGCTGGGGTGCTGGAAAAACAGCAATGCAATTTTGAGAGGAGCACCTCGACAATTAAATTAATATTACATTCATATAACAGCTTCAAAGGGGTATCAGGCCATGAGTGCAGAGACCAGCCCATGGCAGAGACACTCTGTGTGAGTGGTATTTACATTAAATACACATACTCCACAGCGACTCTAGGGGTCACTGTTTGACAAAAACGGAATTCCTGCATAGTGTACCTTTAAACTATAAAAACTAAGTATTGGAGAACAATTAGCAAGAAAATAATATTTATAATATTTCAGTAATTCTAATTAAGTGTTAATTCAATGTGTTTTGTTTCTTTGTAATCTTTTGTAATAATTTACTAGAAAATTCTTGTAAATCCTACAATTTTCTTTTTTCAGTGTGTGATTTCTTAATTCATCTCCCCTTACAATTTTGGTTAAGATCCCTAGTGCACTCCTCATAAGTTCTGCCAATGAAAAGTGTTCCAACTTAGTCACATGACATGAGATTCTTGTAGAAAGTTTGTATTTGTTGGTATGAGTAAATGATCACATGGAATGTAAATGACTGCATTTAATCCGAACATTAGAGAACTGCCAGTCAATACAGGCCAAATATAAGTGAACCAGGTCACCGGGCATTATGACTGGATAAGACGACACACTACAGTGGCTTGTAATAAACAAACTACATAATCGTTTCACCAAACGCATAGAGTTCAATTAGGGCATGTTGTCTTGCTGTCTACTTAGATAGCTGCCTTTTGAGCAAATATTTCTCTTCTCTGGCAGTGTTCGTTGTAAGATTAAGCATGGTCTTTACTGGTCAGACTGACACTTTGCAGAGAATGAACTGAAGATCCACCGAGTATCAGTTCATAACTGACTTCCAAGACAAACGCACACCTACAGACTGGTCTTAGTCTTACTGTGACAATCAGATTGATACATGGAAATACAATCAGTCCGCTAATGGAAATGGATAATGAAGTGCTTTCAATCAGCCTCATGCAGAGTGTATTCATGAGCATAACAGTTTTAATTTCTTTATTTCATTAGTGTGATACTTCTTGATATTTTGTCATAATTATATTGTGTGACATTTATATTCATTGTACTTTCCAAATTATGTGTAGCAGGACACCACGTGTGGCATGTGGGTTGTTTTCGTTGACGCACACCAACGTGCCGAAGATCTACCTGTTTTAATTCTTATTCTTAAGCTTTCCTGTACTATTATTATCATTATTATATGTAACCGGACAAAGTAGTTAGTTAATTGTGGCATTAATTCTGCTGTTTTAGGTTAAAACAGCAGAATTAATGCCACAATTAACTAACTACTTTGTCCGGTTACATGTAATAATGATAAAAATAGTACAGGAAAGCAAGAAGTTATAGCATTGTTTTAAATTCAGTAGATCAAAAGCCTTGAACATACCACCTTACTAACACACCTTTCTTAAAAAGGGGTAGGGGATTCTTAATATATCAAATAATGACACCAAGTTTAATACTTGCATGTTTCGCCCATTTGAATAGATGTGACTCCTGATGCAATTTGTTGAGGCTCCAGTTGATCTTTGCTGAAGTTGTCTTGATGAGAGAGAACCAGTTTGAGTCAGAGGATCGTTGATGAATGGAAAGACTGGGCCGCAGCCTGGTACAAACTTTGGGCTCCTTAGAAGACTTCTTGCTCATCTTCAAATTCTCAGAATCAGCAAAGGGAAAGAGGTATGTACTTCTTTTGAATAAGTACTTACTCCGCAACATTTTCTATAAAATGTGAATGTGTGAAATTGAACGTAATCTGGACTATATTAGTCATATTTTCATTGTCATGTAACTTACACTCTCAGTTCACTACCATTCACATTTCCTCTCCTGTGGCCTAATGAATTAGTAAAGTGTCCACTGGATGCGCACATTTCCTGAATCTCTGTGGAATCTACTGTGAATTCAGACATACTTCTCTTTCCACATACTGTTTTTGCCTACTATATAGTGGGTATGAATGTATATTCAGATGCTGCCCTTGTTTATAAATTACAGCAGCACATAATGCAAGAAAAATGATTTGCAATGCGAAAAATCAAACTGATTCCTTTTGTATTTCTGGATGTGAGCACAGACATCATATAGAACAGTCAAATCACTCATAGTATTAACATAGTATTAACATTCAGATCATGTGAGCTTGATGCATCATGGAGTTAAACTTTTCTCAACTTTGTGGAGCTGTTAGACATGCCAGCACCGTGTTAATAACTATCGTTAATGTCTCTCTCATGTCACTGGAAATCACAGACTCTCATTGAAAATGAATGACTTCTGGTTGATTTGTCTCTGCAAGTTGTTGTCAGAGTGAACAGGGCATTAAAGGTGCCAGATGGTTAACCAGATGGGCAAAAGTCTTGCAAACATGACTCAGAAAAATAAAGTATCTAGAAGAGTCTAGCATCATTTGTTTGCAGATGCCACATGTTTTGAAATTCTATTATGAAATGCATTCAGTCATTTTTAAAAGTACTTTTGGGCCAACAGGTTTCAGATATGCTGTAAAGTGTGTAAGCGTTTTAGAGGTCGGAGATACTAAATGGGCACATGAAACTTTGATCACATTAAAGTTGTACCCTACCTAGGCTGATATGCTCATTTTTTGAATAATGCATTTACAGATCTGATGAGTCACCAAACTTTGCTCTGTTTCTCTCCATTGTCACATGCACGCAGAAACAGAAAAATGAAATTCGACAGAATTAATTATGAGGTGTCACACTGCTGTAAGATAGTCTCTGTCTCCCTAAAGCAAATGTGTAAATTATTAGATTAGATTAATCATCATAAATGATTCAATCTAACCTCTTGTAAAGTGTCCTTGCAGACCTAAATCTGACGATCCACTGCCATAATTGTTCCCAAAAAGGAACACAACATGGCTATGGTCAGGACATGTGAATTAAGATTGACTCTTTTGAATGAGATTGAATGTCTTTAAAAATGGTATTAGGAACTGGTGCTAAAAGTACTATATAGTAACTGTTGTGTTTTCACTTTGTGAGAGTATACACTGCACTTGGAGTGAGGCTAAAATAACTATTTAACTCATGGATAAAAGTAAATGAATGTATAACCAAAATGTACAACCCAGTATGTATCCCTCCATCCCCCCCCTTTTTTTTTACCTTGTAGACTGATATTTCAGATCTATTTTCCCCCTTTCTTTCAGCCGTTCTTTCACTTTCATTTGCCTTTGACAGAATTATGAATTTGTCTTTTGTTGATCCATCATTTTTTTTTGTCCTTTCAAAGTCACTGTAAAAAGGATCAAAAAGATGGAGGCCATATTTCTTTCCAATGTCGTCAGTTTATTCATACGATGACTGATTAGCTTGAGTAATATGCACGCTACGCATATTACTCTTAACCATTCATAGTGAGAAAATGGTTGAGACATGATTGAGACTGGTTGATTTGTGCACAGCATGTGACATTAGACTAAAAGGAAGAAGAGAAATGTATTATTGAAATAATACTGGCTGCTTTTGGTTGGAAGTCAGCCTTGGGTTGTGCGCTCTAGGTGGGTCTCGCTATAACTGAAATAGCTTCAGCTGTGACTAATAAGACTTTGCCACACTGAACTCATCTATTTCACACTGTGCAATGGAAAAAAGTACAAATAAATGAAATTAACATTGGAATGAGGCTGGGTTACATTGAAATTGATGGCGCATATATGGCATTTTGTTTTTCATTCAGTAGCCTAATTATTTTTTTTGTGTCTGAAAAATAAAATAAAATAGTAAAGTCTAAAATAAAACGTGAGTTTACCAGTAGAGGACCTGTAGGCAGGTAGAAATGGTTTAATAAATGGAACCTATACAGATTGCTACATTATAGATGAAAAATATATGATTTGGTAAAAGGGACCATTGGTAAATTTAGTCTGTGTGGAATTTGTGGATGATATACAGTATATGACGATCCTAGATTTTAACAACCATTTCTAGAGTTTACAAAGAAGGGTGTGAAAAGGGAAAAACATCCAGTATGTGGCAGTTTTGTGGGCCAAAATGCCCTGTTGATGCTAAAGGTCAGAGGAGAATGGGCCGACTGATTCAAGCTGATAGAAGAGCAACTTTGACTGAAATAACCACTCGTTACAACCGAGGTATGCAGCAAAGCATTTGTGAAGCCACAACACGCACAACCTTGAGGCGGATGGGCTACAACAGCAGAAGACCCCACCGGGTACCACTCATCTCACACTACAAATAGGAAAAAGAGGCTACAATTTGCAAGAGATCACCAAAATTGGACAATTGAAGACTGGAGACTGAGTCTCGATTTTTGTTGAGACATTCAGATGGTAGTTTTAGAATTTGGTGTAAACAGAATGAGAACATGGATCCAACATGACTTGTTACCACTGTGCAGGCTGGTAGTGGTGGTGTAATGGTGTGGGGGATTTTTTCTTGGCACACTTTAGGCCCCTTAGTGGTAATTGGGCATCAGTTTAAATGCCACAGCCTACCTGAGCATTGTTTCTGACCATGTCCATCCCTTTTATGGCCACCATGTACCCATCCTCTAATGGCTACTTCCAGCAGGATAATGCACCATGTCACAAAGCTTGAATCATTTCAAATTGGTTTCTTGAACATGACAATGAGTTCACTGTATTAAAATGGCCCACAGTCACCATGATCTCAACCCAATAGAGCATCTTTATAATGTGGTGGAACAGGAGCTTCATGCCCTGGATGTGCATCACACAAATCTCCATCAACTGCAAGATGCTATCCTATCAATATGGGCCAACATTTCTAAAGAATGCTTTCAGTACCTTGTTGAATCAATGCCAATCAATGTTTTAAAATGTATATAAAAACTAAATTAAATTATTTGTTTAAAACTATTTATTTTACCTAGCTTATCCACTTACACATCTTTATCCCACTCTCAGACTCTAACCAGTGTAAATGTGACACTCTCAGAAGACTCAAGCTCAAGTCAGAGAACAAATGATATATAAAATCAAAATCAGTCTCTCATTGGAGACACTGGATTAAAATTTTCAGGAGGAATTATGCATCGAGGACTATATGTTCATATGATGTGAGGCTTCTGGTGGTAAGATCTCAGAGGATAGGGTTCATTGTGATTACAGAACTGAGGACAGACTGTCTTGGTGAATGTGTGTGAAAGTTTGCAGGTTGCACTCTAAGTCCATGACCATGTGGATTCTGCAGTTAAACCCTAGGATTGTCACAAGATTTTGAGGAACTTGCTCTGTGTTACTCTACAAAGGATGTTCCCAAGTATTGGTTGTTTGACAGTGTTCAAGAGGTCAAAATGTGACTGGATAGTTTTGGCAGACGCTTTGAAGCGTAATTTATTATTAAAAATAAATTGTTGTATGATTTATTGTTGTAAGTTTGACACACTGGTCTTGACAATGGCTTTCATGTTAAGGTTTTTTAAAATAAAGTTACTATTGTAAGTTGATCTCATTCAAGTATGTTACCAACAGGGCTAACATTTTTTGCGAAGAAACTTTAAGTAATTTTGGAACCATCTGTTTGACTGGGTTGAAAGTCACTAAACAATGTCTAGCTTCAGTGTGATTATTTAAATTAGAGCTGTATAATTTACATAAACTGTTTTTTTTAAGAATACATAACATTTAACAAATATAACAGCAGATAATATAAATGTTTTTATATATTGAAGAGTTCAGATGCAAAAGCCTCTAAATGCCATTTGAAATTTTCTTCTAAAATGACCATTTTTATCAAGCTTGTATATTTAAGTTCAGTAATTTCACTTAAATGACAATTAATAGGTAATCTTCATTGCCATTTAAGTGAAATTACTGAACTTAAATATACAAGCTTGATAAAAATGATCATTTTAGAAGAAAATTTCAAATGGCACTTAGAGGCTTTTGCATCTAAACTCTTTCATATATAGATCCCTAAATTTGATTACTATACTTATGTACAAATTCATTGCTTACATCTGAAGTTTTTTTTGAAGCATTTCACAAGATAAATCAATAGATATTATATCAATTTTTAAAATGTATATTTGATATTTAGTAATTTCAGTAAAATATGTTTCTTGCGCAGGCATGCACAAACACATTGCTATGCAAACAATGCTGTTTAATGAGATTTTTCAAGTAGAAAATTGAATAAAACACAATATCAGACACAGGTGTTGCAGATGTTATAAGATTACAAGTTACAAGAAAGGGCAGACAGAAACAGGAAGAAAATTGCTCCTACCTTCAGAAATTATGCACCCTAAGCCAATAATGACTCCATAGTGGATCTGATTATTTCAGAAACCAAGATTGCTATCTCACAATATACTGAACTTTCCCATCATCTAACTCTTGTCCTCCTCTTCCTTCCTCAGTGCACTATTCTGCTGTCTCTTAATTTTTAAGAAACAAGTGAGGACATCCAAGCGCCTCCTTAATGTTATTTTGGTAACACTTTACAATAAGGTTCATTGGTTTTACAATAAGGTTCATCAGTGGTTTTAATGATGCTTGGCCTCAACATCAAAAGATAGGCTACACCGCTACCAAAGAGATTGAGCTTTTCTTCAAGAAAACACAATTGTATCTCTCTTCTCATGAATTTAACAGTTGCTTAGAAATTTAAGGCCAGATCAAGGGGGCTGTGTTCTTTTGAAAAGGGTTTTTTTCAAAATATTTGATTCCATGGACCTCCAAATATTATCATCACTGAGTGATTGCTTTCATAAAATATTATGGCAGCTCTATATTTTTAGAGAGTCCTCACTGCAGAACACTGAAATCCAGGGCACTCCCACCTTATATATACCTAAACCTACCCATCTCCGCCCCCCTGGAATCTCGTGTACTGCAGTGAGTTGCTACTGATATTTTTAAGTATAAAAACCCTTTTAGACTATGCGAGAAAAAATATCTATAAATATAATCTACTATAAATTTATGAATATATACTGTATATATATATATATATATATATATATATTTATAATTCATGAATATAAATATTTATTATATTAACATTTGTGCATACGTTTTGACTAAATAAAATATTTGTTATGATTTCTATACACTTTTATCTGTCACTGTACTCAAACATAAATAAATAAATTTGTATCTGTAAAATAGAATAAAGCAGTAGGAAAATGAAAAGATCCTTGATTTTGTGTGTGTTTGTGCAATTCATGACCCTTGTTTAAAAGTCCTTGTTTTAAAAGTTTCATATCTATTTTTTATCTATTTGCATGAATTGACAAAACAATTCAAGAAAACAGGGTCCATAAATATATCCTCACATATACACTACTTTTTGAAATGTATTTAATGTTTTTAAGGCGGCATTTATCTGAGCACAAATACAGTTGAAACTGTTCTATTGTGAAATATTATTTCAATTTAACAACTGCCATTCTCTGATATTACATTTTCACCTGAGTCTGATATTACTTTTGATTTAAAAACTACCAATGCCAAATGTGATTACTCCAGTCTTCAGTGTTATATGATCCTTCAGAAATCATTCTAAGAAAGAAATGTTTATCAATATCAACTGCTGCTTAATATTTTTGTGGAAATCGTGATGCATTTGTCTCAGGATTCTGTCTCAGGAATAAAAGTTCAAAAGAACAGCATATGAAAGATTATTATTTGCAACAATGACTAAATGTATTAGCCCATTACTTTAAAAAAATCGAATTAGCATAAACCAACTTTAGAATGGTGGTGCATCTAAAGAAATTACTGACCTTTTAATTACCTTGTTACACGAAATTCTTGAAATCGATTAAGCTTTACAACTTAAAATGGATATTGATTGTCCAGTACAGTAGAATTGAGTGATGGCCAAATTTGATTAGATTGGTTCAACTGCTCAGGTTTAATTACAGATCCAAGAAAGCTGACTAAAACAACCAATGCAATATCACCATTGTGCCCTCTGTTAAATATATTCTCTACATTTATATCTCTTTCTTACTCGCCTGCATATGAATGCAGACCTTGCCAGCGTCTCATGTTAGTGTCTCGATTTGACAGCTCTCTGTGTAGGAAAGCATAGAGAAGAAACTTTCATTTCCTCCACTGTACCTTCACATCACAGGTGGCATACAGAAACAAATGATGAATATTTGTGCATGTATTTGTGCGTTTGACAATGAGCTAGACAGTTATAGTGATCCTGTGTGTGTTCTGTCATGCTGTCAACTCTGACTTCCCTTTCACACAAACAGACTGTAGTATTTAAAAAGGATAAAAGGCAGCTATGCTCAGCCCATTATTTCCATCTTTACTTTCCTCTGTGTTCTTTTGCCATTTTCTCGCTCTGTCTGGTGTCCAGTCACTCATTTTATGTACCATATTCTCTGTACGCCTCTCTTTCTGTCTTTCTCCATCAGTCTTGGAGGTTTTAATAAGCTCCACTACATTTTTTTTAACTACAATTACTCTTCTTTCTTTTTCTCTCTAATAGCGAAAGGTCAAATGACATGTCAGCTAGGGGGTTTAATAGCCCAGGGTCAGTTATCTAATTGCTGATTCCTCATTAACTGTGCAGCCAGCGACAATAAAGAGGTCAGAGAGCAACTGTTTTTCCTGTAAATTGAGTATATGCAAACGTTCTTCCCCTCCCTCAATACCCACAACACACACATGTGAAAGCAAGGCAAAATGTTAAGCACAGCACTCCATGTGGACACACCAGTACATGATAACCACGGCCAACCCTACCCAATTTAAAGAACTCTAACACACGCACACAACAAAAACAAACAGTAACACACAAGAAATCAATTCAATAACAATTTAGACACAACCAAAATACACAAATTAACCAAAACAATGTAGTATACTCACAAATTAAGTCACAATTAACCAAGACCCAGGCAAAACAGCAGTGCAGTCACATCAGTAGATTTACATACCAACCCAAACTAAATTACTGAAACCCTTGGACGTGCAGTTACCAAAACAGATTCATGGGGCTTTCATGACGTTTAAAGTCATGTTTTAAGTGACTTTAAACGTGGCTTGGTTGTTGGCGTCAGATGGGCGGATTTTGACACACAACCATCTCTGGGGTTTACAGAGAATGGTCCGAAAAGAGAATATATCAAATGAGTGGCAGTTTTGTGGGAAGAAAGTGCTTTGTTGATGCCAGAGATCAAAGGAGAATGGCCAGACTGGTTCGAGCTGATAGAAAGTCAACAGTAACTCAAATAACCACTCATTACGATGTCTGCAGTAGAGGTCTTCACGGGTCCACTTGGATCCGAAAACCCGAAGGTCCGAACCCGAGACCCGAGCGGTTTCGGGTTCAAAACTCCGACGAGTGTCTCGGACACGGGTCGGGTTCGGTATTAGTTGCCTCGGGTCTCGGGTAACTTAAAATTAATATGCCTTTTCCAAATGGACCCAGAGAAGACCCGAATTATTTTAAATAATGTTGGGCATTTAACAAAATTGCAGTATTTAAAACAACTCTATGACCGTTCTCTGACTTTTTTTAAGTGAGAGAGCGAATCCGCGCTTTTACATGCAATGGGCTTTAAGCACAAGCTCGGTTGCCTCCGCATTTATTTACTCAATTGCTCGCTCCACTAACCAACCCCTCCGTTTGCCAAGAAGAACTAGTGCGCCATCATGTGGATGGATGTTTGACTACATGCAAGTATTGTCGTTTAGCCAGGCCTGTTAATCAATTTTAAAAATACGCGATACTGTCAGACAAGCATGTAGACGATATCAGATATTGCGAAAAAGGTGAGGGAAAACGAATATGTAGATCAGAAACATCCAGGGTCGTCATCGGTGTGGGCAACTTTTGTGATCATCATTTGTGAGGGAACAAAGACTGGTGCAGTTAAATGCGTTGATGCAATAACGTTCCCATGTTAAGATTTGATTCAGAACGTCCAATTCGACCTGCTATTGCGGTTCTAATGCTCTTTTTTTAATCGAATTTTATCTAAACAACTTTGAAACAACAGGATTGTAGGCTAAATAACACAATTTTATTAAAAGTCAATGACTGGGAGATTGAAAATCTGTTAGGCTAGATTTTAAAAACAGCCATCGGTAAATTTGACCCTGTGGTGGTTCAAATCATCGTATGGTCCGGTAAATAACATTATGCCAAATGTTATAGGACGTAATGGGTTACAGTGATGATGTGTGATTCACATTTGCACTCAGCGCACTTACACGTTAAGTGGCTGTGTACACTGCGAATGCCGTTTGCGTTCGGGTCCAGTCGGGTTCTAAAGGAAATGCCATCAGGTCGGGTCGGACTTCGGGTCTAATTTTTCGGGTCTGTCTCGGGTCGGGTTTTTCTTTCAAAAAAATAATTTATGCACGTCGGGTTCGGGTAAGTAGTGATTCGGGTCGATTGGGGTCGGGTACAGTTTTTAGGACCCAAGAAGACCTCTAGTCTGCAGAAGAGCATCTTTGAAAGCATGACACATCGAACTTTTAAGCTGATGAGCTACAGCAGCAGAAGACACATTGGGTGTCAGTTATGTCAGCTAAGAACAGGAAACTGAGGTCACAATTCACACGGGCTCACCAAAATTGGACTATAGAAAACTGGAATTTGGCATTAATTTGCCTTGAATAAGCGGTTCAGGCTGTGCTGGTGTTGTAATAGTGTGTGGGATATTTTCTTAGCACACTTGGGGTCCCTTATTACCAATGGTGCCAAATCCCTACCTAAGTATTGTAGCTGACCATGTCCACCCCCTTCATTACCATAGTGTACACATCTTCTGATGGCTACTTCTAGAAGGATAATGCTCCATGTCATAAAGCTCAAATCATCTCAAACTGTTTCTTGAACATGACAATGATTTCATTATACTCAAACAGTCCACCAGATGTCAATCCATTAGAGCACCATTGGGATGTGATGGAATGAGGTCACTGATACTGATGAACTGTTATGCTATTTTGTCAATATTTCGCCCCCTTTCGCCTTCAGAACTGCCTTAATTCTACTTGGCATTGATTCTACAAGGTGCTGAAAGCATTCATTAGAAATTGTGGCCCCTATTGATAGGATATCATCTTGCAGTTGATGGAGATTTGTGGGATGCACATCCTGGGCATGAAGCTCCTGTTCCATCACATCCTAAATATGCTCTATTGGGTTGAGATCTGGTGACTGTGGGGGCCATTTTAGTACAGTGAACTCATTGTCATGTTCAAGAAACCAATCTGAAATGATTTGAGCTTTGTGACATGGTGCATAATGCACCATGTCACAAAGCTCAAATCATTTCAAATGAAATCCAGCTGGAAGTAGCCAATAGAGGATGGGTACATGGTGGCCATAAAGGGATGGACATGGTCAGAAACAATGCTCAGGTAGGCTGTGGCATTTAAACGATGCCCAATTGGCACTAAGTGTGCCACTAAAACATCCCCCACCCCCATTACACCACCACCACTAGCCTGCACAGTGGTAACACGGCATGATGGATCCATGTTCTCATTCTGTTTACTCCAAATTCTGACTCTCCCATCTGAATGTCTCAACAGAAATTGAGACTCATCAGGCCAGGCAACATTTTTCCAGTCTTCAGTTGTCCAATTTTAGTGAGCTCTAGCAAATTGTAGCCTCTTTTTCCTATTTGTAGTGGAGATGAGTGGTACCTGGTGGGGTCTTCTGCTGTTGTAGCCCATCCGCCTCAAGGTTGTGCGTGTTGTGGCTTCACAAATGCTTTGCTGCATACCTCGGTTGTAACGAGTGGTTATTTCAGTCAAAGTTGCTCTTCTATCAGCTTGAATCAGTCGGCCCATTCTCCTCTGACCTCTAGCATCAACAAGGCATTTTGGCCCACAGGACTGCCACATACTGGATGTTTTTCCCTTTTAACACCCTTCTTTGTAAACCCTAGAAATGGTTGTGCGTGAAAATCCCAGTAACTGAGCAGATTGTGAAATATAACTGCTTAAATCACCTTTCTTTCCCATTCTGACATTCAGTTTGGAGTTCAGGAGATTGTCTTGACCAGGACTACACCCCTAAATGCATTGAAGCAACTGCCATGTGATTGGTTGATTAGATAATTGCTTATTGAGAAATAAAGTATTGTTGGATTATATTAATTTCTGTACAAAACATTTAATGGTTAACATAAGAATATTGTGTACACACAAATTTTGCCCATATAACACAATTTGTTAAAATAATGCAAATAAAAAAAGAAAAATATATTTCACAATCGGGGTTTCATAGCAAAGCAATATTTATTTATTATTTTGCCATAGTTGTAGCAAGTTGCTTTTGGACCTGCTCACATTGATGGAAAGTCTCACTGAATTTCTGCTCTATAGTAGACTCTGTAAGGTGCTTGACAGCTATGGTGATCACAGTGTGACAGTAAGTTTCTGATGTGGTCTTTGAAAGGAAAGACAGACTCGCTGTGCTTATAAGACACAGAAGCTGTGTGTTTGAGAGAGAGTGATGGGACATTGTAGTATTGGAGCTTCTTTTGGTCAGTGAATTATTTAGCTTGATGCAGTCACTGCATTCTGATGGTGTTTTGCACAGCACCGTCTGTTAAACACCATGACATATTGTGATTCTTTTCTCTATTTCTGTTAAACACAAGATCGATGGCTGGGTTGGAATCCACATGGGGAAAGATTTTTTATTGATCATTTGAATTATTATTTGAATTCAGTGCTACTGGCACTAGGTCAAATCTATTAGCCTAACCTATCTGAGCTGCAGTAATTACCCTAAGCTATATAAAAAGAGAAATTTAAAACAATGACTTTCTACTATGGAAAATGTTGGGTTTGTGCCAATGCTACAGTATCCCCTTAGCTCTGATGTTACCCACATATTACACACATTTAAAGTAAAAAAATAAATAAATAAAAAAGCTCTATTTTAATACGTTATTGTCTTAATGAGAGCAATTTATTATTATAAAACGGTTTAATTTTTGATATTTTTTACATCTATTTTTGGTAACTTTGATTCTGTTTTTATTTTAGTACATTTCACAAACCAATCAAAAATCAAAGCACAGTCAAGTGCTGACTCTCATTTTTTTTTTTTTTTTTTCACTTGCTAATACATCACATCAGTGAAATAAAGTAGGTTTTCTGTTGCCTTTAAATGTCGAAAAAGCCCGTAAGCTGCTAGGTCTGCCACACTGCGAGATGCTGTTTAATTAGTCCAAATAGGCTCACCTTTCAGCAACCCTGACCCCTGATCTTTCCAGTTGAACAGGAGATCAGTTTTAAGGCAAGGAAGTACCTGGGCTTTCCCACAGTCTCCTGCAGTTGAATCACTATTTATAGTGTGCCTCATGCTACAGGGAACAGATGGCAAGCATGATCCTATTAGCACCATTATTGTACTCAGTGTCAGTGAACGTGAGCATGCTGTGGTTCTTACCTGTACTGTAGTCTGTTGCACACGGACACAGATTGCTGTTTCTTATGCTGATTTCAGGCTGTTTTGTGCACTTATTCTCCTTGAGTTCTGCAGCAGGTATGTGGTAATGTTCTCACATTCGATTTTTTTTCTTTTGTGTCTGGTCACACGCAGACACAACATAATGTTGTTTCAGCATTTGCTCTTTAGTGCATTTGGATTGCACTAGTGTGAGCATGCCTGTGTGCTTGCAGGTGTTGATTTTATTTTATTTTTTTTACATTTTATTCAACTTTGTTAGTATTTAGTGGAGCGTTTTTCACACGTAACTAACATGGAAGCCAAATTAAAGGGGTCATATAATGGTACATGCACTACCATTATTTGACCCCTTAGAGTTGACTGTACTGAAATCTGTGTTGGCAGTGCCTGTACACAACCATCATATACTGTAATGATAAAAATCCATCCAGTGTTTTTTTTTTTTTTAATCTCCTTATATTTTTTCCCTGCCTCAAACTGAGCCGTTTGTTTTTGTGACATCAATAAATCAGACGCCCCTCCCACAACTGTTGATTGTCAGCAGTGTTTCAACACATCCCTGCCCTGAGTGAGCTGTCATCATAGTCCGTCATTGTTTATACACTGGAGCAGAATGGCGTCTAAGCGATTGTGGTGTTCTGTTCTTGGGTGTAATAACGAACACATTCATTTTGATGTTCCTAAATCCGAACCACTGAAGACACAGTGGCTGAGTTTTGTTTTTGAAGGGAATATTCCCCACGATCAACGTCAATGCATAAATGTTTGCACAAATCATTTCTCACCAGACTGCTTTATAAACGAGGATCAAGCGAGTATAAAGCTGTTTTTTCTAAGATGCTGCTCCTTAAAAAATAAAAAATAAATCGGTAGCAACTATTCATGTTCCCCCTGTACCTCCAAAAGAAGTGAGTGTAAACTTTTATTAACCTTCAATTTAATTTTTTGCAAATCGTGGAAGGAAGTTTTTCATGAGTATTTGTTGTAACCATAGACTGTAAAAAATATGGACAAAGCGTCTGTGACGTCACCCATAGACTCTCTGAAGAACGCGTTTGAGGCTGTTTATGGGGGGTATGGGCAGTGCCATACTGGAAAATACAAAATACAAAAGTTTCAGAAAGGATACAGAGGTGGTATAATGTGTTGTGTCAGATCATGGCCGAGACGTCAAATTCACTTGGCGCAGCTCGTTCTCAGCTGTCAATCAAAGTTAACCGCCCTTATTTACATACATTTTATATCTAAATACATGATCTAAACTAACGAGTTAAAAAAAAATTCACCCCCCTCACAGTTGTCAGGCACGTGGAACATATTGAAGATTACAATAAAAGTCCATGGGACCAAACTGTAAACATATGAATTTATGCTGTGAAAACGGAGATTTTAACATGACATCTATGGATATTTGCTCCCTTTTGGGACCGGCCTCTAGCGGATTTGAGATGCATTGCAGTTTATCGCACTTCTGGGTAGGCTTCATCTTTCAGATTAGAATGTTGCCGCTGGGTTGTAACATCAATCTATCAATGAATTAACGTATACATCAGTAAACACATAGCGTTCGTATCGCACTCTACCCTGCCAGTGCATACAAAAATAGATCAATTTCAAAAATAGATCAATTGACATTATGTTAACCAACCAATCAGAAATGTCCTGTTCGAGCCTTAATTGTCGAACTTCTTTGTGGCCGCCATCCTGTGGCCGTCATCCCCTAAATGCATTGAAGCAACTGCCATGTGATTGGTTGATTAGGCTTTTCTTAAAAATTCTTATAAAAGTGTATTACAATTTTTTTATTTAGACCCTAAACATTCATATTAACTTCCCATCCATCCATCCAGTCCATTATCCAGATGTATAAACTGTCGCCTACATCTATTTAGTATGAGAATTGTTTGTGGTTGAGCCAATGATGAGTGATCTATACTTCATATGAAGGACAAATCGCTTTGATTAATTTTGTGGCATGCATCTCGCTGAAAGAATTTTTGCATTCATTAGCAGTTCACATCATGCAGGAATTCAAACACTTAGTATCCTTCCGTCAAGTATTAGACATTATTAATTGATAAATGGATTCTTCCGAGGCATCTAAATTGGTTGCCATGGGAGAATTTGTATGTCAGCAATATTAAACAGAGAGAAAGGGCATTAAATGCAGCTAGACAGCATTCAGTGGTGGAACGGGACTGCGTCATGCCAGTCTAACAGCCTGTTCTAACAATCCGTCACCATGGTAATGCCGCTGGACGCGTCAGGCAAACATGACCTACTTCACAACCTCTGACTCTCACTGATGGAGGCCACATGAGGGTGATGGTTATTGGTCAGGAAGCTATCAATCACAGAAGGTCCTCGAGACTCATGAGCCATGCACTTCATATTCCATTCAATAGAGTTCATTCTAAAAAACGTGTTGTGTAGGATGATATAATACTAGATGTGATACTATTTTTTACTAAACAGAAAGCACACTATAATTGGGTAATTATCCCTTTAAAATGCTCTTTGGTTTGGCAGCTCTTTAGATGTTTGAACTGTGGTATTATGTTTCTCTTATTTTTTTTTTGATATACCTGTAGGTTCAATTTGCATAATCATCTTTGTTTTATTGTCCCTTTTCTGTTCCTTTTGGGGGCTGGTTATGCCAAAGAGAAAATGGCTTTGTCCTGCCTGTTCAATTGTGCGAATTAATGCTAATAAATGGAATAGAAATAAATTGATTCGGTTCCCCCTCTGTAGCTGAAAATGGTCTTTCTGCTGTTTTAGACGTTAATGAATGCATGCCTCTGTAAGCACATTAGGAGTGAGAGATGTGACCGCTCTCTGCCTCCCTCTGTGGAGCAGGATTGAGTGGTCTTTTCATGATACCTTTAAATTCACAGAATCCCAGCAGTCCGAGAGAGATTTCATATGCAGAACATAAACGTTCCCCACGATCATTGAGCTGCTGCTTGGTTCTTGGTCTTTTCGGATTAGCTGCTTCATTATCAAAGCTTCATTGATATTACTTTCATCCATCTCAACATGACTCTATGGCATGAGTCATTATATTTGAATGAAATAAAGTCCAGCCTTTATAATAGAAAAAAGAGAGATGGAAAGAGTGAGTCAGAGAGCAAAATGTAAATGGCTGTCTGTAAGCATACTTAACCATATTTTGGGGGCAAATTTGTACCCAAAAGTGAAATAAACCTGTAGAAAACACCTGCACTTGAAGAAATCCTATAATTATAGAGTAACAGTTGTTTCTGAAATAAGTCTCTTACACTCACCAAGGCTACATTTATTTGACAACAACAACAAAACACACATATCACTTTGGTCTTGTCAATTGAACCATTTGGCAACTTTTTAGTAAAGTTAAGTTTCCATTCAGAATCTTATTGGCATCAATTTCGGCGTGTCGCGCTGTCATACACTCAAAATGTAACGTTAACCAACTATTTGGCCGGCTCGCAAGCCCAAACGAGAATGTGCGGTGTGCCTGTTGTTTTGTTTCCGGTCTAGATAGATCCGCTCGTGCTTTGGTCTGAAGCAACAAAAGCGCAGGCCATAGAAATGAATGGGTTTCAGAGCGCAGCGCAGCGCATGCCGCGTCCTGTTGTAAAAGCATGTGAAAAAAACGACAAAGTTTGCTAGGCCAAAAAGACTGTTAATCGCACTATTAAAAATTGTACGCCGTCAAAATGCGTTGCAATGCGTTAATAACGCGTTTAACTGACAGCCCTAATAAATATAAATGTGTATATGTAAGCAATAAGGTACGAGAGGCTGTGCTGTATCGCAAAATAAGTAACAGCTGAAGGGCGTTGTTAGGCACGACGCGAAGCGGAGTGCCTGCAACCCCTTCAGCTGTTACTATTTCACGATACAGCACTTGCCTCGAGTATCTTATTGCTTTTATAAAACGGTTGCCACACAATATTAAAGTAAAAAACAATATAAGTGCAACTTTCTTGAAGTAAAATCACTAAAAGCTTACCTTCCGCTGGAAAAAATAGTCCCCGAGTGTGAACAGCAACAACGTTCCAATGTGTAAAATGCATGAAAGCTCAAATAAAAACAACATAGAACCGCAGTGTTGCGCAGCGATCAATAGAACCGTTGGGTGAAGCGGTCGTAGCCGTGTTTTATCGTGAATAAAGCATAGCTCTTGACCAATCAATCAGAATCAAGGATTCGAAACTAACCCGTTTTATAAATAACATATATATATATATATATATATATATATATATATATATATACATATATATATATATGTATGCATTATTAACTAAGGCATTTAACATGTCAAATGCTTCATAGTGCCCTTCACTTTGCTAACTCTTTAATTTTCTGAAGAAAAGAAGGAAGATGGGAGTGCTGATAGAAATCGGAATGATTTAATAACTCATCTTCACAGACTCCCCCCTAAAGACGGAGTTAAAAGCCCCATCCCTGCAATCCGTCCTTAGGGAGGGTGTAGTTAATAGCATACAGGTGCAAACTCATGATTTGTCTAGACCCAAGTCCATAACTGCTCTTAGCTCCGAGTGAGGTTTTTGCTTTGCTCCGAACTGGTGGACCACAGAAGAGGATTTTAATGTTGTGCCCTGTAACACCTGAGTGTTGTGAGTGTGTCATGAGCAGACTGGAAGTGATTTCAACATCATTACCCACTGACCATTTTTACTTATTTCTAACAGTAGAGGTATTTTAGACTACTTTTTGCCTCTTAAATATATGTATGGGTATACAAAAATGTAATATGTTACATTTGTTACAACAAAACAAACATTCTAGAGGAAATTATTGCATTGGGATTGCCATAGCTTAGGACACTGCGGGTCTAAGACTTGAACACACCAAGCCGATGGTCGCCCATCAGCCAACGTCGAGCAGACGGTCGGGCTAGTTTTTGCAGTGTGTTAGCAAACAATGAAGATGACGACGTGAGTTGACACCACCATCGGTGCCAGTTTATACTACATTGCTTGCAATATTCACTGGATTTTCTATGGACCCACATCCAGAAAACACACAGTAATACCATGTTGGTACTTTTAGTTCAGTCAATTTATTTTCTCTCATTTTTACTTTGAAGGGGTAAAAGTCTTACATCTTACATGCACGTTAGTTAAAGTGCATGGTCATTTACCATTACTTAAAGCACTGTCTGCTACCAGTTTCTTTAAAGGGTGGTATAATTCCCTTTTCACAAGATGTAAAATATGTCTTTGATGTCCCCAAACTGTGTATGTAAAGTTTTAGCTAAAAATACCCCACAGATATTTTTATATAGCATGTTAAAGTGGTCACATTTTGAGGGAGAGCAAAAACACACTGTTGAGTCTGTTCCTTTAAATGCAAATGAGCTGCTGCTCGAGGCACAGAGGGCACACAGCTTGTGTCATTTTATTTCACACAGACACACTGAAAATGTCTAAACTTTGTATGTTCAAACTGGAGTCCAATGAAGTTAAAGGAGTCAAGGAGTCAGAGGCTGAAGAAGAAGTGACAACATGTAGAATTCAACAGCCCATTTCTGAATGGTTAGTTGATGAATTTATGTAGCTGATGTGTAGTTATCTTCTAGTCATTGTTAGCATATTCTGTCTTGATAATCTATAATGCCTGGTTCAGATTACACGATTTTAGCCCGATTTTGGCACGATCCGTTTGACGTAGGGTGTCGTGGGGATTCGTAAACGACAACGGGCATCGGGACGCAAAGATTCGGCCTACGTCACATCTGCGATGCTTCACAACATCACAACATTTATAATGGTCGTCCACGACGGTTCTGTCACATCTATGAGGTTGACCAATGGGAGCACAAGCTTTTCCGTACACAACTTTCAAAAATGGCGAAACGAAAGTGAGACTATGGTGCTAACGTTAAAACTAAAAGTAAAAATATTAGGGCTGTCAGTTAAACGCGTTATTAACGGCGTTAACGCAAACCCATTTTAACGGCGTTAATTTTTTTATCGTGCGATTAACGGTCTTTTTGTCCTAGCAAACTTTTTTTCCATTTCAGCGTCTCGCGCCTCGTTATCCACTCAAAGCCGGCTCGCAAGCCGAAACGAGTGTGTGCGCGGCATGCCTGTTGTTTTGTTTCCGGTCTAGCTAGATCCGCTTGCGCTTTGGTCGAAGAAGCAACGAAACGTCCTCGCGCGGCACAAGCCATTGACATGAATGTGTTTCAGAGCGCAGCGCGAGGACGTTTTGCCGCACACACTCGTTTCAGCTTGCGAGCCGGCCAAATAGTAACGTTATGCTTTGAGTGGATGACGAGGCGCGAGACGCCGAAATGGATGCCAATGAGATTCTGAATGTAAAGTTTACTTTTAAAAAGTTGCCAAATTGTCCCATTGACAAGACCAAAGCGATCTGTATGTTTTGTCATTATGAACTGAGCTATCATCATCACAGCACGTCCAGCCTGAAACACCACTTGATGATGGCCAAGCAAACACACACACACACAAACACAAATGATGCAAATTCTCCACCCCTCGTCAATATCAGGACCTCGTCAGTATTTCTTTAACCCTTTTATTGATGGACAGTGTTACATTGTGTGAGAGATTATTTAGGCTATATATGTTAGAGTGAAATTGAACACTATTCCAATGTTATTTTCAATAATAATAATTAAAAAAAAAACATTTGCACTAAACAAGCCAATCCACTTTTCCATGTTGATAAGAGCATTAAAATGAGAAAAAAATTTAACAAAAAGAAATCAAAAGACATTAAGAATAGATAAAAATGTGCAATTAATCACGAGTTAACTATGACATTAATGCGATTAATCGCGATTAAATATTTTAATCGTTTGACAGCACTAAAAAAATATAAGAAAACATTAGTTTACCTCAAGTTCTCTTTGGAGGATTGACAGCACATACTGTCCTCTTCGAGCAGGGTTCTCAAGTCTCACGCAATGGCCGTGAGACACACACAATTCAACCAGTCCACACGCCACACCGTGATTTCTCACTCTGAAAAGGCAATGCCGAGACAATCCAGGAACTGTGTCCATTGTCGGGTTTTCTTTCTTTTTTGAAACTTTTTTTCTGTAGTAAGCAACGTGTAATCTACGACGTGTCTTGTCCATGACATGACAAGATTTTCGGATTCAAAATCGCGTAATCTGACACAGTGACTATCGTAACAGACAAAAAAAAGTGTAAATCTGTAACCAGGCATAAATCGTGTTTCGAGGGGCGGAGTTTATTTAAATTCTAGGGTTGGCGATGTCACAAACCCGGGGGGAATGTAGTGAAGTCACTACCAGCCATTTGTAGTTAAAAACTATTTTTTTTAAAAGAAAATATCTCCCTATGCTTTGAAATTTGAGTGTTGTAACTTTTGCAGATGTGGTTAATGCTCAAACAGCAACATTACAAACTAACTAAAGTTAGAAAAGTGAAATCATAATCAACCACCCATATAAAATGTCAAAACACAAACACCCGTCTCTCACCTCTCAATGACAGAAAGAGCTAAAAAAACACAATTAGCGCTGAGGAGCGACTAGCAGCTCTATTATGCAGAAATGCTAATCCATTTCCCACTGAGGCGGCCTTGTTGGAACAATTAACGAGTTGAGGATGTAATTCCTGTGTTTGATATTGAGATTTTGCAGAGGAGGGAGTTTAATCAAGATCAATTGCTTCAAAGGAATCAGGCATTTTCCTTGTTTTGTCCGAACGTTTCACTCCATTGCTCTATAGGGATTTTCTTAGAAAAAAAAAGTAATTGTTTGTTTCTTCTTCCTTTTCCTAACACACCAGCCAGTTCAGTAAAGGTTTAAATGAAAGGTCTTAGCCAACCAATCCCATAGGAAAGAAAATTCACAAATAAGTTATTTTTTAGATACCAGTAGAAACTTTGCTCAACTCTGCTGCTTCTCAGAAATCTCACATTTCTTGAGAAATGTCACTACAGATATAAACATAGAGATGTTCGGATCAACTGTTTGACAGGATTAGGCCGAAAGTCAGAGATCTCAATATAAAGTCCAACATATCTCAATAAATTCTACCAATACCCCATTGGTTGTATAGCTCTTTACTCATTTCTAAGGAAATTTAGGAGAAACATCAGATACGTTGAAGTTGACATTACTTAAGGCTGGTTCACACCAAACAGATGTCAAAGAACAAGAAGTTCACTGTATTCGGTGTAATCTTTGTCATACTTTGTGGTTGCTATTGGTTGCTAGGGTCAAATTGTAATGCGAGAGACACCTGTAGATGCTAATTACAATTCTGTAGGCATGACCAATTAAAATTCACAATGCAAATATCACAGTGAATTCATTGCTGTCAGTTTTTAATAGCACATTCAAAAGAATAAAACATTCCAAGACATTCTGTTAAAGTTATTTGGACACATTTCAAACTGTAATATTATCTGTTTTAAAAAGATCTGTTTAATAGAACTGAAGTTATGTACAAAACAATCCCATCATTTAAGTGCTGCCTTTCATGCTTTGTAAACAAGCATATACCTAAACAGAAATAGCAATGGTAATAGTTATGTAAGCACCATTGACTGGTTTTAGTGCCCTGTTACTACATATTAGTGCACTCTTAAGTCTTTTAGACAGACAGTTGAGTGTGTTCCAGCCTTATTGCTGGATTCTTCACCTCATTATGTCCTTACATGTGCCTGGAGGCCATGAATCTGACATGTGAAGTTGTTCAGCTGTGGGTGAGAAGATGATTTATTGGTCAGCTGAAGAGTTCATTAGCGTGTCTGTGGACCACTGGCCGCATAGTGCTGTTAAAAAATCTTACCAGCATTTATGAGGATTTGTGTGTCTGTCTGAAAATGTGAAGACTGAATTAAAAGACAAAGGGAATCTGCCCCTGATTCTGTTGACATTAAAGGGATAGTTTGGTATTTTACACTTAAAGCCCTGTTTTAAGATCGTTTCTGATGAAATAGAACGGTTAAGATTGAAATTTGGACAAATGCTGCTGTCCCGAGATTTATAGGTTTTTGTGTTAGCACCCCCCGAATGGTTGTATAGGTGCACTGGAACAATCTTTCATAAAAAGCATTAAACTTTAGTTTACAAAGACTTGAAACTCACTGAGTGGTCTGGGGTGTTTATTGATGCTCACAAAAAATCGCTGCAAAAGATGGAAAGCATTAAGTGGCTTTAAAGGGTTAGTTCACCCAAAAATGAAAATTAAGTCATTACTCACCCCCATGCTGTACCAACCCCGTAAGACCTTCGTTCATCTTTGGAACACAAATGAAGATATTTTTGATTAAATCTGAGAGCTGGATCACTCCTACATAGACTGCCTAAAGGACTGGCTCTTGACGGCCCATAAAGTCATTAAAGAAAATGTTTAAATATTCCATGTGTCTACAGTGGCTCAATTATAAGTTTATCAGAGCGACGAGACTACCTTTTGTGCGAAAAAAACATAAATAACGAATTTATCCGACTATTCCATTACTTATGGGCGCATGCGCGAGAACTGAGATGATGATGTTCTTCTTCGACTACTTCTTGTTACCGGCTGCTCACCGCTTAGGAGTATTACCACCACCTACCGTATAAACCCTTTAAGTGTAAAATACCGAACTAACCGTTTAATGTCTATCTTACCTCGTTTCTTTTTTTTTTTTACCTTTTTTTCCCCCATCTTGTCAGATTTCAAAATGTAACCTTAATGATCGGGTATGAGCCTAAACAGACTGTGATTTACAATGCCCTCCAAAAGTTTTGAAATGCAAACAAGTGTTTGTACAATATCAGCATAAATCCTTATCCTAATCCTAATTTTTTGACATAATAATGAATAATAAATACATCATAGTCAGACATGATTATGGGATTTAATTTCTTTTAGGAGGATTATTTGGTCTGAACACCTTTTTGAATTAGCTTCTCTAACTGATATTCACCTTGCCAATCAAAACAGTAGTTACACGTATTTTCTTGTTTTACAGTAAATATCTAAATCGTTCTTAACATTGTTACATTAATTTGAGAATCAAAATTAATTTATATTAAGTCTTCTTTTCTGAAAATGTGGCTTAAACAAACAAAAAAAGTATCCCAGTGGGGTAAGGAAAAGAAACTTAAGGAAAGTCACTTAATTTTGACTTGAAAACAAGGCAAATAATACAGAGTATTAACGTAAAGATGACTTGTTAATCTATAACTTAATTTTTTAATAGCTATAACAGTTTATCTGTTTCTAAACTCTGGATTCATTGCATTTTTATTTCATAAAGTATATTTTCATAATTTTGTCATTTGTCCCCTCAAAATGCAAAGTAAAGTAATTAATGTTAAGGATTTAGGCTAAACTCGTTCAGAAAATAACTTTGCCCAGGGCCATCCTAAATGTTTCTGGAGGACACTGTATGTGTGCATATCATTTTATTAACAGTTCATTGAATGAAGCAGCAAGTTAATAAAAACTCTCTTGCACCTTTACTTCAGTTTTAATCTTAGTCCCATTATATTATTATAGTGCATTGCAATTGCACTATGTTTGCATTTGCCATGGTGTGTGTATTTGAATGAGACTTGTACATAAGCAATTCAAAAGTCAGTTTGGTGATTAACTTTATGAGACGGGTTGATGAGATCATTGGCTAAGAGAAAGAGAGAGATAGAGAGACAGATAAATCTTAATAATTCTCTGTAATTAGCTCCTGGTCTGTTCCAATGGGACACAGATACACAGCTGTTAGATCCTAACTCGCCAGCAGTTCACCATCAGGACCCTCTGTCATGGGTGTGTGTGTTGCTGCAACGAGGCAGGTAAAAGCAGATACACAGGATGCTCCAGTATAAGTAAAATGCTGCTTGCGCGCAGTCACTTTCTGTTTGTTTGCTTATTTGTATTTTATTTTATTCACATTAAAAGATGTTTCGCTCCACCAGCCTTCTAATGCATTTCTATTGGACTGTTAAATAAATCTTAAGTATTTGTTAATCTCACTTACATCCTCGCTCATATATCATCACTGTGTTTGTGTGTGCTATCTTTCTGCTTTCATCCCCACAATATGCCAGAGCAGCACCTACAAGAGGACGAGGGGGAAATATCGTCAGAGCTCATCTGCTAATTATTGTCTGATTAAAGCAGTGTGCCTGCAAGGTCAGATTTCGTTTCTCCGCTCAGTCTGCATGAACGCGACTTCCATACTAATCAACATGTCCAACTGCACTTACTTAAAGATTGGTTTAAACCACCATTCTTCAAAGCTATGTGATATTGGTCTAAAAGTTAGAGAGCTCTAGAGAACACCATCTATAGTTTAATTAGAGATCTGATTGATGCTGTGTCAATATTGTTCACTGCACTTAACAATGATGGTGGCACATTCTCATTATCAGAATTGTGTTGTTAGTTCATGAGAATATGCTAATTGGCCAAATGTCTAAAGTCTTTATAAGCCTGTCTGAGTCTTTGTCTGTTATGCATTCGGGTGTTGTGTAGTGTATGCTGTTTATTTATCTACATTGCTGTCCTTTCTCCTTATTAGTAGGTTTGGGAATCTTGAACTTATATCCAGTTTTCGCAAATGCCTTCTGCTGATGTGTACAAAATGTTGAATTAATACCATATATATATATATATATATATATATATATATATATATATATATATACTGTATATATATATATATATATATATATATATATATATATATATATATATACTGTATATATATATATATATATATATATATATATATATTAACTAATGAATTACAGAGTGAAAGATAGCACTACTGTATACATGTAGTTCAATTCCTGAATTAATGATTTTTTTATAGTGAATCATACAGCCTAACCAATATACACACCAAATGGCTATAAGGATTAAATTGTTTTTAGTGAATCAGTAAACACATACCATTTACTGTGAGTCATCTTAAAGGGTTAGTTTACCCAAAAATGAAAATTCTGTCAGTATTTACTCACCCTCATGTTGTACCAACCCTGTAAGACCTTCATTCATCTTCAGAACACAAATTAAGATATTTTTTTATTAAATCTGAGAGCTGGATCACTCCTCCATACTAGTCCATAGGCTTCTTGAGGGATTGAAACTACTGGCCTCGAAAGTTATTAAAGACATCGTAAAAATAGTCCAAGTGACTACAGTGCCTCAATCTTAACTTTATCAAATGACGAGAAAACTTTTTGTGCGAAAAAAAAGACTTTATTTCAACTATTCATTTACTTTTCTCTCTGCCTCAACTCAGGTTACTAGTTTAATAATGTAAGCTTCTGTTATTGTACGTCACATGCATTACACACATGACCAGCGAGCCTACGTATAAGACGTAGCTCTACACTATCACACTACGTTAACTGAGTAGAGGCTCATAGAGAAGGAAGTGAATAGTTGAAATAACGTCGTTATTTTTGTTGGTTTTTGCGCACAAAAAGTATTCTGGTCGCTTGATAAAGTTGAGATTGAGCCACTGAAGTCACTTGGACTATTTTAACAATGTCTTTAATAACTTTTCGAAGGACGGCAAGTTTCAATTCCTCAAGAAGCCTATGGACTGAGTATGCAGGAGTGATCCAGCTCTCAGATTTCATCAAAAATATCTTAATTTGTGTTCCGAAGATGAATGAAGGTCTTACAGGGTTGGAACAACATGAGGGCGAGTAAATACTGACATAATTTTCATTTTTGGTGAACTAACCCTTTAATGTGACATCTAAGTCAGTGTAATCAGAGAATCTCAAAATGTTTTGTTAGGAGGATTTTTCCAATATATTGGAAAAAAATCTTTTAGAAGAATGTTGTTTTGCTAACTGTGAAAGTGGTGCTAAAAAATGTGTCGGTCAAGACAAACCTTGACTGATTATGTCTCAGTTAGAGTTCTGTTTCTAGTTTTATAGTAAATTATAGTGTTTAATTTAATGTCACCCTTGTGGAGATTTATGGTCCTTTGAAATACCTTTGTAACTCTTTTTCTAACTTCCATAAAAATAGCAATTTCTGTTGAATAAAGCCACAGTTGCTGTTCCTGCATCTTGTGACTTCCTATTGACCCCACCTTACAGTAGACTGCAATAGTTCGTTCAGTGTTAACATCTTCCATGAATGCTGATACTAGCCTATGTTCATTGAAACACGGTTGTTGTGCTGCTTTGTCAGTTTACAAATGTGAGCCCGTTGTTTGCGCATGTTGTCACCGTGCCGTTTTTCCAAGGTTCTTTCATGCCGAGCAATAAGCCGTTTATTTAGTTTCAGTCTATGTTGAAACAGAGCCCATGCCGACAACAATAGCCTTTCAAATCCTATTGCTTACTTGCCTAATTTCCTCCACCGGGAGCGTTGAGACCAGGAACCTCTTATTTTCTCCCTCCGCCTCTCCTTCGAGGAGCGAGTGTTAGGTCATTACGTGAGGATGAGAAGAATGAGCGCTCTGCATGGAGCCTTGTGAGGTATTGATCTGATTGACCGCCGTTAAGGACGTGACTCCGAACTGTTATTGGTCTGTTTGGAGAAGGCAGACGTATCCTCTGGATTAGAGTGTGTATATTAAGTGTGTTTGAAAGGTAGCGAATGGGCAACGCCACATGCTGACTTCATTTTAGCGGCGGCGCTTGACTTTGGCCGTCTTGAATCTGCAGGTGATGGACTGATACTTTGTTGTGAAGTAGGAGGTTGGCGGTTGGTTTTGCAATAATTTCAAGGAAAATTAGCTGAAAAATATGAACAAGATGGAGTTTGAGATAGCGGTGGCAGTGCAGTGTTCATTCATTTATTTATTTATTTATTTATTTATTTATTTATTGCTGCTCCACTCTCTTTCACTCTCAATTTTTTATTGTTGTTTTTTTTTTCACTCCTCTCTTGCTAGACAGGTCTCTTGTCAATTCAGCCCGTTCTCATCCCAAGACGTCATCTAACTGACGCTTTTGACCATACGTCAAAATCCAACGTTTTAGGGTATCCTTTAACATCAGTTAGAAGACGCTCATCTAATCCTAACCCTACCCCAGACCTAAACCTACCCGCGTCATCTAACCGACGCTAAAGGTAAAGCGTCAGTTAGATGACAGCCCTGAGGATCGTCATCTAACTGACGTTAAAGGGTACCCTAAAACGTTGGATGTTGACGTATGGTCAAAAGTGTCAGTTAGATGACGTCTTGGGGATGAGAATGTGTTGGTCAATCAGTTGAACTGAAACTTACTTATGATCAAACATAAATAAAATCTGTCTGTCTGTCTGCCTGTTTGTCATTGTTTGTGCGATCTACTGTATCTGTTGTTTGGCTTATATATAATTGTATATATATGAAGAGTTTGGTTCCAAAACGCGATAAACGCCATTTAAAAAAAAAAAAATGAGTTACTGCAAAAATCTGTATTGTAACTGGTCGGTCTTGAAAAGTCAATGTTTAATTTTATGCAAAATGCGAGATCCGCCGTGTTATTATGTAATGTTTTCTCCCTTTCATTCCAAACCACGACAAGCGCCAGTCTCCCTTCTCTCCAAAATGCCATACATCCGCTCAACCAATCACAACGCACCATTCCACGCATTGTAAACAGTAACAGCAGAGCTTTAACTCCGGCTTCCTTTAGGAACCTATAGGTTTACTCATCTATTTTGTACTTTTCGATCAACAAACAAAAAAAAGGAATAATTTTGACAGCATTGGTGAACCTGCGGAGGGTAAGGCATCCTGCATGGGTAAACGTGACATCGAAATCAAATCATTTACGTGAGGAGATTAAGAAGATGAGTTTGCGATGAGGAAATGCCGGCTGTGGCTTGTTCTCACACGACAGCATTAAACTTCTGTCACGCTGTCACGCTGACCCCAGGGGATCTTTTGAAAAACTTTCAGTTGTTTTATTCAAAGTCAACGAAAACCGAGCAGGACCGAGCCATTTCACAGCTGATCGCCGTCAAAAAAGTTCAGAGGCGACGTCCCAAGGTTGACAACAGCGATATGCAGAAGTAACGTTAGATCATGCTTAATAAATCATAATTCATGATGATGTGCTCATCTTAGTTAATGTTTTAATTAAGGTGTTGTTCATCCATGAAGTCATGAATGAAAAACGTTGAACTGTTAAAAAAGGTTGTTAGTTCCTGATGATATTAATGTATGAATGGATGCATAATTCATAATTATGTTATATTAATATTGTTATATTAAAGCAATGGATTTATAGTATGCACAAGAAAAATGCACAAGAAAAAAAAATCAATGTGTATAAAATTTTATTTTGATTAATTGCATTTTGAAAATGAAATAAAATAAAATAATGGATTTATTGAATTTTGGGGGAAAAAACTATCTGTTTTTATAATAAATCTTTGAAAATCAAAACCTGGATTTTATTTTTTATTGTTATTATAACCTACAAATGCTATGTGAAAATATGAAACAGAAAATAGTGGTTTTCATCTGCCCATTTTCTTGCTAAAGAAAACACAGTTTTACTCAAATTCATCAAAATGGATTTATAGCGTTTTGGAACCAAACTCTTCATATCTATCTATTTTATCTTTCTGTCTATTGATTTATCTATATTGTTTTATCCATCCATCCATCCCACTCACACACACATTCTAATTCAAATGTGTACCAGAGGAGCGTAAGCTAAGGCAAAGTCGTAAGCTGCAATCTTTGACTTTTTGTCAAAGATAATTCACATACTTAACACATGAAAAGCTTTGGAGCTTCAGTCTTGTAGTGTGCGCTTGGCTTTTGGCTCTGTTCTCCCGAAGATCAAAGACGGAAGATGTTCCATTCAAGGTTGAAATCCACTCCTAATTGCCTGGCCACTTACAAAATCAATTTGGGATTTAATTGAATCTATAAATGCCTTCGTGGCTGCTTGCACTGTACAATCCCAAAGATTGAGCTATAGATTATTGGTCTTGCAAGTTAAAAGTGTTTAGGGACACTTTACAGCACACACACAGTGAGCCAGTATTTGTGTGGTTAAGTGAAAGGAAATTGTTTGGGATACCTCACACCTGTGATATGTTCCAAATGGAAGATTCACATAAATGGGGTAGCAGTATGGTTGCCTAGAAGTCCACAATTAGGGTGTTGATGACTGTTTAGTGGTTGTTGTAAGCAATGAAAAGGAATGTTCGATTTTCTCTGAAAGCAGTTCAGTTACTCTCTACCATCCTTTAGAATGCTTGAAATCGCTTTGTTCAAATGAAAGAGGAAACATGTGAATCAAATGTGCCTTGTTTAACTAAATACAATAGCAGAAACAAAGAAAGAATAAATAAATAGAGAAAGTATTTACAAAGTTGTATTCTGTGCTAAATAAAGGTGTCAGGACTAGTACAAAATTCCTGAATGTGAACTTAAACATTAGTTCTTGAATGATACCAACCTGTTTTTGTCTATATATCCAAGTCTGTGTTTATTAAAGTGCTTTGTTTTTTTACAACATTGAAATAGGAACAAAAGTTATATTACCTTTTTTCTATAAGAATTTTTTCAAACATTGTTTGCTCTGGCCAGTTGCATTTTAGCATTTATAGCAGGTATTTTTCGGTAATGCTATCAATATTACTTGGTGGTTGATTAGATTCCAATGAAACTGCCAGAGAAATTGCTGACTTCCCTTGTTTCCTTCTTACGGGAAAAGCTGATATGGAGCTATTTTAAGGAAAGACCTGTGTTATCAATTACCAACATCTGTGGCATGCTGTTGATTGTCATGGACAGTAATTTCAGCTTGAAAGTAAAATTGTTCATAATAATGCTCTTACAATGAAAATCTATAGAGCAAAATATTCCAGATAGTTCCAGAGGATTGTGATATTTTTTGTTAAAGGGACATGAAATCCCCCTCTTTCAGCTAATTCTACCTCACAGTCTTTTTGAAAAATGCAACTTAAATGGGAGTGAATGGCTGTGAGAAGAAGGGATGAGAGTGGGTGTGGCAGAAACTGTCATCTGTCTGTGTGGCCCATGCCGACTCTCACTAAAAATCTGAGGTGATAAGTAAGGATATACAGTTCAGCCAATGAAAGTCCAATGAAATACATTAACCATCTGTTTGCCATTTTAAAAGTTACTGAATGCCTTATTAGATTAACCCTGTGATGTGTATGATCTCATATGTCTGATCAGAACGTTCAGTGCACCCAGACTGGCGCTGAGCCAGAAACAGACGTGCTCAGCACTTGACACATCAACTGTTTCCGTGTTTTCAACCACAATCTTTATTTTAGGTTTCAGACATTCAAATACACATAAGTACTAATGTCTTTGGAAGTGGCTAATCCTTTCAATTATAAATTGATGCCGTGTTTTATTTATATAAAATTTTGTAAGTAACTTTATCGTTTTCTCTGTTCGTTTCCAACTTTCATGTATTTCAGAAGTGGATGAATTGATGTGTTGTAAATAAATCTGACTGACTGTTGTAAATCTGACGTGTATGAATCTCTAAACTGTTGCACCCATCTCTCATTAGGGGCTCTATCTTGCACCCGGCGCAAATGACTTTATACACTGACGCATTTATCATTCCTATTTTGCACTCGCGCAAAGCGGGCTTTTTTCCTCCACAGACGCACGTCGGTAAACTAACAAATGAACTTGCGCTTCCTGGGCGGGTTGGCGCAAAAAGGAGGCGTGTGTCGGCGCAAACAATCCCTGGTGCTATTTTGCAGTTCCAGAAAACAATTGCGCCAAAGACCAGAAAAAACCTGGTCTAAAGTCAGTGGCGCGTTGCGCGTATATTCAGATGCTATTTTAAGCGTGCATGCTTGGCCATAATACATAGTGTGAACAACGCGGATACACTGTAGATGATTCTCTCATCAACACAGATGCATTTTACTTTTTGCAAATGATACATTATTATACGGAAAAATATATAAACATGAGGGAAATCATTATTGTGTCCATGATGATGGGAAAAACAGGCATAAAGCTTACACATTTACCCAAATTATTATATGCATGTTTAACCCGAAGCTAATTTGGGTGGGTTTGTCCCATCCCCAGTGTCCCTTCTCTTTCTTTTACGGCCCTGACGAGAACATCGTTCTATTCGGCTGTGAACCGATGCTGAAGCGCGCCTGGTAAATGCGCCGTTAAAATAGAATTGCGCCACGGAACAAGCGCATCTCGTTCATCATGCTCTTAAAGGGAATGTGATATGACGCTCTTATTGGTTTATTTCCGTTACGCCCAAACCACACCTATGAATAATGAAGCTACTCCAGACCAACCCCTTTTAGATTTGCGCCAGGCGCAAGAGGCATTTATCCCGCCGGGAAAATAGCAACAGCGCCGGGATCCGCCCACAAAGTTAATTGCGCTTTGCGCTTTGACACTTGCGTTTCAGATCGTTAAAATAGGGCCCTAGATGTTTTTTTTTTCGACAGAACACATTCACTCATCGAGAAAGATGGCGGTAGAAAATAGCCAACCAACCGCACTCAGCCAGAGTCCAGTCCTGGGAGCATTGCAGGCTGCAAAAGCCATGCAACACACCCATACTTTACACCACGAAGAAAATGTCATGTCATAACGTATGTGACGTGAACACGATTTAAATTTTAAACCCGGAAGACGAAAATAGCAGAATATTTAGAGTGCCTGCGTGAGAGCGCCCTCTAGCGTTCAAATGGAGCAGCATTTACTACCGAACAGCCGTGCCGCACTGCGCATAAAATAAATGCAGCCTTTACCAAATCGCATGCGGTTTCATTACAATGAATAATAATAATAATAATACATTACATTTATATAGCACTTTTCTCTGCACTCAAAGCGCTACAGATAGAAGAGGGGAATGTCCTCAACCACCACCAATTACAATTAATCGTGCAGCCCTAATTGCAATAGTTCATCAAAAATGCATTTTGAGTTGTGAAGGGATGCATTCAATTAATATGAGTGGGGTTTGTAAGAAGAGTATTATGCATTAACTCACATAATAATGGCTATACTTCCAAAACAGTGTGTATTTTGAAGCGGGCATATCATGCTAATTTCACTTTTTTAGCCCTCAGATGAATTTTGTTGTATATTTGGAGCAGAGGTGAGACCAAGTCATTATTTTGCAAGTCACAAGTAAGTCTCGAGTCTTTGCATTCAAGTCCCAAGTCAAGTCTCGAGTCTTAGCATTCAAGTCCCAAGTCAAGTCCCGAGTCAAGACAGACAAGTCCAAGTCAAGTTGCAAGTCCTCGAGTTTAAGTTTCAAGTCTTAAACAAGTCGTTAGTGCTTTTTGCACAAATTACTGTCTCAGTGTTAATTACTAGCCTATAGTAAATGAAATGTATACTAAATTATATTAGAAAGGCTTTTAAAATATGATATAATGTATAATATTATCATATTTATTCAAACTTAGTGGATTGGTTGGTTGTCTTGGTTGAATGTGAAGACTGGCAATGCAGATTTAAAAATAAAAATAAATAAAAGTAACTGTTCATTGGGAAAATTAATCATGATTTGCTACACATTAAGTTTAAAATATTGAGTCCCTGGTTAAATTATTTTGTTAACGCGACAGTAATTGTACTAGAACATTCCTATTTCCATGGCGACCTATCAAGCGTCACGTGGCACTTTTTGGGGCTACGTGCCTGTCATTTACAAAACGTAATGTAAATCCATCCATTTCTCCCGAAATACATGAAAGTGAGTGGCTGGTGAACAGGGAGAAGACTTTATAGTTACCTATAGGCTAAAATATGCATTTGTTGTGGGGGAAATATAACGCCTTAAAATTACATTTGAAAGGTTTATTATTTCCGCTAACTTAGACATCAGTGTTTTTTTTTTTTCATCAGTGTAATTTCTCAAATTATAAATGGTTCGCTAGTACTTGTGTATTTAAATGCCTGAAAAAGAAAAAATGAAAACTTTCTGAACGTGTGATAATAAATGACAACTGACACGCGCTGCTTAATGCACTGGATCACGCGCTCTCTGGCTCAGTGCCAAATGTGTGAAAGCAGCGCTAATCAGCGCTGTGATCATGCGTCAATGATACAGTGCTATACTACGGTCAGTGATTATTACAACTCTGATCTGTGGTTCTAGAAGGTAGGTCAAGTCTTTCCAAGTCACAGGGCTCAAGTCCGAGTCAAGTCGCGAGTCATTGTTGTCAAAGTCTAAGCTCGAGTCCCAAGTCATCTTTGAATATGTCAAGTCGAGTCGCAAGTCATCAAATTTGGGACTCGAAGTCCCAAGTCAAGTCCGACTGTCCGAGTCATGCGACTCGAGTCCACAACCCTGATTTGGAGTGTTTCTATTTTGCAACATGTTTCGATTTTTCTGTTCTCTATGACGTATTTTGAACAATTACGTCACAGTATTTGCAGCGGAACTGCCAAATAAGGACATTGACTACCGGCACAACACTTCGAGCAATCCTCCATTATTATTTCTTGCTCCGATTTTGTAGTCTAAGCTACAAGAGGGTAGGTCTAAATTTTCGGTTGTTGGATTGAGTGACTCACACGCTTCATTACACTGTCTCCCAGCATCAGAACCTCTTTGAAGGGCCTGGTTGAGTTTTATTTATCAAAGAAATGTACCCACATCTGTCGGTAAAGTCATTTTTTGTGTGCGTGAAGCACTTCAAGGATTCCAACTTCAACAAGCTCTGCCAGTATAAAGAAGGGTTTGCTGATCGACTTCGTCTGAATGATGGGTCAATTCCTTCTATCTCTGGAGATGACAAACAGAGCGTTTCGATAAGCTGTAAATATCGTTTATAAAAATGAAGTAGTGTACTTTCTTAAAACACATGGTGGTCATGGTTAAGCAGTACCTTTGTCTTTGTTTTTGTTTTTAAGTAACGTTACACGTCTGCAGTATTATTGTTCTTGAGTTTCATCAATGGTCATTTAGCTGCTGTGTTTTTTTATGCTTTTCTAAACGTATCATATTATCAATACAGATTTTTAGTGGTAAGATTAGACCGTAGTCATTTATCTTGTTTGTGTGCTTGTTTTAACAAGATCAACTTTCACTTATAACACAATACAGTTACATACCATTGCAATACATCCATATGAAGACGTTGTTCTGCAGGTTCATTGTCATCTTTTTCAACTTGCTTGCTCTGGCTCGAACATGTAAGGCTTGATGGACAAATCTTCCGTTGTTGACATTTTGTTAACCGGTGAATACAAATGTTCTGTGACGCTATATAATCGTATATATCTCTAAAAATGGCCAAACGGAGTTGAACCGAGTGTGAACTCAGCAACCTGTAGAGCGGGCGGGGTCCTTTTCATTTAAAGATCACATCAGAGAAGTGGTAGAATAGGGGCCTGTGGAGCTATAGTAATGAGGAATTCAGACCCAAGCTTCCAAGTTTCACTTTATATAGACCACAAATGTATGATTTCTATGTAAAAGGAACGATTTAAAAAACATGATATGTACCCTTTAATATTTCCTGTAGGGCAGTGGCTTCCCCTATACACATTCGTGCAATATTACTCGCATCATTTTTGTTAATTTTTTTTAAACTGAGAGATGAGTTCAAGTTATTTTCAGTGCTATATTTTCATCGCCACAAATGCCACAGATGCTGTCGATAGAGCTTAACTTATATTGAACCGAGAATGTTCCTTTAACCTTGAGATCAGAACATATCGATATGGCAGAATCTTCATACAGTTGATATCCATGTGTGGAAATTTCCAGAAATACCTGGGTTGCATAGTTTGAGAATATGATTGACCGTTCAGTGTTAGATAAGATTCCCAAGTGAGCAACTTTGATTTTGTTCTACAGAAATAATATAGTCTAACCATGAACATCATCCTAATATTTCTTGTCATTTTGTACCTGTGCTTCATTATTGAAGTGCAAAAAATATAAAATCATCCTGCCCAAATGATTTTTACGGCCTCATTGTCCTGGACAAAAGAGCTGTAGATTTGCAGACACTGCAGTCTGACAGATGTTTAATTGAGTTGTAGGCCTACAACTGATGTAGTAGCAGTTAATAATCTGTCTTCACCTTGATACTTCCCCCTGATCCTTATCTGCAGAAGTGTTTTACAGGCCTATTTTCTATTATAGCTCTTAAACTTTGTGTATTTTGTGTGTGAGAGAGACGGTGTGTAGTACACTTTCTGGCCTGAATGGGCTGCAGTTTATGGAGCCGTTTTATTTTTTCAAATAATAATCTCATTATGGAAACATTTCAGCTCAGGACCTTGTCATGGATGTGGGAATCCAGCCAGAACCAACGCACACTCTCTTGTTTATCCACTGATATCTGAAGCAAATTAAATAAATATTCTTTGAGTAAAAATAACAAAAAATACTACTTAGCCAGGTTTATTAGATACGCCTGGTTATTATATTTATTTTTTTATTTACACAAGCCTGCCATTAAAGGGGACATATCATGCAAAATCCACTTTTTTAGCCCTTAAATGCATTTTGTTGTAGATTTGGAGTGTTTATAAGTACAGAAAAGATGAAATTATTCTCTTCAGGTGCTTTGTTTATATCTTTATATTCTGTTTTGGTCATAATTTTCAACCTGTTCAGATTTTTCTGTTGTCTATGACGTTTTTTGAGCAAGTACGTCACCGGTATTTGCAGCGGAACTGACAAATAAGGACAATGACTACCGGTCCAACACTACAAACAATCCGCGATTATTATTTCTCGCTCCGATTTTGTAGTCCAAGCTCAATGATGCAGAAGTTACGAGAGGGCTAGTCAAAATGTTCAGTTGTTGGATGTAGTGACCTGAAGCACTTCAAGGATCCCCACTTCAACAACCTCAGCCAGTATACAGAAGGGTTTGCCGATCGAGTAAATTCCTTCTATCATTTAGCTGCTGTGTTTCCTGATGTTTTCTAAACGTAAGTTATCATTTTATTATCAATACAGATTTTTAGTGGTAAGATCAGACCGCAGTCATTTATCTTGTCAGTGTGCTTGTTTTAACAAGAGAAATAGTCGACTTTCACTAATAACACAACATAGTTAACTTACATACCTGCCTCCATATGAAGACGTTGTTCTGCAGGTTCGTGACGTCATCTTTTTCAAATCGCTCGCTCTGGCTCTGAATATGTAAGGCTTGGTGGACAAGTCTTCCGTTGTTGACATTTTGTTAACGTGTGAATAAAAATGTTTGATACTATTAAACCGGTATCAAACTACAATAATGGCCAAACGCGGAGAGTTGAGCTGACCGTGAACTCACCGACATCGAGAGCGGGCGGGGTAAGACTGTACGCCTTTTTATTTAAAGGGGCCGCATTTGAAACGACTTTGCTCACAGAAGCACATCAGAAAAGGGGTAGAAAAGGGGCCTGTGGAGCTATAATAATGAGGAATTCAGACCCATTGCAGTTATGCTTTATATAGACCACAAATGTATGATTTATAAGTAAAAATGAATGATTTAAAAGCATGATATGTACCCTTTAAAATACTCTCTTTCTGTGTGCGAGTTTAACTTCATGCAGTTTTATAAAATGACCAGTTCCAATCTGGGATTCTTATTTGTCAGTACAGTGCTCTGGTCTCGATAATAGTCAAAGTTGAGGGGTTGCTGCATCCTTTAGTTTTGACTATATTCATAAGATTTACTTTTTATGAGTACTTTAGAAAAGTTCTAGACATTTTGCCTATTATAGTATGTTATATACAGTGTAGTGCAGTAAAAATACATGGGAATTTAAACTTAAAGCTATGCATTGCACAAACAATATTAAATGAATAGATAATAGAGATAGACACTGGTCACTATTTATCTTCTGTTCTGTTGTGATCCCCTCTGCCATTCACATTTGGTGCATTAAAAATACAGTTGAGAGCATCTTTGTTTACAGGTGTAGTGCAGTGAGTGCACATGACCATATAAGGAGAGGAGGAGGAGACAGAACTGCACACAGACATCATTGGTTCTTAAATGTATCATCAGTGCAACAGATTTGAATGCGATGAGGTGAATGAGATTTGAGAAGATGGGAATTCTTCACACTTTTGAGAACCACTGGCCTTTAAAGCACTCTTTAAACACTTCCTCCATGGTGTGTGTGTGTGTTCTCAGGTTGATGGGTCATTGGTGGTGTAAAAGCCAATAGTCTCTGTAGGTCTGTGATGTACTGCTTGCTTTCAAGGGGAAACCCTAAGCACTCTGAAAGCAGACTATCTGATTGGATGAGGAAATTGGCCGCAATAGATAACCAGGGCTCTCATTAATATCAGTGCAGCGTCCGCAGGGATCTCTTATTCATCTCTCTCTCTTTCTTTCTTCCTCAGTCTGGCTCCTACCTTTGTGAATAGCTGAATACATTGGGAATAGAAAAACACTGCGTAAGTAAACACTTGGTATTCTGTTTGCTTACAGGCTATAGTGCCTCTGGTATAGGGGCTTGTAGCCTTAATATCTCACGCCACATGAAGGATGGTGCACAGTCTCACAATGATGTTTCTTGCGCTATTGTACAGCCTTTTTTCTTACAATCTAAAATGACATGGTCTTTTTTGCCCTGAAGAACAATTGATCTTTTAAAGATAGAAAACAGACATTGTGACTTGTCATGCAGAAAGTCCAAAAGTGAGATTTATAAAGTCATAAGTCTTATGATGTAATAGGAAATCTCAGCTATTGCTGTATAGAGACATTTGACTGATGAAACTTGAAGACAATAAACACATGATTGCAACAATATATGGTTTATCTTTTTTCTTTAAGCCATCTTGGATATTTTCAGCAAAAATAATGTGTTTATAATGCAACGCTAATCTCCAGCCTGAATCACAGTGTATAATTCTATAAAATAATACATGTTCTGTCTGATTCTGGTATAAAAAGTCACATTGGATAAAAAAAAAAGTTATTTTAAACACTGGACTGACTGTTGATGTCGTCAGGTGTGTTCAAGTCACTTTTGTCAGACCAAGATGGCAGTGTACCTTTAATTAATTAATTACACAAAAATACAGCAAGGCTTTTAAACTCTGCTTCTAGAAAATGAAGAACAAAGAATTTGCATCAGGTGTGTTTTGCTTTTTTGTGTTTTTAATTTTTATATATATATATATATATATATATATATATATATATATATATATATATATATATATATATATATATATATATATATATATATATATATATGAAAGCATTCTTTAGAAATGTTGGCCCATATGGATAGGATAGCACCTTGCAGTTGATGGAGATTTGTGGGATGGACATCCAGGGCACGAAGCTCCTGTTCCTTCACATCCCAAAGATGCTCTATTAGGTTGAGATCTGGTGACTGAGGGGGCCATTATAGTACATTGAACTCATTGTCATATTCAAGAAACCAATTTGAAATAATTTGAGCTTTGTGACATGGTGCATTATCCTGCTGGAAGTAGCCATCAGAGGATGGGTACGTGGTGGCCATAAAGGGATGTACATGGTCAGAAACAATGCTTGGGTGGGCCATGGCAATGACCAAAAACAAACAATTAATTAAGCAATGCCCAACTGAACAATGCCCAATTGACACTAAGGTGCCTAAAGTATGCAAAGAAAACATCCCACACACCATTACACCACCACCAGCCTGCACAGTGGTAACAAGTCATGATGGATTCATGTTCTCATTCAGTTTACACCAAATTCTGACTCTGCCATCTGAATGTCTCAACAGAAATCAAAACTCAGGCAAAATTTTTCCAGGCTTCAACTGTCCAATTTTGGTGAGCTCTTGCAAATTGTAGCCTCTTTTTCCTATTTGCATTGGAGATGAGTGGTACCCAGGTGGGGTCTTCTGCTGTTGTAGCCCATCCGCCTCAAGGTTGTGTGTGTTGTGGCTTCACAAATGCTTTTCTGCATACCTGGTTGTAACGAGTGGTTATTTCAGTCAAAGATGCTCTTCTATCATCTTGAATCACTCGGCCCATTCTCCTCTGACCTTTTATTCAATTCAATATATCCTCTGACTGCCGCATATTAACTGTTTTTCCCTTTTCATACCATTCTTTGTAAACCGTAAAAATGGTTATGCGTGGAAATCCCAGTAACTGAGCAGATTGTGAAATACTCAGAGCGGCTCAGAATTGCTTAAATCACCTTTCTTTTCCATTCTGATATTCAGTTTGGAGTTCAGGAGATTGTCTTGACCAGGACCACACCCCTAAATTGAAGTAACTGCTATGTGATTGGTGGATTAGATTATTAGATAATGGTGGATTAGATAATGTTTGGTGTCATCAATACCTACTTGACCTGTTTGGACCAAATCAGAACGCAGATTTTGGTGCCTCATTTCCATGCCACTAAAATGCCTGATCTGACGAGGTGGCGACAAGGGACCGTCTTTGAGTGAGTCATTACAGCGTTCATTCAACTAGCATGTTCAAAATCACAGATTCATTCAAAGATAGATGTAATGAAACATGTTGTTGAATTAATTTTAACTTTGAGCGCCAATGCATTTATTTAATCAATTAATTGACTAATGCTGACGCCATGGGAAATACTCTCAAACGTGAAAAGAATGAAACAGCAGGTGTGTTCAGCAAAATTTCACTTTCGTCTTCGGACATGGCAAACTTTTGTTGTTGTTGTTGTTGTTGTTGATGAATATATGACTTGAGCTGAAGGACAGACTCCGATAATCACACATACTAAGTCGATCTTTCTCTCGTTCACTGTCTATTTAGGCTTGTTAAGTGCAAATCCACAAAGCCTCTGTACAAATCACCATGATAAACACAGTCTTGTTATCATTATTAACTTTTTTAACATTTAATACTAATGCACGAAATGCAAAACAGGAAGTGCATAGCGGTATGAAAAAGAAAACATTTTAATAACGCATTTGCTTACATTCTTCTACTAATGCCTGTTATCAGTACTGTAACTTTTATTTGATGTTAAATTATTGTAGTTGGGTTAGGTGGCTTTTTATTGTGAATTTATGAAAATATGTTTTGTATTTACTTATATTGTTGTATTTAAGTAGACTTTACACTTTTAACACATTGTTCAATTTAAGTATTTTTTTTTCCAGTAAAAAAGCTGTTCCGCTTAGGCACCGGTACCGGTTTAATAGTATCAATTTGAAAGTGTTTTAATAAAAAAAGTGTAGAAAGTGTAGCCGTTTTAATATTATATATATATCTATATATATATCTATATATATATATATATATATATATATATATATATATATATATATATATATATATATATTATATATATATATATATATATATATATATATATATATATATATATATATATATATATATATATATATATATATATATACTTGAAATCAGGACAAATTAACACATTTTAAAAATCAACACCACCTTTTCACCAGAATCATTCATAACGATGTGCACTCACTCATTCACTCACATGCGAACATATAGAATGATACATATCTAGAAGCACCAAGGCTCAGCTCAAGTGTGTGTCTTCTGTTCAGTTTTCAGGTGTGTGTGCTTTACTCTTGAAGGACACAGTTTGGCACAACAGCCAAAGATGAAGAAGGGGGCAGGAAGCATGAAATGAACCTGTCTGAGCTGTTGCTGTTCTTAACTCTACACACACACACACACACACACACACACACACACACACACACACACACACACACACACACACACACACACACACACACACACACACACACACACACACACACACACACACACACACACACACACACACACACACACACACACACACACACACATCTATCAGACCGTTTTCTTTCTCCAGTTGTCACTCTCTCAGAGTGCTGCTTTGCTCTAGCTTGCTTGGCTTTGAAGCACCCCAGAGGTGAGGGCTTTTACAAACCATTTAGCAGGATTGTGCCACACTTATGAAGTGATTTGTGACTTCAAGGTGTTGCACTGTGTTAGATATGTTCTGTGTTTAAGTGTGTAGTGGAAGCCAGTAATTGGCTGTGTGATTTTGGTAGCTGCTTCTAAAATAATTTGTTTGTAAAGCATAATTTACATGTATGAATTAGATTATTTGCCTACAAAATAAATAAAAGTATATTACATTAATTATAATTAGATAAGATTATTTTATTTCATGTAATTTAAGAATCAGAGCCATAGATGAGCTGTTATTGATCACTATCAATACATTCTATAAGGACAATGCATTATTTGAATTGAACTAAGAATATAGATCACTGATCTATATAATGACTGGATAGCTCAAGACAATCTAAACTGCCACCAGGCAGTGAAGCCACCGGAATTGTTCAAGCGGCCATCTTACGATTCCCTACCAGCAGAGGGCTCCACAAAAGGATCTACGTACAAAAACTGCCCGCAGGTTGTAATTGTAAGCACATATATAGTAAATTATATGTGCAACTGTCGCTATTTCCATGGTGTTTAAAAAAAATTTATAGCCTACTATGCATTCTTTCACATACGTATTTAGTCTGTGAAGTTTAAACCCAATAAACACTTTATTCAATGCATTACTTTATATTAATTTAATTAAATGTATTTATTTACTATATTTTCATGTCAATCCATGTTCAGTTTGACCACAAACTATGCGCTGTCACTTTAATTCAGCACCTGCAGCACAGCAGAAATAGACTGGGCGCGGGAATGACCTTCAACGTCTTTTTTTATTTATTTTTGGGTTTCTACCTTAAATAATGGTTTTATACCAAGGATAGCATATTGGTGTGCAATACAACTGAGTCTGCACAGGATGTTTATTTTGAAATTGACAGTGTTTTGATGGTTCAGCTTGGACGCGCTGTGTCCGTCGAAAGACACTCGGAGCCTATCTTTAGCAAAGCGCGGCATCGCGGCTGGTTCACACATGCATTGACTAGAGTGGGCGCGATCAGCTCCGGTAGCCGGTGTCGCAGCCGAACGCACCAGCAGACGTGTGCAGTATATTGGTAAATAAGAGGTGAAACAGGTGTATATTAACCCATACAATTTGTATTCATTTTCTGAACATGTTTTGCTAACTAATCAACAACTTTAACAGATCTATCTGTAAAACACAATCCGAAAGAGCTATATTTTAAGTTCACAATACACATAATTTTTAATAAGCAAGAATAATTTTCGACTTTAAACAAATACCCATTTAAATGTTTAGGATGTTTGCGTTGTAAGACTGTTCAGGGAGACTTTAGATTTAAAAACGGTGTCCTGTTATGCAATGTTTTCTCAGTCAAATCATACAATTTCCTATTGATTCAATAGAACGTGTGAGCTCACTAGGGAATCACAATATGGCGGCGCGGTGGCTCCACTGTTTATGACGTCATGAGCTATGCAGTCATTCTATAGTGATCAGTGATATAGATTAACAGCATCTATTTTTTTTATCTTTATTTATTTGAATGTTTGTTTCAATACCAGCAACTAGTTCTACTTTTCAAAGAACTAGTTGTTTTCGACCTGGAACATTGTAAACATGACTTTGTTTCTTAGTGGACTGTTAAAGCATGCACCCTGATTCCCGGAAATTGCACAAATCAGCCAGTCAGATTGGAACTTGTTTTGGGAATGCTGTCCCAGGCTGAAACGGTTTTCAGAAATATAAATCAGCTCAGGTTTTACTGTGTCTTTCGCTTTAAAATCATTTTCACCGTCTCCCCCAGTTTCACAGGAATTGACTTGTGAGGACATATTTATAAATGCAATTACATTTATTGTTTTTGTTCCTGTTTGATTTGCTAGAAAATATTTGCTAGGCTTATGGTTTTGTGAGCCCACACACATTTCATACTCCTTTTGAGATGCAGAAATGTCTAGAGAAGCATTATCTCCTCATAAACTGTAGAGCCTGAATTACATTGGCAGAGACTGTTTCATAAGGTTGTGTGCTTCTAGAGACACCACAAGCACAAAACAATTTCACAAGTCATGGCTTCCTCATCTCACTCGTTGAAGTTTCAGAGCGGTTTGGTCACTACAGTACCTGAGCATGAGCCCCAAATGAAGTGATAATTCAGAACGACAGGCTGATTCCTATCAACTTCCTTTAGAGAACAGCTGGCTCACAGCTCACCCGGAATTCATTAAGCTTATTGGCTCTTTGTTTGATCCGATAAGAGACATCTCGTGCTCTCCTGCTCTGTCAGTGGCATTGGCCCTCTAACTCACTCTAACAACTGGGCTTTATCTATTTGTGTTGGTGTGTTTTTCAGGATGACTGCTCCAGCCTTGAGGAATTTGCGACAGTGGTTTTAGATGTCTATCATAACCTATTATTCATTCTAATAATAAGCAAAATTAAGTACAGTAGGATGTCCAGATTAATTTGACTGGGGCAATGCAATGTGCAGACTCGTTCAATAGTATTAATGATAAAATCTGTTCGAATTTATTTGGGAATTTGGAAATTAACACCAAATTAACATTTTCTCTTTTATAACCAATACATTTAATTACATTTTAAAGGAAATACCTATTGTGTAAATCAAATAAATCAGTAGGTAAATAAAGTACTTCATATTTTCCACTTTCAAAATAGACTCAAATGTAAGTAAGCAATAATAATATTCTAATAGACAATATATTTTTTGGAAATACCTAATGTAAATTAAATACCTCATAAAATAAGTACTAGTAAGTAAGTACTTGTCAGTACTTGTGAATATTGGTAGTCTCCACTTAAACTTAAATTTAAGTACTCAACAACAGTCTTAAACTTGTACTCAACTTGGGGTGGGGATTCATGTATTTTAATTTCAAGTGTTTGCTTTTTTGTTTTGCCCCTGGGACCTTTTAGTGAACAACATACAAACCTTATTTTTTTTTTATTAAATAGCAGAAAGGATTTAAATAATTTACAGGTACCAGAGCAAAGGTCAGGATGTCAGAAGCCTCATGAACAATTTTTGCCCTTGTGTAAATGACCGCGTTATCAGCATGCATTTGAAATTCAACATCAGCATAAGTGTTTGGAAGGTCATTTATATACAAAGAAAATAATAAGGGGCCGAGTATGGAGCCTTTTGGTACACCAACGTTGTTAATATTAACACACTGTTTTCTTGAGTTCAAGTAAGATTTAATCCATTGAATGACATTTAAAGAAAAGTTAAAATATGTCAATTTAGATAATAAAATATCATGATTCACAGTGTCAGATGCTTTTCCTAGATCTAAAAACACTGCACTCGACACAAGCATTATTGCTTGTTTACTTTTTACTTTTTCTACAAACAAACTGTTGGCAAATTCAGTTGAGTAATTGGTATCGGAACCCAAATTGTATAGGATGCAAGGGGAGTGGCCTTTATTTAGATGTTCATTTATGATTTTAGCAACCCACCTCTCAGCAACCTTGGAGACCACTGGAAGGATACTGATTGGTCAGTATTTGGCTACATTTAATTTAACACCAGATTTGAAGATTGGAGTGACTAAGGCAATTTTCCAGAAGGATGGGACAATTCTCTGTTTGAATGATAAATTGATCATATATGTTATTGGAGCAATTAAGGAGTCTTTACATAATTTTAGAGAATTCGAATCTAGCCCATAAACATCATTTGCTTTGGAACTCTTAAGTGATTCAATGATGTTACCTCCAGCTCTGGTTTTTCACACAATTGAACACAAGCTTGGAAGAATCAATGGGTCTAGTTATTTTCTCAGGTGGCTCAAACAGTTCAGTTATCTATCTTTTTTTGTCTACCAAGTAATTTATTGAGATTTTGCCAGATCTTTTTGCCATTTCCTTTGGCATGCAACTGTATCCTTAGAGTGCTTCTTCTCGTGGCGAGCCTAAGCACCCATCCAAAGCCTGTAGATTTTAGTCTACATTCATGGCAAAATCTTAAAGAGCGGCCAGACATGCAGCTGCATCTCTGCATGCTATGGCCACTCTGCAGGTCTACCAGGCCCAGATACTCCGAGACATGCACGAGGGTAGGACAGACCCAGGGCTTTTTGATGAGCTGCGCACCACCACCGACATCGCTCTCCGGGTGACGATGGTGACCGCGTGCTCCCTGGATTTGGTGATGTCCACAGCCTTGGTCTGGAGAGAAATCTCTTGCTAAACCTGGCTGACATGCTGGATGCCAAAGCGGAACTTTGCCCAACAGTTCTCGACTGCTCAGAAACAGAATGAGGCCATCAAACACATTCTGCCCCGTCGGCCCGCTGCTGCCTCCACCCAGCTGACCAGGTAGACTCCTCTGTCTGTTTGCCGCCGATGCTGGTCCTTCCCTGGCCTCCCCTGTCAGGGTGCAGTTGATGACCGTGCCCCCACACCAGGGCGCTATGCCGTCCACTGCTGGTCACTCCGCTTTGCTGCCCCACAGAGGGGAACGTCTGTGGTTCGCTTGACCCCACTGGTGCTGTTCTTGGAAGCCTGACTAGAGCTTCCCAATCTGTCCCGCTGGGTTGCACAAACTATCTAGTGTGCACGAGCGAGTGCACAGTCACTGCTGACTTGCCTGAGACAATTCGAGGGCAAGAGTGCGGTTCCACTGAAACTATTTCAGAGGCTCCTTTGGCATATGGCATCTGCTGCCACGGCAACACCACTCAGATTGCTTCATATGAGACCGCTTCAGCTCTGGCTTTGCTGGCATGGGCATGGCAACATGGCACCCTCCGAGTACCAGTTACTCTGACCTGCTCTCAGACCTTCAACCCGTGGTCGAACCTCAGTTTTCTACGGGCTGGAGTGCCCCTAAAATGAGCTTCCCGGCATGTTGTTGTCTCAACAGATGCCTCCACCATGGGTTTGTGTGCCATGTGCAATGGACATTATGCCATGGGCTCCTGGAACAGGACCCCAGCGCCTATGACACGTCAAATGCCTCGAGTTTCTGGCAGTACGTCTTGCTCTGCACTGCTTCTGTGCGTTGCTCAAGGATCAACACTTACTAGTTCAATCAGACAATACCGTCACTGTAGTGTACATCAAACCTCAAGGTGGTCTACACTCCCACCGTATGTCATAACTCGCCCGCCACCTCCTCTTATGGAGTCAGAAGCATATGAGGTTGCTTCGAGCCATTTAAAGGGGCTTAAGCTCACGGCTTAAGCCCCTCCCTGGAGAATGGAACTCCATCCCTAGTCTGTTCAACTGATTTGGGACCAGTTCGGGGACGCACAAACAGATCTGTTTGCCTCTCACGGACTTGGACCCCATTGCGCCCTGTATTATTCCCTGACTGAGGGCACACTCGCACAGCTGGCCGCAAGTATGCGTTTCCCCAGTGAGCCTTATTTGCGCTGACCCTGTGCATGAGCAGGGAGGATGAGGACCAGGTCATTCTGGTCACGCTGCACTGGCCCACCCGGACCTGGTTCTTTAAACTCGTATTCCTCGCGACAGCACCCCCCTGGTCAATTCCTCTGAGGAAGGACCCTATAGCAACCTATTAGTATTATATAGCTCCCACAATATTTGGAACGTCCACGTGTGGCTCCTGGATGGGACGAGGCAGGTTTGAGTACCCTACCACCAGCGGTAGTGGCTGCCATCCCTTCAGCTAGAGCGTCGTTCACGAGTCACGACGCATGGAAGTGGAACCTCTTTGTCAACTGGTGCTCTTTTCGCCGTAAAGACCCCGGAGGTGTCCGATCAGTGTTGTGCTTTCCTTTCCTTCCTTCAAGATTGGTTGGAGTGAAGGCTGTCTCCGTCCACCCTCAAATTATTGCCACTTTTGACGCTTAACATGATACAATGGAAGGTAAGTCCGTACAGAAGCACAACCTAATTGTCAGGTTTCTGAGAAGAGCAAGGAGACTGAATCCTCCTCGCCCTCTTCTCATTCCCTCTTGGGACCTCTCAGTGGTTCTAACTACCCTGCAGAGTGCTCTCTTTGAGCCTCTGCAATCAGTGGAGATTTCCTGTGTATGAAGAAAGCTTTGCTGATTGCAAGAGGGTAGAGGACCTGCACACATTCTCTGTTGACAAAGCATGCCTGGAGTTCAGGTAGGCTAACTCTCACATGATTCTGAGATCCCGGCATGAATATGTGCCTAAGGTTCTCACCACTCCCTTTTAGGACCAGGTGGTGAACATGCAAGCGCTGCCCCTGGAGCAGGCAGAGTGCCAGCATTGTCACTGCTCTGTCCAGTACATGCTCTCCACACCAATGTGGACAGAACACAGTGTTTCCGGACCTCAGACCAGCTCTTTGTTTGTTATGGTGGGAAGCTGAAGGGAAAGGCTCTTTCCAAGCAAAGGTTGTCGCACTGGATAGTGGACACCATTGCTTTGGCTTACCAGCAGCAAGGTCAACCGTGCCCCCTTGGTGTGACTGCCCACTCCACCTGGAGTGTGGCGTCCTCTTGAGCTCTATTGTAATGCACCTCGCTAACAGACATCTGCAGAGCTGCAGGCTGGGCGACACCCAATACATTCTTGAGATTCTGCAATTTCCAAGTGGATCATGTGCTTCAACCAGCTAGTACCGGACCCACTCAGGTGTATTCTCTTGCTCGCCATTTCCCTCCACAGACTGGATACGTGCAATATTTTCCTCAGGTGAGCTTCCTCCTCAAGCCCTGAGTTCCTCCAGCACTGCTGACGTCAACGCCAGTGTCTATTGCCTGCGTGTTGGCTAGGTGCATCCTTGTGCATGGTCCCCCCTCAACGTTGACGTTGCCGGCGTCATCCTTTTATACCCACGGGCGGAGTTTGGCCATGCAAATTCCACAGACCCATGGCATTTCTTTGTCATTGGCTCGTTTTGTAATACTCAAAGTTGATAGGCTCTATAAGCAAAACCCCATTCGTCGTCATCCGATGTAAGCGTGAACGAGCGTTACAGACGTAACCCAGATGATTTCATGGTTGTTGAGATGTGTTTGTTGTGTTGTACGGAACCCTGGAGGTATGTTTCTGTTTGTGCTGTTTGCTGTTTACTCAGTGTTCATATTCTATTTTCCATGCCGTTTTATCCTCGTCATTACGTCTGTAAATATACAGAAGGGATAAAGAGATAAAGAAGCACATCAAGATGTTTGAACTTCCCCTGAAGATCTTTCAATGCAGCTGTAAAAAGAAAAAGAAAAAGAAACCCTCAGCTAACATTGATAAGTACAGCATTTTGTTGTGTAAACGGATCCACAAAGTAGGGTTTACATGAAAGATGATACATTTAGATAAATAAAATGAAATTTTTATTCATTATCAAAGGAATCCAGCAGCCATTAATAAAACATTAACAATATTATTCACGCTATTTGATATCAGATAAACTCTAGAGTCCCTGAAGTCTGGATTATGGTGGTGAGAGATTTTTTTAAGGATGAAGAGCTAGATTTATGTCCACATCCGGGGCTGATTCAGATCAAACCTCAAGGGATTTTTAGGGGCAGATGTTTAGTCCTGACACTGGATATGCTCAAGCTTCGGCCATAATAAAAATGCGCATACATTGCCCAGTTTGTGCACAGAGCCAGTGTACAGTGAGAACATGAATAATTCACTTTGTTTGACAGCAAGATTGAAAATAGGGGAATCATTGGAGACCTTATGCAGGAGCGATAGGCAGAGCAGCAACATACATCTTGTGTTGTGTAGAAACCATCTTAAACCCCATAACGATCTTACTATCTTAAACCCCATAACCTCACTTAGTCTGCCAACAAATTAAAGTATTTTTGCATACAACAGAACTTGCTTTATGCAGCACATTTGCTTACATGTACACGCTTGGAAACGAGCAGACGTCTCTGTTCTGAGTTTGTGTAGTTGTAAAGGCTGTGATGGCCAGCTCCAGTCTATAGATAGTCTATCTTTAGTGGGGTATGATGTAATGGAGATGAAATCTGACACCACCAACTTTTAAGCATCATTTTAACAGTCAGAGCCTCTTCCAGAGCAGCACAATCACAATCTTCCTCACTTTCTCGCTGTTATTTACCCTTCACCTTCATTTCTGTTCTGTCCTTGGAGACTTCAAACAAATGGAGTGAGTAACAGCTCTGGAATTAAACTTTGTCGGCAATGTAGTTTTCTGAATATATTGCAAACTGTAACAGATGCGCCTGTTAGAGATGGACACAAGTACCTGAGTAGCGACAGGAGCATTGATCATGCAAATAGAGTAAAAGTAGGACAGCAATAGTTTTTATAGCATACAAACATTTCTTTTTCTACAATAGTTTTGTCACTGGTTATGTAGGCATGTGGTACCTTGTAGATTGGTTTAAGTCAGCACTCATGATGGGGCAGGACATGTTCTTGCTAGGGATGCATAATATATCGGTACTATATTGATTATTGCCCTTTTTTTCCTCTCATTTCAGTAGGTAAATTTCCAGATTATTTTAGACTGGATTATTTTATTTTACCTGACTCAATCAAAAGTGTCTTGAAGCGTGTAATAGTAATGGTTGGGAATATTATTTTAAGTTATATAATGTTTTTTAATAACTTCCAATTAATTGTTGATTTTTATTTGTGTGTGTGTGTGAGTGTGTGCAAAATTTGTCATTTAAATAAAATAAAGCCGTAAATTAAGAAAATCAATTTAGACCATTTAATTTAATTATATTTAATGAATTAATTTAATAATAAATAATTGAATGTAAATCAAAAGTGTCATGAACTGTATAATATTGATGGTTGGGATTATTATTTTAAGTTTTATAATGTTTGTATTTTTATAAAATCCAATTAATAGTTGCATTTTTTTATTTCTTATTTTCTTAAGTTCATTAGATGAGTGTCTCAGCGTTATGTGTGTTCTGGGCAGATGGCAGTGGTATGATTTGAACATCCGCTGTGGTGACTGGGGTTCACCGCTGATGTGTCTCATTCTCCATCTGGATGTGGTGCACATGCTCAGAGACTCACAGAATGTGTGAGACCCTTTCATCTGCTTCTGCTCGCACAAGCCCGACTGATCACTGACGGATTTGCCTCAACTTCCTCAGAAACTTTGAGTCTCACTCATTGTATCAGTTCAGGCTTTTTAGGACCTGAGCACCGATGTTGTGAGGACCCTCTCTGGAATTGCTCTGTTTGTTATTATTATTATTATTCTCCGAATTGAATCACATTTTTGAGGGTCTAAACACACAAAAACTCACGAAAAATGTGCACGTGTCAGAACTGGCGAACATTTACTTCTGATCAGAATTGGGTAGGGCAAAATTGTTTTAATGTACCTGATACGAAATTCGTTACATGCATGTAATGACCCAATACCTACAAAAAAGTCTCTTGGAAGTATATCCCTAAACACAACAGGGAGACAAGATCACCATTTTGATCTTCCTCTCTGATTTTTGTGCAGTTTTTTGCAGTTTTTTTTAGGACTTGAGTTTTAACAATCTCCTACAGTTTTAATCTGATAATCTTCAAATTTGGTGAGTGTAATCTTAAGGCCTTGCAACGTTAAATTGCGAAGATCTTGAGTTTTCGTTGAAGGACGTCCTCGGCGGCCTGACAAATTTCAATGTTTTGCCATGAAACAGAAAGTTGCTTTAACTGAGGCAAACAATTTCCCATCTGCCCTAAACTTCACACGTTTGATAAGAGTTTTTTTTTCTGAACATATATCCATGCTCACATTCAGCTACAGTTATAGCGCCACCTGCTGACAACAGGAAGTAACATGTTTAACACTGTTGTGGACTCCTAATTTGCTGGCACTTTTTTAACATACGATAAAGTTGAGGGAAAAGCCTATAGAGAGTATTAAAGTTGATCCTGCTGCTAGCTCATGGACAGATAATACTCGCTTTCTCTGTCTCTGTAGAGATTCGGAAAATTATTCAGATTTCACTCGGCACAGCTACTTGATAGTTTATTTCATAGTTTATTTCATTCATGGATGGATATTTCCATTAACTTACTTCATCACTCATTTATCTAATTTATAATCCATGATGAAAAGTTGATGAAACACTTGAAGACATACAGGTTGCTCATGTGACAGGCTCAGTTTGAGCTTGCGCAGTACGCCTGGCTAACAGCTTTTAACAGGCTTCAATTTTCTCTATTGAAATCAATTGGGTCGCTGTGTCCATTTCTTTTACCATACTGCAATTAAATAGGAATTTGCTGTAACCCAGGAATAGAATGTCCAATCTGCCCCAAACTTCACATGTTTGATAAGAGTCATGGCCTGAACACATCTACATGATAATATTCAATTTTAGTAATAGCGCCACCTACTGGCAACAGAAATTGTCATGTTTAACATGTTGTATGCTGTTCTAGCAACATACTAAAATGCCATTGAGTTCTAAACATGCCAGAAACGTGTTAAAACATGCTAGCAACACTTAGCTAAGTTCTAAAGCATGCTATAAATGCTAATGGAAGTTTGGAACAGCTTTAACTCTGTTACCTTAGATGTTATATTTCTCTAGAACATTAGGGGGCACTAATCATCTTCATAGATGAGTATTTAACCAGGTACTATGCCTGAAGAAATGGGCAAGCATGTGAATAGAGGAAGCAATGGCTTTCCTGGGCTATTCCATTTGACTTTATAAGGTCCTATGATTGAGGTATGTGTTTCCTTTTTGGTCAGTCAATGGACCTTTTTATTCCAGTGTTTTCTTGCATGGGTGAAAGTAGTTGAAAAGCTGCTGTGGAGAAACAACTTCACTTGTTTGATAAGAGTTCTGTCCTGAACACATCCCTGCTCAAATCTTAGTTAGTCATAACGCCATCTGCTGGCAACAGGAAGTGCATGGGTGCGAGGGCCCTTTCATCGCGGCTTGCAGCTTTAATTGTTTTTTTTTTGTTGCTGTTTTCTCATAAAGTACCTTTTTATCTGTCTTTTATAGACTAAAGACTATTTGTTTGAAATAGTGAAGCTGAGTTCTGTTGATATTAGCATCACATGCCAGGCTTGTTTATGTGTGCAGGCCTGTTGTTCTGCTAAATCTGTCTTTGAGCTGGTGCCAGTCACTGAGAAATGACTACACGAAATCATACTGCAGATGTTATTTTTTAACCTTCTTTAATGAGAGAGTAAATGACTGGGGAAGAAAGCGGAAATGGTGTTGGGAAATGACCTGAAACAGAATCAGACTTACCAGGCTTCCATAACATAAGCTAAGTATACGGTTTTAAATGTGAGATTATTTGTCATCATTTATATACAGTATGAGCAGTGAAAGCTACATTATGCATGTTGCTCTTGGTTAGTTCATGCATACGCACAAGGCACTGCATGCAGCGTGTTTAATCATCTTGACATACTGCTCTCATATTGGGTGTGTGTATGTAGTGTTGACTGATTTTCAGATTAAAGCTGATTGCAGCAGTGAATTAAGCAACTTACAGACTTCCTTGACGGGGCGGATCTAGAAAATTATTTATAGGGTGGCAAAGAGGTCATGTGGAGTCTATGAGGGGTGACAACACCAAAGCAAGTGCCCATGCATTGTTTTTGTGGATTTATGGCCTGACATACACATTTGTGTTAATGAATATGTGAAACGGTCGTATTGCCACTGAGTAATCATCTCTATGGTTTATAAAGAAAAATACTTTTTTAAAAAGTCAAAATCCAGGGCACCAAATCAAGACACTGTATATCACACTGTAAAACATTATATGATCAATCAGGTCACATGTTTGTACATTGCTTTAAAGGAGAACTCCGGTGCAATATGAACCTTTGGTCTAATTACACATTGCTACATAGTCAACCATTCTCTGAGATTTGTTTTCATGATTATCTAATGTTTTATCTCTAAAAACTGTTTAGCTTATAACGCTAGTAAATGGGGCATAGAGTAATTAAAATAAAAATTGCTAGTTAACATCACTAACAAGGCTCAAAATAGCCAAACACTAACATGGTCTTATAATCAGGTTCCCTACATGCAAACCGAAGTATTGAGAAGGTTGTAAGTGTACATATTTTTGAAAGACGGTAGCCTAGAAATCTCAGACGCACCCTAGCGGCAGCAAAAAATTATTTTGCCGCAAAGTGTGGTCTAGCAACGTTGACTTTCGAAGTGCAAAAACCAAACTCTGGTAGGGCCAATCACATCGTGTATAGAGTCGGCGGGTGGGCTTAGCATAATGACGACAGAGTTGAGACAGTAAGAGCAAGCTCGGACATACTCGGTTTTAGTCGTTCATCCTCGGATGCGGCCGGCGCCGCGTGCGCTGATACAAAAACAAATCTGTGGCGAAACGATCAACTTGTCATTTTTGCCGCAGTCGTGCTGTGGCGTCGAGGATAAAGGCTTTACTCCGTGTCAGCGCGCGTTCTGATCGGTATAGGCGCACGGACCTCTCCCGAATCATATCAAGCAAGCACCACTACTCCGCCCCGTTTCCCTCGTAAGCTGATATTAGTATTTAAACATTCTCTATGATGTTATTTTTTTTTAATGACACACTGTCTCTTGCTCTCTCATACACACACACACACACGCACATACTGTCTCTTTCTCACTCACACATATGTAGGCTAGTTATAAACTCTTTAGACTTTTAATGATTAGTGTTTTATTCTTAAAGTTTGTGGGTCGTGTAAAAAAAATATATTTTGGGATGGATTCCGGGTAGGGCTGGATGCCCGATTAACCGAAAAATAATCAAAACCGAAATTCAGAGCCTATAACCGACGTGATTTTACCATGTCGGTTATTTCGGTTTTTGAATACTATTAATATATCCGCCCACTGTGTGTTAACGTACTTTCCCCTTAAACATAGTAGTCACGTCACTCCACCCCGTCCAGTCAGCGACATTGAAACAACATGAGCCCCTTTCACACAGCGCGTTGATCCCGGGAAATTGCCAGAACAAACACCTGTGTGAGCGCAAACACGGCCCGGGATTGGTGCCGCCAGGTTGGGGACAGAGTAACAATTGCTGTGTTCAGTCCATGGTTCAGTCACGGAGCGCGCGCTGTGTGAACAAAAGCCGTAATGTAATCAATGTCGCGTTGCAGCCTAATGATGCCGTTTAAGCCGGGATCGTTCGCCAGCGTGAAACGGTACGTAATGCGCTAGTTTATTATCGAATCAGAGAAAAACAAATGCGCAAGCGTGGTTTTTCGAAAAAGAAATCGCAACTCATAAGCAAACTATAGACGCTGCTGAGACATGTCAAGTGTCTTTGCGGGTAACTTGTGTGTGAACGCACTCTCTGATTCCTAGAATACTGAGTCAACTCAGCAACAGGAGCTGCTTTTACCAAAGAAACACGCAAAAAAAGAGAGAGAGAGAGACAGACAAACGCCCAGCAACAAGTGCCTCCACTCCACAAAGCAGCTCACGATAACACAGGCATTTACAGATGCCATACAATATGAAAAGGATTAGTTTTTTAGTTTTATACAAGTTATATTTTACTTTTTAGATGGCAATATTTACAATAATTTATTTTATTTACAAAAATAACTATTTTCTACATTTTTTATTATTTTAAAATATTTAATAAGCATTAAAAGCTATCTGTGTGTTTCCTTATTTTAGAATCTCAAAGATTATGCACTAAAAAAAATACATACATATTTACAGAATAAGCCTTGCCAGTGACATATGAGAAAAAAAAATCGTTCAATAATCGTAATCGAGGTGACTTGTTCGATTAATCGTGATTATGATTTTAGCCCAAATCGTTACAACCCTAATTCCGGAAATCTCCCTTATTTTCAATGTTCAATGTTGACAGCTGGGCTGATTACGGTAAAAGTTTAATAATATATCAACTTGCTCCGCTGAGTACGCAACATTCTTCGTTGCTCTGATTGGCTGTAGCGCTATCCAATTGCGTGCAGAGAGAATTTGAAAGACAACCGTTTAGGGCTGCAACAACGAATTCGATTAAAATCGATTAAAATCGATTTCTGAAAGAGTTGGCAACGAATTACATTATCGATTCGTTGCGTCGCGCGAACACCGAAATGTTTGTATATATATTTAAAAAAAAAGTTTGAGTTGAGCGCGAGCACTCTCGGTCTCTCTCACGCACTGTCGCTCAATCGCGGAGTTCGCATTTGTCAAACGAGAGAGACCCAGAGTGTGTCCGTGATGATCGCGAGAGAGAGAGCCTCGAGTGTGTCCGTGATGATTGCGACGAGAGAGACCCGAGTGTGTCCGTGATGATCGCGCGCACGCTAGAGAGAGAGCCCGAGTGTGTCCATGATGATCGCGAGAGAGAGACCCGAGTGTGTCCAGATCGCTCATGCGAGAGCAGAGCCCGAGAGTGTCTGTGATCACGAGAGAGAGACCAAGTGTGTCCGAGATCGCTCATGCGGGAGCGAGAGACCGAGAGAGTCTGTGATCACAGAGAGAGACCAAGTGTGTCCGAGATTCGCTCACGTGGGAGCGAGAGACCGAGTGTGTCTGTGATCACAGAGAGAGAGAGACCGAATGTGTCCGAGATCGCTCACGCGGGAGCGAGAGACCGTGTCCGTGATCACGAGAGAGAGACCGAATGTGTCCGAGATCGCTCACGCGGGAGCGAGAGAGAGACCGTATGCGTCCGTGATCACGAGAGAGAGACCGAGTGTGTCCGAGTACGCGCGCGCGTGCGTTTGTCCAAGATCGCGCACGAGAGAGACCGAGTGTGTCTGAGCATTAGTAATTTGGTACATACTAGACATTCTCTGATACTAGTAATACATAATTAGGCATATTATATAAGATATAAATAAAAACAACAATTAAATTCTTACCACTGAATTAGCAAACTGTGATTTGAATCAGATAGACAGATGAAAACACTTTCTTGTCTGTCCAAGTAGCCTGCCTACCACTACAAAGGGGAATATTTTTCCACAATTTGAAGCACTGAATTGTTCAAACTTCACTCTAAATGACTCACTGACTTCACTATATGCTCGGAAAGGATGAGCGGAAAAATACCTTACACCATAGGAGATGGTCAATCCATTGTATTTGATATATATGACTTTATATTGTATTTATATTTTATATTCATTGTATTTATAATTAATATTAGGATAAACTAGAGATATTATTTATTATTACCTAGGTAAAATGATCATAAGTGCATTTGCTTGTTAAAAAGTTACAAACATTTTGTTAAAGATTATAACATCTTTGACAAAAACACAACACAAGTTTGTGAGTGTAAGTTTGTGAGTGTGTGCGAGTGTGGTGTAGAGAACAAGTTCTGACGTTCAAACAAATCCTGTTAAGTTTTCTGATTTGTATTTTTCTGTATTTTTTTATCAATTTATTGTTCTGACAGCTCAGGCCCCTTTAAAAACGAAAATATGCATCTTTTTGTGCACTTTATTTTTTAAAAGGCCTATATATTTGGCAGATGTAAAGCATACATGTGTATGTTTTTTGTTAGTCCATTTTTTTGCACTGGATCACTGAATTTGCACCTTTTAGTTCTATTTTTTAATAAAGGATTGGAAAATAATGTTTTTTTAATCCGATTCATTGATTAATCGACAAAATAATCGACAGATTAATCGATTATTAAAATAATCGTTAGTTGCAGCCCTACAACCGTTTATCCCGCCCCTCCGATTGAGCCCTGTCAATGATGAGTTTCCAGACCTAACATCTTGATGTAGGTCTGGCATGCCAGGCTAGAAAGACGGTACACTTCGCGAAAACGGGGAAACAGTCTTTGGAAAACAGTCTCTAGCAGTCGAACCACAAACGCCGAGCCAAGTGCGCTGGTGAGATGTGAACGAGCCAGAACTTGGCTCGGCGTTCGTGGTTCGACTGCTTGAGACCACTTACAGTATAACAGTATGGTGGCATGGTTAAAGACAACTTTGTCATGTGAATTCACAGCAAAACAAGTGCAGTAAATTACTGTGATTTTGTTGTTGATTCACAGTAATTCGTAAGAAAATAACCCAGGCCAGCATGTATTAATTTCACTGTAAATTTCTGACTAATCCTGTAAATTCTTAGCACTTTAACTTAATTTTTAAACAAGACTTTATATTGTCTTTAAGACAAGCTGACATAAGATTCTCACCTAACTCTGCTTTATGTTTCCATGATATTGATTTCATTGTATTTTTTTCGTCAGACGGCAAAATGAAGTTTACTATACTAGGGCAATTCATTAAAAAAAAAAAAAAAAAAAAAACTTGTTTCCTTCCAGTTATTTTGCAGTATGCTTAAATTGAAGTTCCACTGTTGAAAAGTGGTACAGGAAACACTGCTTACATTTTTTATTTTATACTGTGGTAATTCTGGGGTGGCAATGCTTTGTCTTGGTTTCAAAAACTCCTTTAAATTACTTGATGTATAGTTTTCTTCTCCATGTCTGTTTATTTTCTTTTGAAACCAGATGTTTGGGTGGGACATTTCAACATTCTTTTCCTTTTTAAAAGGAAAAAAAAAACAACAACTTTTAAGTCAAGTCACAGCCATGACACATTTCCTAATTGTTTCCTAATCTCTCCTCCTTTCTTGCAGCATGTCTTGTTTTGTTTTCCACTGTCATCTCTAGCTTGCTCACTATCTGTATTCTAATAATGGGTAGAACATTTGTAGGTAATATTTGAATCATTTGTTTGCCTTTAGTGCAATGACAAATAAAAGCCATAATTATTTGATATTGCAAACCGCATATGTCTTTAAAATATCTGTGTGTGTCTCACACAGTATACTTGAAAATGCATTGCTGGATTTTTAGAAATTGCACTAACAAATAGATGATCCTAAAACCTTTAAAGTCAACTAGATTTTCAAGAAGAAGAATTTGTGTGTTAGTGACACATTATAAAGCTTTTCTCTGTTTTTACATCATCCGCCTGTCTTTTGATTTAAAGGGTTAGTTCACCTAAAAATGAAAATTATGTCATTAATAACTCACCCACATCCAAGCCCGTTAGACCTCCGTTCATCTTCGGAACATCATTTTCCATTCAGCATGCAGACTCGTGAAAGCAGAACCGGAAGACAATATAGTTTAATAAAGTTGTAGTTTTTGTTATTTTTGGTCCAAAATGTATTCTCGATGCTTCAAAACATTCTAACTAACCCAGTGATGTCACATGAACTACTTTGATGATGTCTTTATTTCCTTTCGGGACAAGGACAGTATACCGTACATACATTTTCAATGAAGGGACAGAAAGCTCTCAGACTAAATCTAAAATATCTTAAACTGTGTTCCGAAGATGAACAGTCTTACGGGCTTTGAACGACATGGGTGGGTCATTAATGACATCATTTTCATTTTTGGGTGAACTAACTCTTTAAAGCAACACTAGCATTTTTTTTTTACCTTAAAATAATGTTTCCAAAATCTCATGACGGGGTGTGTATCACTTTTACTTGCATTATGGAACTTTGGGGTTTGGGTAGTAACCCGAGCACAAAAAGAACTACAAAATTCGACTGCCTTACGTCAAGCATTACAATAGTCATTATTTTGTTTTTCTTCGTTTCTGATTACGCAATACATCATCCTTTCAGGTAATCATGTAACATACTCTACCTTGCCTGTGGACATCGTTCATTCTAAAGCTGGTGCTGAATAAACAACGAGCATGCGTGTGGCGATAGGCTAAATTATTTATGACGGCGTTAATGGACAATTTTGTTTCCAACCAGTAGGGTGACTGCAGAGGAAAAGTTCCATGGCGTTGCTTTAACCTCCCACAGAGGCGGCACAATATAAAGCCCAGCTCTGTGTGTTCACACTGGAAAATGACAGTTTAGAAAATAATATGCCCATGAGTGTTAATGCAAGAAAGACTTAGACATGCAATTATGCTGCCAAATAAGACAAATTGAAGGAAATATTCAGTTAATACAGTGAGAGAGAGCGAGAATGAGGAACAGGATAACAAAGGAATGAGAAAGAGAGAAAGCTTGTCATAGGAGCGGACGAGATTGAGATGAACTGCATAATAAAGTGGAACAATGACATGAGGTCAATCAGATTTTGGCCATCAGAGACAAAGGCGAGGGCATGTGATCAAAAGAGAGCAGGAGTCAGTGGCACAGATGAAGCCAATAGCGGGTGCTCTAGCACTATGACATCACATAATGATGGGTGGGAAGGGATTCCTGTGGTGAATCCATAACTGTTTTACTCTGTGCTGATAACATGTCAGACTTTCTTGCTTTATTTGTTTCTTCCTTGCTTGGCGTACATAACGCCAGCTGATAGTGCCATGCATTTGCTTGAATTATCTTGCAGTTGCATATACGTGTGGTATGTGCTGTTTCAGTGCATTTGGCACTTTGTTGAACTGGACTGCATGGATAAACTGTTTTTTATTAATAATTATAAGCCTGAACATGATGCAAGCCCCCAAGTGTGCATGAAAAACTGACTTGAACACAGGCAGCAGACCGTAGGCATTTGAAGCATTTATTGGTGTTTTGTGATGTTATCCTGCTGCACTGCTCTAGTCATGCTGCATAGTGCATAGGATTCAGTCAACCTGATAAAATGTTGATTTACACACACACACATTTACTGACATCATGAGATGACACTCGCCGATGTGTGAACACACACCAAACTATGTCAGATAGTGTTGATGCTTTGCTGTGGACTGTGAAGGCAATATTTGCTTGAAATCAATATCGTAGCAGTTCAACAGCCTCTCTCTCTCTCACTCTCTCTCTCTTCAGTTCATACATTGCTTCAGTTCGTACACTGTAACTCTGCCAATTATCACATATCAAATTTATTAGATCGTTAGAATTATCTGTATATCTGATTTTATCATTTAATCTGTAATCTGTCTGATTGTATGTTAAACTACAAAGCCCACAGGTTTTACTTTCCTGCTCTAAATCTCTTTTCATTTTACACTATAATTCTATCAGTTATCAAACCTTGAATGGGTTTATTTTGCAATAATGATTTGGGTGAAAAAGTACATTATCCTTTTATGGCTGAATAAAAAATGATTGAGCATTAAATATTGATTTAGGAGTTTATTTTATTGTAATGTGAGAAGAAAGAGTTTGGAGTGATCCAGGCAGTGTGAAACTAGCACAGCCATGTAGGAAATTAGATGCCTGGGCCAATGTTCAATTAGCCTGTAGAGTTTAGTGTCACTATACAAAATACCTGAATCAAGTATTCCACAGAGGCCTGCATTAAGATGTATATTTGATCTGATCGTTTTGCCTTATTTAATTATGTTGTTATGATTATATAGCCCACAGGTTAAAGGTTCTCTAAGCGATTCTGGGTGTTGACGTTCGGAATATTTTCAAACAAATCGGAGGCTAGCTAGACCCTCCCTCCTCCGCATCTCATCTCCTCCCCCTCCCTTCCGTGCTTCCCGAAATAATTGTGAACGTGAATTGTGTGGGTTTGGCGAACATAAGCGTCAATTTAGAAGAAAAAAAATAATAATTTAACGTTACCCACCTGTCCAGCAAAAACAGAGCAACCTGAATGTCGGACTGGAAGGGAAGCCCTTCTGCCGCCGGAGTTCTCGCCATCGTTCAAAAGCTTTACCGATGTAAATTCGGAACTTCGCACGTTCTTTATCCGATTCCTTCTTCTTTTTAATTTGTTCATCAGAACGTCGTCTCTTTGGTCGTGTGTCGGTCATTTTTCAAACTTCCCATGCTTCTCTCTCCTTCACACACCCCCTTCATGTGCACGCGCACTAACCCCCCAGACCCACCCTCAAATACTTCTTGCCAGTGATTGGCTGGAACACTGTTTGTTAGGTTTCGTGGTCCGGGTGAGACATGATTGTTTTTGTTGCCGTTTGTGGAGCCTGTGGTGTCTACAGAGACCGCGTTTTTTTACAGTGTGTTTAGGGGACAGGCAGCTAGCCGATAGTGAGGAGACGTTTGCTATATGTGACAAAAAATGTTTTGGCCCCACATCGCTTAGAGAACCTTTAAAATAACACAGTCTCATCCCAAGACATCATATATCTGATGTCTTGGGACGCCTTTTGACCATACGTCAATATCCGCCTTTTTAGGGTCCCCTGAACTGTGCGTTCACACCGCCGCCGGCGAGAGCGTCAGTGGCCGGAAGTCATTTATTTTCAATGAGAGACCATGTCTTTCGTTGCACTACTATAAAATGAAACTCCAATCACATGATCCTTTAGAAATCATTCTAATATCCTGATTAGAATGTGATTATTATACTGATTAGAATTCACATGATTAGCAGTGTTGTGTTGCTTAATATTTTTGTGAAAACTGTGATGCTGAGAAAGTTTTCTTGTAAAAGTATTAATTTCTTAAAAAAACATTACCGCCGCAGCTCGCCGGCGAGGGCGGCGCGCGCGTTTTGGACTGTGAGAGCGGCGAGGAAAGTTGAAATCAGTTCAACTTTATGGTAATGAGCAATGACGCGGTTCGGCGGCAACCAGCGGCAACCAATCGGAATGTAGAAGTGTTCCGTTTGAGAGAATTCCAGAGAACGCAGTCCTGTAAACTTTGGTTCCGGCCACATTAGTTCCCAAGCAAAATAGAGGAGGTTGATCATTTGAATTTGATAAGAGGGCGCGCAACACTATTTATAGGCAAGATTTTCATGCTAGAACACTTTTTCAGCGGGAATGTAAATTATAATAGCACTTAACCATGAACACAAAAGCCACACCACACACATATGGCTTTTAATTTGTTTATTTCATTAGCAAACATGTCACTATAATTTTAAAGTTATTTCCATCAATCAATTTTCTGCAAAAATAACGACCGACATGCTTGTTTGCTTTGTGGCCCCTTTAAATACCGTTTTAAAAAAGTCACGCATTCGATCTACGTCAGAGCATTAGAGCGTCCACGAATCTTTCCACAGCGTCGTTGACAGAGCGGCAAGAGCGAATTTTGCCACTCTCGCCGGCGGCGGTGTGAACGTACGGTTAAATGTCGGTTATATGACGATCCTTGGATGTCATGCAACTGACGCTTTACCTTTAACGTCAGTTAGGTGACGGGGTAGGTTTAGGGGTAGGTTTAGGTCTGGGGTAGAGTTAGGATCTGATGACGTCATCTAACCAACTTACTGCATCAGCTGAATCCGTGCTTCTCAAAATGAAACTGTATCTAAGGGAAGGTTTTCCTCAGGATCTCCTCACTGCACAGCAAGACGGTTTTGAAAAAGGTTAGGACGAGGTTAGATCCGTAATAAACTGTATGTTTTTTTTATCGATGTGGGCATTTTCATGGCTTGTCTCAACATTAGTGTTTGAATAGCACGCGCTCTCAGTGGGCGGGGTCACATTAGCACCTCATTCGCTGTAATGAGGTGAAAGGGAAAATACTGACATCTCTCTCTTTTCATAGAGATTACATCAACTGAGAATCGTTGCTTTTTATATAAATGACTTCATTTAAAAGAAGAGAATCTCAGCTTCATAAAGAGAGATCTTTCGTGTCTCTGTGACAAGTATTTAATGAGTTACAGCTCTTTTTTCGGATGTGTTTCAGAAAGATTTTTGCGGAGACAGAGTGAGCTGAAAGCGCACCCTGTTTAAATTTATTTATTTTACAAAAACACAAGGTTTTGATATTAATAAGAGTGTACACAAAAAAGAAGACCCTCTATAGTTTATAGTCATGTATTGATTTTATTTATATGACCATTAATGATAGAGTATTTTAAGTCTATGGTGCAGCTATGTGAAAAAAAACTATCAAAACGCGGGGGCGCGTTTTTGGTCCCCAGGGGTTAAAGGGGACCCTAAAAAGGCAGATATTGACGTATGGTCGAAAGAGCGTCCCAAGACGTCAGTTAAATGACGTCTTGGGATGAGACTGCGCTGTAATTTCCTTCTTTTTTTTATAGAATTATATTTTTATATGTAACAAAAGTTTGTGGTCAGTATTGTTTTTTAAAGAAATTAATACTTTTACAAGAAAACGTTCTATTTGAAGAATCCTGAAAAAAAAGCATCACAGTTTTCACAAAAATATTAAGCAACACAACATTGCCAATCATGTGAATTCTAATCAGTAAAATAACCACATTCTAATCAGGATATTAGAATGATTTCTAAAGGATCATGTGATTGGAGTTTAATTTTATAGTAGTGCAACGAAAGACATAAATCTAGTGTATTAGTTACCTGGGTCAGCAATAAAATCTAATATAAATTCCAGAATTCCAAAGAGCTGTTACAGTAAGGGATCATCAATATCAAATTATTTTAATTGTCTTGTGAGCTAATCCGATATTTTGCATTATTTAATGATACTGTTGTAATATGTTTTATTGTACATTCAGAAATGTGTTAACCTGGCATTATAGGCTACAGGTTTGATGCTTAAAATGCTTAATCACAGTACACCTCTAACCCCCCTCCCCTCTCTCTCTTTCTCTCTCTCTCTCTCTCTCTCTCTCTCTATCGCATCTCCCCTCACCGCTTTCTCTCTCTCTCCCTGTGCTTGTGCATGTGTGCCAGCAGCTCCCCTGTGTGTGTGTGTGTGAGTGTGCACGCGTATGCGTGAGCGAGGCACTGATGCAGTCGGAGCTCCACACACACAGAGCATGCCTGTGAGTGCGGGCTCGGGCAAACATGAGCCTTCCCAGCCCAGAGATCGTCCACAGCAGCAGCCTGAACTCCCGTCTGAGCCCCCCTCTGCCCTCCCCCTCTCTCTCCCTCTCTCGCTGCCTCTCTCTCTCCCTCTCCTCATCTACTCTCGCCCTGCGCAGCCTCTTCCCAGCACCAGCCGGGGGACAGCTCCCGCTCTCCGCACGCCGGCCCCATGGAGGATCCGCAGGGCAACACACTGGTCGTCCGCATAGGCATCCCTGACCTGCAGCAAACGGTGAGTTCTGTCAGTGCTCCTAACTCTCTCTCGTTTTCTTCTCTTTTTTTGTTGCCTGTCCTGTTCTTTTACACGTGCACATGATTGTTCTCTTTCTTTTTTACCTTTTCATCTTCCTCTTCTGCTTTTTGCTCTTGAATGTAACTCGTCTTCATTGGTGAGTCTGCAGCAGACTTTGAAAACTGACCACTTTGAGAGAGAGAGAGAGAGGTAGATACAGTGACTAGGTGGGTTATTGTAGCTTTACTGTAATTCACAGGGACTTTTTCCCCCCTGTCGCGATGCTGTCAGACTTGTCAGTTTGGTTTGAGCGTATTGTACCGTGTCCCCAGGGCCCTCCCGAGCGACATATGGTGCTGATGGATATGAGAGTGTGGTGTTGAAGTACTGTTACTCACCTGTTTTTATTGGACAGATACAGGTGTTACGGTTGCAGGTGGCATTTTTTAGCATTGCATATGCTGCCTCCAGGATTTAGAGGGGTGCATGAACTTTAATTGCGTTTAAGCATGGCTTAATTTTTTTTATTTTTTTTTAAATCTTAGGTTAGTTGTGACTTGTTAAGGGTGTTTAAACAGTAATTTGCAGCAACAATCATTCATTTTCAATGATAGCTGCTAGTTTGCTGGACATTACTTACATTACTGGACGTCATTGTGTTGAGCTGAGAAGTATTATAGTAACATGCGACAGCTATCCGTTAACATTCCCAATGCAATTATATATACATTAAATACACTACTGTGTAAAAGTTTGGGGTCTGTACAGTTTTTTTTTGAAGTCTTTTAGAGCCTGCATTTATTTGATAAAAAATGCAGTAATTTTATAGCCTGGATGCCAGCCCGAACTCCGCCACAACATTTTTTGGACGGAAAGTTCGGTCTGGACTGATCCATTGAGGAGTAATTATGATCAGTTCAGAAATCATCGGGCCAATCAAATTGCCAGGGCGGGCTTTATATGAGGATGGACAGGTGATATGCAGGGACGTAATCATCACGTTGTCAAAGAGCGCTAACTGTCTTCCCTCAGAGATGACTGCAGCTGGAGAATTGAGATGTATAGATTCCGCTGTCACGTCTGTTTTGAAATAAATCGACAGCGCATTAATTTTAATAGACAAACAGAAAACTGCAATCAAGGCATTTGTCGATCTGAAAGATATGGTTACCGTCCCACATGATTCGGGAAAAGTGTAACTTATCAGCTGGCTCTGACAGTCGCTAAGAAGTTGGGACGTAATGAAAAACCTGTGGTCGTTGTGGTTACTCCTTTGGTCGCACTCATGGAGTAGTAAGTAAAAGAAGCAACACTCGTTATTTAACTTCTAAAATAAGTAAAGTTAGGCTACGTTCTGTATTTCACAACTGTATGCAAAGTAGCTGACTTACTGCGTTGCTCTGATTGGTTGTAGGTTTACGACTATCCAATTGAGTGCAGAGTTGTTTTTTTCCTGGTTTCGATTAAGACACGCCTCACAATCAAATCCAGTACGGAGGGGTTTCAGACTCATCTTCCGATAGGAAAATGAGCATGACGAAGTCAGGCTAGTAATTTTATGAAATATTTTAAATAATGACTTTCTATTTGAATATTTTTAAAAATAAATATATTCTCATGATGGCAAAGCTGAATTTTCAGCATCATTATACCAATCTTCAGTGTCACATAATCCTAGTAATATGCTGATTTGCTATTATCAATATTTTTGATGCTCAATATTTTTTAATACCATTTCTGTCCTATGAAGGATAGGAAGTTCAAAAGAACAAATATTTTTTAAAGCATGTATCTTTTGTGATATAAATGTCTTTTCTGTCACTTTTGCTCAAAACCTTTGACTGGTAGCATATGTTGCTGCTTAAAAAATCTGTATTTTGTCAGAATACACACCTTTTTTTGAAAGGACGTCAAAAGAACCATCTGTGGACTGTATCTACATTACTAGCAGGTGCTAACAGGGCAATGCTAAACCTTGACCCCTTGAAACTGAGCAGCAGGATTGCATGAGGGATTGTGTGATTGACAGCGATGCAGAGCATGAGGCGTGAGCATCAAAAGTTGATAAATGCTTTATAACTTTATGCAAATAAGAGGCAGATGTCAGCCAATCGTAGTGAGGTGTTGGCAGTGGCATCTGTCAGAAGCATTTCAAAGTGTGCCGAAGTTCAAAGTTTCTGGTTGGTTTGGTCCTTAAATCACATTTAAAATTTAATTCAGATTTTAGCTGGCAATTTTCATTTTAGCTTGGACATGGTTGGTTAACAAAATTGTCACTTCACTTATGCACAATTAGAGTTGGAAAAATGCTAAACAAATGTCCAAATGCCAAAACTGTGTATGTACAATGATTTTATTGACTGCACTAAAAGCATTCACACACCATGCTGAAGGCAACAAAACGTTGCATATCTGTGGTGTTTTGGTTTCCTATCAAGCAGTTTCCTTTAGCCACTGGTGATGTAGAGTTTGGCCAGCTATACGATGAGCAAATGTGCAAACAATGAAGTTCACGTGATCCACTGACTGACAGATGAATTTGACAGTCGAGTAGGATCACCTACTAGTGACAAACAGCAACTTGTTAGTCATTAGTAGCTCAGAGTGGGTGGGTTTATTTCTGTTGGGCTAAGGAGTGATCCTTGCTGGTTTGTTCAGGTTCCAGTCTTAATCGTTTGGACTGAGATGCTGGCGTTGGATTTTAAGAAAATAACCAAATGTTGAAGATTGGGGGTTACCAAATGTAAATGTTTAAGTTCTAAATTTAAAGGGGACATATGCAAAATCCACTTTTTTAGCCCTTAAATGCATTTTGTTGTAGATTTGGAGTGTTTATAAGTACAGAAAAGATGAAATTATTCTCTTCAGGTGCTTTGTTTATATCTTTATATTCTGTTTTGGTCATATTTTTCAACCTGTTCAGATTTTTCTGTTGTCTATGACATTTTTTGATCAAGTACGTCACCGTATTTGCAGCGGAACTGACAAATAAGGACATCGACTACCGGTCCAACACTTCGAGCAATCCGCCATTATTATTTCTCTGCATCCGATTTTGTAGTCCAAGCTCAATGATGCAGAAGTTACGAGAGGGCTAGTCAAAATGTTTGGTTGTTGGATGTAGTGACCTGAAGCACTTCAAGGATCCCACTTCAACAACCTCAGCCAGTATACAGAAGGGTTTGCCGATGAGGTAAATTCCTTCTATCATTTAGCTGCTGTGTTTCCTGATGCTTTCTAAACGTAAGTTATCGTATTATTATCAATACAGATTTTTATTGGTAAGATCAGACTGCAGTCATTTATCTTGTCAGTGTGCTTGTTTTAACAAGAGAAATAGTCGACTTTCACTAATAACACAACATAGTTAACTTACATACCTGCCTCCATATGAAGACGGTTCGTCATCGTCATCTTTTTCAAATCGCTCGCTCTGGCTCGAATATGTAAGGCTTGGTGGACAAGTCTTCCATTGTTGACATTATGTTAACGTGTGAATAAAAATGTTCTTTGAAGCTATAGTAATCGTATCTCTTATCAAACTACAATAATGGCCGAACGCTGAGAGTTGAACTTGAGTTGAACTGACCGTGAACTCAGCGACCTGGAAAGCAGGCGGTGTAAGACGGTACGCCTTTTTATTTAAAGGGGCCGCATTGAAACGACTTGCTCACAGAAGCACATCAGAAAAGGGGTAGAAAAGGGGCCTGTGGAGCTATAATAATGAGTAATTCAGACCCAAGCATTGCAGTTATGCTTTATATAGACCACAAATATATGATTTATAAGTAAAAATGAATGATTTAAAAGCATGATATGTACCCTTTAAGGTTTAAACCCCATTTTGATTGACTTATACTCTGAATATTGTGTTGGTTGGTTATAAGAAGGTTTGCTGCATGGTTCGCAGCCTGTTTAGTTGGGTTCATTCAGCACATTTGATGCCAATGAAGTGAGTAACTGCAGCAGAATGAGTGAGCCTATAGATCAATGGCTCATTCTGCCTGTCAGAAATGTGTTTCTCCTTGAATCTTTTATCCTCACTCTGAGTGCTGTATGATTGTGCATTTGTGACCATGCATGCATTAGTATGGACTTCTGGTTTAATGTATGTGTGTGGTTATGTGTCGGGGCCTCATTAAAAGCGGAGATCCATAGTGTTAATGAGCACAGTCCTTTATCAGGGCCCAAGACTCTATGTTAAGGAGAGGTGAATGAGAGCAGAAAGAATCTGTTAAATGCCAGATTTTCACTGGTACATTCCACTGCCACACGCCTTTCAAATGCTAACTCACACCCAGTAAACCATGATACTATCTTTAGGAGCATTATAATTCAAATAAACATTATCAGATTGCAACCGTTTTTCATATATGCCAACATCCAATTTTTAAGAGCATGAGATGTCTCACTAATGTCTCGCATATTTATGAGGTTGAAGGGATATTTGGTGTAAGTTTTGTTAGATCAGGGTTTTTCAGACTTCTTGATTTCAAGGACCCACAATTATTATGATCCAGATTTAGATTTCTGGTGTTTGGTTGTGGAATTTTTTTTATTGGCAAATTTTAGCCCAGTTTGAATTATTGTTTGACATCTACCAAGGAGTTTTAATGGAATTTTTTTCCTGGGAGAAAAATCCAAGTCTTCATTCGCTCTCCAGTTTATCTCAATGTCGCTTAGGAGAAATAAATTGATATTAAGAAGATTGTGATGTGTAAAATATCCCAGTGCACCTAGAAATTATTCAGCACATACAGTTTTTCACTGACTCATTTCAAAATGAATTGAAACTTCTTTTGCCTTCCTATTAAAACTAAAAAGTACACTTTTTGGAATCCTCCATTGATATCTAAATGCAGGTACTTCATTCACTATTTTGCAGAGCTGCCTTTGGCAGGGATTACAGCTGTGAGACTTTAGTAGGCTGCAAGTCTACCAGATTTGCAAAACTGAATTTGGTCAGTTTTTACTGTCTTGCCCATAAAGATGCTTTGTGGATCATCTGTGAACTGTAATCTCAAGGTCTCTGAACACATTCTTCTTTGGGGATTAAATCTTGGCTTTCTTTGTGCCAATTAGAGATGTCCAAAAACCTCTCCTTACAACAAATATGGCTCATTGGCTCTAAGACTGGTGAGTTTCTTCCATTGCTGACATCTTTGTGTTTTGTTCCATTCAATTAGCTCCTTCAAATTATCAAATCTTGCAAATCTATAGCCCATAAAAAAACCTAACCGATAAATGAACCTGCTTGACTTCATGGTATTTGCTAAGTAAGTTTTCATCAGAAATGGTGCTTGGAATTCAAGCCAGAGACATCTGAGAAACCTTTTCTTCAGTCTTTTTAGTCTTACAGTGCTTTAAGTGCCAGTTGGCAAGTCTAGATGCTGGCACAGGTTTAGTAAACATGAGTGGCCAGGGTCCTTATCACTCTTTTTGGATGGACAGCCAGTCTTTGAGGCTTTAATTTTTACAACAATGGTCTGCACACTACTTTTATAAGCCTTCAACGCCATGACATTGTGAGCAGTAGGACCTCATGTGGATAGGTGCATGTACAACAAAGTGGATTTTCAACAGTCAAGTTCTAAAGAAATCAGTTGATTGGCATGATGTGGTGTACGGAGCCTTTAAATGGACGTGGTGATGGGGAAAAAATGAGATTGGATTAGTGTTGTCAAAAGTACTGACTTTGGTACCAAGTCGGTACTGAAATTTTAAAATTGTGACGCTTTGCGTGCTGTTGGGTGGAATCGTAAATACCTCTGATTTGCCATTGTGTTCACATGCTTATCAGATATGTCTGTGATTAGCTACAATGATCAACGGCGCAGTGTTTGAAAGTGTTTTGAAAGCTAGTGTTTGTAAGCACAAACGATTTCAGATGCTCCCGTCTGTATCTGTGTATCGGTGAAGAGCGACATTGATGTATATTTACCAGTGTTGTGGACTCGAGACTCGGACTCAGTCTTGGACTTTGGCTCTGAGACCATATTTTAATGGTCTTGGTCTTGGCATGGACTTGTGTGCATTTTGACTCTGAATTGACTTGAACTTATCCCCAACTCTGACCTATTTCTCGAGTCCACTCCAGTCCCATTCAAAATATGTCATGATTATGTATGTAAATATTTCTTTAAATTCCTGTTTGATTGAAACGTCAAATGATTGCTAAATTTTTTGTGCGCAACATCATAATTATAATTAAATTACCTTTACACTACTATTTGGCCTTTTTACCATTGTACATGATTCCATGGTATATTTGGTTTACTGTTTGAGTATGGTGCCAATTTTATTGTTACCACCAAATATTTGACATATTCTTGAAGATATCTTTAAGTCTGGTTTCAGACCCAACCTTAGGTTATCCAAACTCTCTGGTTCTCTAACTTTGGACTCGATTCTCTTTGGTCTTGGTCTCGACTTGGACTTTAACCCCTATGGTCTCGGTGTCGACTTTGGACTCGGCCCTTAATGGTCCCGGTCTCGACTTGGATTTGAGTGAGCTGGTCTCGACTACAACACTGATATTTACAACATATTTTTGAAGCTCTTATTGTAGCCAATCACAGAAATATCCGATAAGTGTGTGAGTACAATGGCCAAACAGAGGTGTTTACGGTTCCACCCAACAGCCCTCAACCAGTTTTAAAATTTCACTAATGTTTTGTTACCGAAGTCGGTACTTTTTGACAATTCTAGATTGGAGAGAAAATTATGTCAATACATTCTCTCGCAAAAGTTTTGAGTTCCCCCCAAAATTTTGTTTGCTCAAAAAATGCAAAAGTTTTGTTAGGGAATGCAAAGGTTTTGTGAGCAAACGCAAACTTTTGCAAGAGAACTCAAAAGCATTGAAAAGTATTTCCTCTCATCTCATGTTTTTTTTTTCTTCATCTTGTCCCTTCAGGGGTTTTTATTTATTTTCTTGCTTGTGTGATGCAGTGGTGAAAGGTCAGCGTTTTTATGTATGTGCTTATTTATTGGTAGGTATATATTTATATATTTGCTTATGTATTTTTGTATTTTGTTGTTGTTTTGTTTTGAGGGGGAGGGTAGTTATTATATAGAAGGAAAGTTTAACTGGATTTCAAATACTTAATTTTATTTTTTGCATTAAAAAAAATATTTGTATGCTTTTTCTAAAGGTTATCACAATCTTCCATTAAACAGCTAGAAAAAAAAATATTTCAGTCCTTTCTGAAATAGAAGTCAAGTTGAAAAGTGTATGTGGTCCGAATTAGTTCGAATAGTTTCTGAAAGGTTTGGATCTGAGGAGCTGTATCTGTATCCATGTATACTGCATAAGTTTGGTTGCTTTAAGGATTGGGTCACTCTTTTTGCCGATCCCTCAACTCTGCTTACGATTTCACTTGCGACCATTATTGGCTATGTTCACTGCAGGGTGACTTTCATAAGATGTGTTATAATAAAAAGAGAGGGGGGGGGGGTATGGATAAAAACAAGTGCTGTGCAGAGAAGAGAGCATATCTCTGGAGGGTTTCGGTTAAAGATTTCAAAGTGTGACAAAAGCCCTATTCCCTGACGTTAATCGCATGGGGACACCTGTTAAAAATACTTACACACAGAGAAGACTACAGGGATCTCACTGCTGGAAGAGAAATGTTACGCTTTACATTAGATTACAGACAGAAGTTTAGTTGTATGTTTGTGAGTGTGTACACTCTTCATATTTGGTAAAAGGATGACTAAGAAAACTAGTAACATGCTCATATTTCATGTGTGAAAATTCAAATATTTTTCCCAAAGAGAAATGATGTTCATGTTTAACTTTTCCTTGCTCAAATATTGGTTTTGCTTAAAGGAATAGGCTAGTTCCCTCATCAAATCATTTTCTCACCCTTATGTTATTCTGAACCCTCATGACTTCCTTTCTTCTGGAACACAAAAGAAGACATATTGCGTAATATCTAGACTGTTCTTTTTCATAATGGGGAGTGGGGCTGTTTAGCTCCAAAAAGTGATAAAAAAGCCACATAAAAGTAGTCCAAATCATTCCTGTGCCACATTCCGACTTCAAAAGCCACAGGACAGCTTTGTGTGTTAAATTTGAGTCATTATTAAGTAGTTCTATAAATTAGTTATCAAATCTCATTCGTCAAGATTCGTTTTGCTTGATTTGACATTAATGAGGCTCGACATCATTGACGTCAAACTTCTTGACCCCTTATTTGAATTGAATGTGATTTGAGAGCCACGCTGAGAGGATTTTCATTAAATAATTGCTTACATTTTGGTCTGTGCCTCAAAAACTGCAAAAAATGATTTTCTTACTCTGCATTATTGTTTTGTTTTCCTGTAGGAATATCTAATCATTCTTAAAATCAAGATACATTTACTTCATTAGCAAAATTACATAAGTTTTGTTTTCTGAAAAAATAAAATGTATTAATATCAAGTGAGTTTTTGCTTAGAACGAGACAAAATATCTGCCAAAGAGGTCAGAAAATGAACTTGATTTGCCTTTGAATTTATTTTCTGGTAACATTTTACTACAAGGTTTCATTAGTTAACATATACTACTAATGAAGTGCACTTCTACTGCATTTATTAATCTTTATGAATGAATGCAAGCAAGCATATAGCACTTTCATATGTACTACTGTACAGCCAAAGTGCTTTACAATCATATCAGGGAATCTCTCTTTAGCTACACCAGTGTGCAGCATCCACTTAGATGATGCGACAGCAGTTACAGTAAAACGGCGCCAGTGCCAGCTGCAGGTGGAGAGGAGAGAGTTTGATAGACCAATTTAGTGGATGGGGATTATTGAGCCCGTTTTCATCCTTTATCGTCATATAGAACGCTATATGACAAAACAGCGCTATACTACGCACATGGCACCGTTTATCGTTAATATAACACGCGAACCCAAGGCGTAATAAATCCAATAAATCCTTTAGCGTAATATGAGACTACCCTACCCCACACCTAAACCTAACCATCACAGCGCGTGTCACTGTAACGATAACGGGATGCCATTTGCGTAGTATAGCGCCGTTTTGTCATATAGCGTTCTATATGACGATAAAGGATGAGAATGCGTTGGATTATTAGGAGCCGTTAGACGAGGGCCAATGGGTGGAATGTGGCCAGGGCCACCAGGGTTATACCCATTTGTTAATGTTAGTTTCAGCATTTACTTATCTATGATTATTAAAACCAAAAGTAGTATTTGATCAAATTAGTTAATGCACTATGAACTAACATGAACAAATGATGAACAGCTGTATTTTTATTAACTAACGTTAACAAAGATTAACATATAGAGTAACACATTTATTCTTCATAGTTAGTTCATTTAAGTTGATACATTGTTGTAAAGTGTTACCAATTTTCTTTTTCTGAACCAATTGGTATTTTTTTTAAGCATAAGCTCAGCTAATATATTGAACATTTTTCAGAAAACAAGACTTAATATCTTAAAGGAGAATTCTGTTTTTTAGCACTTTGAGTCTATTTTCTAGTTAGTTTTGGATGAACTAGAGCGGTGGACACAGAAATTTTGATGATGGGTCCTCTCTTAACTTTTTGACTCTTTTGAAGAACACCACCAACCACTCGGTGAGTTGCAGTTTTGAAAACGAACGTTAAAGGTTGTTTTAAGGACATGTTTGTGCATGCTGGTAGACAGCCACTCTGAAGCGTCACAGGCAATTTTTAAAAGAGTCAAGACAAGGCAAAAAAAGTCAAGACAGGACTCATTGTCAAAATTTCTGTGTCCACAACTCTAGTTCATCCAAAACTAACTATAAAATAGACTCAAAGTGCTAAATACTGGAATTCTCCTTTAAGTAATTCTGCTTCTCAAGTAAAACAGTGTGCTTATTTAAGAATGTTAAGATACTTGGACTGAAAACCAAGACAAAGGACTGAGTAACTTTTTTTTTCGCACTGAACAAATATATTGTTTAAATCGGAATATAGTGCACTACTTTTATGATGGTTTATGTCATTTTTATAGTCTTGACAATCCCCATTATGAAAAAGAGCAGTCTTGACATTCTGCAATATTTTTTCCTTTTGTGTTCCACAGGGGAAAGAAATTCATACATGTTTGGGATGACATGAGGGTGAGTAAATGATGACATAATTTTCATTTCGGGTGAACTCTCTCTTTATTGGTTTCATATTGACTGTCTGTCCAACACAGTCTCATGAAAATGCTGTATCTATACCACGAATGTCATTTCTCGTGGCATTTAGACGGCAAAAATGTTTTCACATGTATATGGTGCGCATTAAAAGACCCTGGGGTAGGTTGAGGGGGGTGGGAAGTTTGTACGTATTACACGCCAAAAGTGCGTATCATATGCATGCGAAAACGCGCACCATATACACGCAAAAACTGTTTTTGGCGCATAAATGGGATGAGAAATGACATTCGTGCTATAAATATGAACTTTCATGAGATCGGGCTCGTCTGTCCCTTTCACAGGGATGTCTGGCATGAGTTAGTTCATTCAGGTTTTATTACCTAGCTCACCTGTGCTACTAAAATACATGCAGTTTGCCATTAACGCAACAAAAACTTGATTTCATGTCTGCTTTAACCAGTGTTGTTTTTGGCAGCCCTTTTAGTTTTAGTCTTAGTCTTTTGGACTAAAATGCTTTTAAGTTTTAGTCACATTTTAGTCACTTATAACTTAATAGTTTAGTCAAGTTTTAGTCGTCAAAAACAAAAAGGTTTTAGTCAATTTTTAGTTCGACAAAAACTATTTTGTCAATTTTGTCACAATTTTCGTAAATTTTAGTAAAAGAAAACAAAAAGTAGTCTTTAACTAATTAATTTAGGTTAAAAAGCACTGGAAATGGACTTAGGTTTGACAAGTTTAGCAAGTGTTGCAATTCATAAAACAACAGCTAATCTTAAAAGCTTTGCATAATAAACTAGACTTTCTCATTGATGCAGTGCTGCCATTGTCAAGCTGTACTTCATTTTCACACTGGGCAGAAACCTTTTATCACCATATTTCAAGTTATAGTTTTTCCCTGAATATTAAATGCTATTTAAAAAAAAAAAAGACCAGATATCACAGTAATAAAGGAATGGTTTAAAATTTAAACAGCAAAAACTTTGAGCTACTAGAACATTACACACAGATAAAGTGGTAACAGTGGAATGTTTTACTCCAAAAAAGCCAGGAATAAAAACATTCGTACTTTGGCAATTGTGGCTTTATTTGAGAAATTGCTAAAGTGCAATGAACAACGTAGTATGCAACAATAAGATGCATATTATTTGTAAACACAAACATGATACAACCCTGTCTATCTTTAACTTGTGCAAACTGCAAAGTTGCAAACATTCTGAAACAAAATAATAAAATAAATATCTAATACTGAGGTGCATTGAACATAGGTTGTTAGGAATGCATACTTGAATATAAAGTATGAAACAATCATGACACTTGGAGTGTGTTGAGCATAAAATGAATAAGATAACCCCTGAATACTGTAAACACTGTATTTGGTCTTGGTTAGTTCTGTATTTTACACTTAAAGCCCTGTTTTAAGATTGTTTCTGATGAAAAAGAACAGTGCAGTCTCATCCCAAGACATCATATAACTGACGTCTTGGGACCGTCTTTTGACCATACGTCAATATCCACCTTTTTAGGGTCCTCTAAACCTCGGTTACATGACGTTATTCGGATCCTAACTCTACCCCAGACCTAAACCTACCCCTAAACCTACCCCGTCACCTAACTGACGTTAAGGTAAAGCGTCAGTTGTATGACGTCCCAGGATCGCCATATAACCGACGTTCAAGGGGACCCAAAAAGGCGGATATTGACGTATGGTCAAAGACGTCCCAAGACGTCAGTTATATGACGTCTTGGGATGAGACTGTGTTAAAAAGAATGGTTAAGATTGAAATTTGGACAAATGCAGTTGTCCCGAGAATTTTAGCTTTGTGTGTTAGCACCCCCCACCTAGAACAATCATTCATAGAACGCATTAAACTTTAGTTTACAAAGACGTGAAACTCACTCTGGTTAGGGATGTTCACTGATATGCTCACACAAAATATGCTTTCCAACAGGTTTTATCCTAGATTTTGTTCGACTCTACAAAAACTACGATAAAACCCTGTGCTGTTGTTGTGTGGAATCTGGTGCGCGCATGGCGGCCATTGCTGAGACTTTTATTTTAGCTCAGTACAGACCGATTTCACGCAAAACAGGCAGAAATTACATGCATTGTTAACGTCAGACTTTAATTTTCGTTCTTTCTCGTCTACGAAAACTTGAAACGTCTCGTCATGTTTTAGGGGCCGTTTACACCTGGCCACTTCATGCATTTTCTGTGATCGGATAGCTATCCGTGAAAAGATCAGGTGTAAATGCCCCCCAAAACGGATTTGAATCCGATCGCTCAAACCACTTCAGAAGATTGGTCTGGGCTGCAAATGCATCTGGTTCTTGAAACCACATATGTAAATGTTACTACTCCTAAAAATGCTAAAAAATTAACGCGTGAGAGCGTGTTATAGGCCATTTGTCATGCTATTTTAGTCAGATATGATGATGCTACTGCGACACGCATCACCTCAGATGAGCAGCTGAGCGCCTATTAAGCCAGCGCGGTGCAATCTATCGCAAATCAAAGTGAAAGTAAGTCGCAGTCCATTAACACTACCATCTTCATTAAATGTAAAGAAACGAAATTATCTTACCAGTTCTGTTGCCGCTCTCTCTTATCGTCGTCTTTGCTGATTTTGAAATTAGCCGATGATCAATAAAATGCAGCTCATAGCCTATCTGTTGCTTTCAGTGACGTGCACTTCATTAAATCCGCATATAGCGCGGGAATTGAAGATCGGATTTATATCCGTTTTGCAAAAACACATGTATATGACTAGGTGTAAATGGAATCGTTTTGATAAATCAGATAGCTATCCAATCTGAGAAAACACATGAAGTGGCCAGGTGTAAACAGCCCCTTAGCCACTGTTTTAGCCACTGAGTCATCGTCGGCGTTATCGTCATTAAAAAAAGTGCGTCAACGAAATCATTTTGTTATCGTCATCACTGATGAAAACATCATTGGCTTTAACAGCAACTCCCAAAAGCTGCCGAAGAAAGTAAACAATCACAGATCTCAGTTTTTGAAATCTGTAGAATATATTCAAGGAAGCGTCTGAATGTGCTGAAAGATGTTTGGTGGCTTCATCGTCTGCGTGTGGAGAGTTGTATGTAATCAAAGTAACTTGTTATATAATCTTCTGAAGCCACACAATAGCTGAAGTAGTTTTCATTTGAAATGTTTGAAAAGCATGAATGAAATTTGAGCATTTATCATCAAATAACATGTTAAATGTTTGTCTTTTTGAAACATAAAGCAGAAAACTTGGAACAGTCATATAAACCATTTCAGAAGAGTGATTTCTCATAGCTTGTTCCCTTGAAAGGTTCAAACCACTAAACCACTTCACTCCTGAGTATGAGAAGTGAGCAGTGTGTGGAATTTCTATGCGTTTTATAGCGTTTTTAGATGTTTACAGGCGTCAATATCTAATCTTTATTGCGGTGCGTTTAGGTGGACATCTCGGACGCCTAGAACCAAACACATAAAATACTGTTTTGAGATGATTTTTATGAAGGCTTACCATATTGGATTTTAAAACCCTTTAAATATTCACAATTTTAGCAGTGCACCGGGTGATTTTGTGATTGAACGCACTCAAAATGCTCTGGTAATCAGTCCCCTGGTCCCAGATTTCTGTTGACAGATGGCATGCGTGGCACAGTGTGGACGCAGAGCACAGTGACGGCTGTAATACACACCTTACAGTCGAGTCCACCTGGCCTTCCTCTACAGATGTCTAAAGAGTGTTTAAAACATGAAGTAACATTCACAGCACATTTAACTGCCATTATGTTGGGTATTTCTGAGTGTTCAGTGGGAAATAATTGTCAAGGCTGCAATTTAATATAATAATTTTATGCACTGCATGTTTCATGCTCTTTTACTCATCTCTGCATCTGCTGTGAGTGTGGGTTCGCCGATAACGTGCATTTGGGAATGCATCATGCAGCATACTTTTCCTCAAAATTTTCCACCAAATAAAAACTTGATGGTTTAACATCTCAAAGTGAAGAATTTCTTGTTTTACAGTTGTATTTTAAAATAGAATTATTAAATTACTCTAGTAATATTTCTTGTTTAGTTAGTTTTAGTTTTAATGATATTTAACACTTTAGAATACATTAGTTAGCAGGAACTTCACTTATACAGCATCTATTAATGTTTGTTAATGTTAATCTGAACATGTACTAATACTTTATTAAAATCGTGTTAACATTAGTCAATTTACTGAACTAACAGCTATATCTTTATTAACTAATGTTAAATTAGCAATACAGTAAGAAATGCCTTGCTCATGGTTAGTTCATGTTAGTCAATACATTAACTAAAGTTATCTAATGAACCATTTTGTAAAGTGTGTTACCATTATAATTCTTCTTTTTTTTTCAAATTGCATTTTAAATTGTAGTCTCAATTTCTATTAGAAAATTTGTAGATTTCCCCCCAAATCGTGCAGCTCTAAGGCAGGGCTTGAGTTTTATCATATAGGACTTGATTACTTGAACAGAGAAGAAAAATATTTTAGATGGAAAGGAAGTAAAATTTTCATTAAAGGGATAGTTCACTTTGAAATTAATTTTTTATATGTTTTAGCTTACCTCTAAACATATCTAGAAATACAGGAAGATCTAAACGAATTTAGATTTCAATAAATCTAAATATGTTTAGAACTTCACAGTGAAAGGTAAAACTTCCAAAATCTCTGTGTAAACAATAGGTGACGTACATGCGCAAGCGATCACTTCCGGCGCATGCGCAGACCGAAGCGGCCATGCCTTCAGATCAGTTGGACGTAAAAAACTATATAAATAGTGTTCGATTTCTCACACAAACCACTCGTTTCGTGTCTTAGGCCATCAATGTGTACTTACATTCACGAGTCATTAAATAATGTTTATTTGGACTTCTCTGTGCATGCTCTTTGAGGTGGGCCCCTTAAATCTCCATGAAATGACTGATAGACAACAACTGTTTGACCGAAAAATATCAAAATTGAAACTACTGTGGAAACAAAGACACCTACATCTTGGTTGCCCTTGAGGTTAGCTAAAACATATCAAAAATTAATTTTAAAGTGAACTATCCCTTTAAGCATTTTGCATGTCCTTTTCATTTTGTTCCTAATCTTTTTCTTTTCGAAACCAAACCCATATCTGATTTAAAATCCTAACACATTCAACCATGGACTTATATTAAGAAATTAGATATGATTCATTTTGATTTAATTTTGCCAATTGCATTACATATATACAGGGAATGGCAGCATTATTAGCATAACCTTGTGGAAACTAATGGCAGGTATTTGGAGCCAGTGTTGGTGTTGTGTTCCTGAACGATACGTGATGTTATTGAGCCGAAACGGCATCATCGGAGCTTGAGACAGATCTGATGGGTCTGAGACAGCAGGATCTCAGTAATACTGGTGGCTGACTGCAGCTGTCTGATCAAATGCTTGTCTTAGACTTACTGCTGTAGGTATGATTATTTTTGGGTTAGTGTCTTTAGCATTATTCGTATTGAGTTTTGAGCATATTATCCCCACAGTGTCTGCCCTGCTGCTTAATAAAGGCCATTCATTGAGAGTGGCTTTTGTTTGAACCTCAGCAGTAAGAGATTAGCCATTCACCTCAGCCACAGCAGGCTGTGTAAACGGCATAAAGAGTGTGCTTTCATTTGCTTTCTCATTCTTTCCCCCCTTTTTTTCCTATACTTTAATATGGTGGATTAATGGTGGATGCACTTTTAACATCCCAGCATTGTTCAAAGCCATAATGCATGGTCATGAATACGCTTTTAACTCACAACGTTCATGCGGACCGTGCTTTTCTCTCACACTTTTTGTTTGATCATTTAGGTTCCATTTCTTATATTGTCAATGTCAACACAACATTTAGTCATTTCCATCTTTCTACATTCCCTCTGTCTGTCTCTGCAAAGCTCTGTGGTTCTGAAGGCATCTTGCCCCCTCTTCTGGCACACACGTTCGCTCGGCATGACGATGCCATCCATCACGGCAGAGATGGAGATGGGAGGCTTCGTTTGCGGAGGCGTCTCACGTTCTTCCGATGCTATTTTTAGCTCATTCAAACCCAACCTGCACTAGCATGTCTGCTGTGGATTCCAGCCCATCTGGACACAGTACACACTCACATTCACACAAATGAGATCTGGGTTTAAGGACTGAACGTCTGGACCTTGTTATTCAGGTGTGTCCTGCATGTGTGGCTGCTTCATCTGAGCAGGTGAAGGGAGCTGTCCCCAGTGGACTCTGGGATTGATGTGCATATGGCACTGAGAGCAGACCTCGACTGAGATCCACTGGTGCTCCAGGCATTTGCACCTTTCTTTGTTCTTTAAGTGTAGTTAAGCTTTCTTTTCCATCTGAAGGCAAAGCTTGGTGTGCAGGAGTGATTTAAAAGCTGTCTTTAAGTATACTCTTTGAAAAACACTGGTTGCAGTGTGTATATATATATATATATATATATATATATATATATATATATATACAGTGTATATATATATATATATATATATACAGTGTATATATATATATATATATATATATATATATATATATATATATATATATGTATGTATATGTGTGTACAAAATAGAAATATTATTGTAATAAAATTCAGCTTTGTCACAGGAATAAAAAACATAAAAAATTATATATATATATATATATATATATATATATATATATATATATATATATATATATATATATATGTATATATATGTATATATATATATATATATATAGATATGTATATATATATAGATATAGATATACACAAATAAATGCAGTCTTTCACACAAAAAGAAAGAAGAGACTCTTTCAGACACACACAAATATATCAATACCATATATATATTTTTTAATGTATTTGTGTGTGTTTGAAACAAGTCTCTAATGCTCACCAAGACTGCATTTATTTGATCAATAATAAAGTTCAACTATAATATTGTGAAATATTATTACATTTACCTTCTCTAAAACTAACTTTTATTCATGTAAGACATATTACATTTGTAGTGTACATTTTGATAATTTTACAAGTACAAAAAAAGTGTTTTGTTTTTTTCCCCACAAAATGTTTCTACATTAATAATATTAAGATTATAATAATAATAATTATAATAATAAGAAGAATGATTTCTTAGAATGATTTCTGTAAGAATCATGTGACTAAAGACTGGAGAAATAAATAATTTATATATATATATATATATATATATATATATATATATATATATATATATATACACACACACACACATATATATATATATATATATATATATATATATATATTTATTTATATATATATTTATTTATATATATTTATATATATATATATTATGTTATTTATTCCTGTGTTCCTGTGACATAAAGCTGAATTTTATTACAATAATATTTCTCAATATTACTTTTTTACTCTATTATTATTTTTTACACAATATTTGATCAAATAAATAAAGCCTGTGTGAGCATAAGGGACTTTTCAAAAAACATCTTGCAGCCCCAAACTTTACAGTATGTCTTCAAGTACGTAAATGTTTGTGTGTGTGTGTGTGTGTGTGTGAGAGAGAGAGAGATTTCCTTAGCTTTACAAAGTGGTAGAGTCTCTTTCCCGCGGCAGTGCTTTTCCAGAAGGCGTCTTTAGCACTTTATTAATTATTTTCCTCATTCATTGATTCTTAAAGTCCAGCCCGAAGCACAACACATGTTGCACACACATCTTTAGTGACGAGTGCAGAAAGCTGCTGGTCAAATGAGGTCAACACATAAGAAATGACTAAATGTTATAAGAGCAAACTTGTAGGCATCAGAAACTTCTAGGCATCTTGACAACTTACATTAGATCTTGAGAATTAGGTAGAAATCTGGAAATTAGTTTGTTCTTAATAAAAATAATATTAAACATAATTTTAAAAATAAATTACTTAATTCAGTTCAATTCAAGTTTATTTTCTCCATTGTTTCAATGCAGCTTTACAAAAAACCCTTGTTTCAGTATTACAAGTTATCAAGATGAGTGTGTCAAAGTATTGTCCATATGGCAGTGATATACAGCTATAATATACATTAGTACATTTTGTGGTTAGTTCTTTATGTATTCAGTTAAGCCTACATAACGAGCATGCATTTTCAACTTACAACTTAAAATATAAAGTTAGTATTGCAGCATTAGGATAATAATATTGAAATGTTCCTCAGTTATGGTTATTATACAAGTGTCTTGTTTAAACACATCTGTTTTTATTAGTTTCTTTCTGTTTCTCTCGGCAATATTCTGCTCTTTATCTGGCCATATCTCTGGTTTCTCTATTAGAGTCACTATGTTTGTGGATTCTGGGTGTTCTCACTGTTTAAGTGCTAAAGGGAGCTTTTGTGCCCTGGGCAATTTACATCTGAACACACACACACAGACTTTTCTTCTGAGTTGATATAAGTGATAGTGAGTGATTGTTCTCTCCCATCTCTGCAGAATGAGAGAGATCCTGAGGGAATGTGTTAGTCCGGCTTTTGCCCATCTAAAACTGTTGGTGTTTCTTTGTAACACAGCCAGAGTGCTGTATGCATTCATTTCTTGTTTAATGTGTTTGTGTGTTTGTCACTAATGGAAAAAAGTTAACCTCGGTAAAGTAACTTGGAGTACCATGTGATGGTACATGAATATGATAATCTTTTGGTAAAATAAAGGTACAATTATGTTGCAGATGCCATTGTATAGCCACCACAGTGTGAAGAGTTAACCCTTTACCTGTCACCCCCCTTATTGATAATTGACATTAAAATGCACTATACAAACTTAAATGGTTGTAATTCAAGAATGCTTTGGAATATATAGCACTTCAAAACTTTAAAATATACTTTATTATTATATATTTTTTAATATATATATTATATTATATATTATATTTTTACTATAAAATGAAAGCTATACATCTAACCAAGTTGTGTTCCAAATTTAAAGTTGATATCACAAAAATGTGAAGTTCCCATGAGATTTTATTTAGGCGTTATGCCAAAAATAGCCACCGGGTGCCATTGAATTCCATTGAATTTAATTGTATGCATTCTGCGATAACAAATTAATAAATTTCTATCCAAATATCACTTCTGTCACTAAATATGGAACCTTGAGACTCAGACCTTTCTGACAATATGTGTTTTGTCAAGATTAGAAAAGGTTTTGATGATAAATTACGAAAGATGATGCCCAAAAGGGGAGGGGCCTAATAAATTTTTTTTTTTTTTTTATGGTAACGCAAAGTCTAATTTCAAAACGGTTGTCACAGGATGAATTCTGAATTCGTAAGCTTTCAAATGATACCCAATTTATGATAACTACTAAAATATGTGATGTAATAATAATAAAAAAATATTGATATATATATATATATATAATACTTTTAGAGGACTTCTTAACCTTACTTTTAAAAATATAATTTTATCTTTTTTTATTGACAAATACTAGATTATGTTTTATTATGAACTTTAAGCACTAAAAACCAAAGTTTCAATTAAAAGTGTGTGCATCGACTTTTTGTGACAAAGGTCAGAAACTCCTGTAATAAATTCATTTTTACATAAATGGCGCACTCTTGTCATAAATTCATATATTACTGTTTAATTCCTAATTTATAAGAAAAAAAAACAGTGCTAAAATATCTATTTAGGAGTCTTAGACCTTTCGAACAATATATAGTTTGTCATGACTAGATTAGGATTTAATAGTAATATAGTGAAGTAAATTTAGGTTGCCTGTATACGGGCAAGTGACAGTTAAGGGGTTAAGGCTTGATCCCAACAAAAGAAAGTAAAAAAAACCTGGAGGGTCTTAAAAAGCGTACACATACTACGTTTAAAAGTCTGGGTTTGGTAAGACTTAAAAAAAATGATCCTCATCGAGATTTATGATGATGCATTTATTTCAACAACAATATAGTAATGCATTCATATTAATATTGTGAAATATGATTAATATTTAAATTAGTGTTTAATTTTTATTTTAATGTATTTTAAAGGGATGCCCCTTTTCACAAGATGTAAAATAAGTCTCTGATGTCCCCAGAGTGTGTATGTGAAGTTTTAGCTCAAAATACCCCACAGATATTTTATATAGCATGTTAAAATTGTCACTTTTTGGAGGTGAGCAAAAAAAAACATTTTTGTGTGTGTCCCTTTAAATGCAAATGAGCTGGTGCTCCTGGCCCCTTTCAAGAAGCTGGAGCTTTAAGAGCTCATACACGGAAACACTGTCAGTAGTGGTATTCAGCCTTATATGTTTGAACCGAAGTCGGACAATGATGGACGCACACCATATACCATTTGATACTTACTTTGTCTGGATTTAAATTTTGTGCATGAAGCTTTGGTATTCAGAATCAACCTCTCTGAATGTCTAGCGTTGAAAAGACCCTCGTTTGTGAAGCAGTCCGGCAAAAAAGGATTGGCGCAAATGTATAACACTTTACCAATTTACTTAGAAACATTACCTTACAAAATGAAATTTAACCACGATGTCTCAGTGACTCAGATGGCAGGAGACTATGGAAACTATTGTTCATTAGTACATCCCAAAACACAACACTGTCACAGGATTCAGAAATGGCGGGCTCTGTGCTTCTTCTCACCTCAGGGCTGTGTCTATGCTAATAGGCAGACCGTCACCAGCTGTGGACGGGTCTTTTCCCTGTGATGATGTCATTCTAGGGGGGATCTAAATCAGCTTGTTTGCAGAGACTGCTCTTAATTTATGGGAATTATAAAAGAAAATTAGTGAGAGCATTTTTCCATGATCCTAACATGATCCTTCAGAAATCATTCTAATATGAAAATATTTACGTATTGGAATGCTTTGGTAAGATGATGTTAAATTAGAACAGCCTTGACTTCTTTGATGGCTTCTATCACCTTCGCTTGTATTTTATTTTCGGTGGTTTCTGATAGCATCACTGTACCTTTTTACTTTTGATATATTCCACTAAATGATTCCTGGATTCATATGTAATGCTATTAACTTGATAATCCTCTGGAAAAAAGGTAATTTGTCCAAAAAAACACAGTTGGTACATGTCCAAAAACTTTGGGAATTCCATGGTTTGGTGCTTTTATGTTTGTGCAGATCTGCTTTACCTCCATATAAAGTTCTGCAGTCATCAAAACTTCATGAATCTGCTAATCAAAGTCTTTGAAATAACTTCAAAATTTCACTTAACATTCATCTCAATGCCTTTTCCTTCAGCTGGAATCATTTTCAGTGTTGACTTTGACTTTAAGATGACAGCATTCATATCAAGATGTTAGCACAGTAATTTACACACTGACCCACATGGGAACTAGTGTCAAAGAGAGGGCCTCTGACTGACGTCTAGTTGATGGATGCTCTTAGGTATGTCTGTAGTGTAGAGATTTTAATTGCAGCTGAAATGAAGACTGCTCTTTCTTCACGTGTCCATCACCTTATCTTTTTGTTTCTCCCTTGGCTCAGCCCCTGCAGGAATACAGATATCCCACCGGTACTATAGCTTAGGGAAAATGCTCTTAGATGGATTATATAAATACAGTTTTGGTCAGAATTATTGGCACTCTTCGAAGATGGCTGTAAAAATAAATCTGCATTGTTTATCCTTTAATCTTTCATTCAAAAAAATTGCAAACATCTAACCTTTCATTGAAGTAAAATAGTTGAATGAGTGGGGGTAAATCACATTATAAATTAAATGTTTTTCTTTAAAACACTGCATGTCCACAATTATTGGCACCCCTAGATTTTTTTATGAGTGAAATATCTCTGATGTTTATTTCCATTAATATATATAAATATATTTTGCACACCAGGATGATTAGAAACATGAAATTTTCTAGCTATGACTTCTTGTTTCACAGGAGTTTAAAAATGAGGAAGCACAAAGGCCAAATTCCCTTAATCATCCATCACAACGAGTAAAACCAAAGAATACTGTATAGTTCTGATGTGCAGCAAAAGATTGTTGAGAATCACAAAATAGAAAGTGGCTATAAGAAAATAGCTAAAGCTATTAAATTCCCATTTCCATCGGGGCAAAAATTAAGAAGTTCCAATAAAATAAAGATGTTACAGAATCTGCCAGTAAGAGGACTCGTGTCTATATTGTCTTAATGCACGGCGAGGAGGAGAGTTTTGAGTGGCCAAAGACTCTCCAAGTATCACAGATGGAGAATTGCAGAGATTATTTGAGTCTTGGGGTCAGGAAAAAATCAAACAGCTCCTACTGTCACCACATGTTGTTTGGGATGGTTTCAAGAAAAATCCTCCTCGCTCCTCCAAAACAAACTCCAGCATATTCAGTTGTCAGGCACGACTATTTCCAAAGGGACCGTAGAGCCTTTTGGCAGCAACCCCACCTGATGCATTTGGTCCAAACAGGATTAAAAAAAAACCACATGACCACGGTTAAATAGCTGGATCTTTATTGGTGTGGGTCTTTTTTTCTAGCAAAATACCAACAGATAAATAATCAAAACCTGCTGGCTTCTGCTAGAAATTTTAAAATGGGCCGTGGTTGGATCATCTATCAGGACAACGGTCCAAAACAAACATGACCGTCCCAGTCCTCTGACATGAACCAGCGCAGTCTCATCCCAAGACGTCATACAACTGACGCTTTTGACCATACGTCAACATCCGCTATTTTAGTGTACCCTTTAACGTTGGTTAGATGATGTTATTTAATCGCTACCTTCACACCGGGACGCAAATAGCGTGTCAAATTCGCGTCTACCGTGTCTCAGTTCTGACGCTTGTCCACTTTATGGACTTTTTGTGCGTCAAGAGCGAAACTGATGCGGGTAAAATTAAAAGTTTGAAGCGTAATTTACGCACGTCTCGGCGAGGAGGACAGTTTTGAGTGGCCAAAGACTCTCCAAGTATCACAGATGGAGAATTGCAGAGATTATTTGAGTCTTGACGCCAAAGTTTAGATTTTTCAACTCGGGCGGCAGAAGCGAATTCGCGTCAAACGAGTGAATGCACAAATGGCACTAACTTAATAATTCGCGCTTAACTCACCAGATGCTCAATTTGCGCCATTCGCACGAATGAGGCATATTCGCGTCTTCCGCGCCGCAGGAATTTTTTACGCACATAACGCATCTTTGTATTGACTTAACATTGAAATCATTCACGCCTGACGCGCTGATTCGCGTATTCGCTATTCGCATAACCCTACCCCAGACCTAAACCTACCCCCGTCACCTAACTGACGTTAAAGGTAAAGCGTCAGTTGTTTGACTGCCCAGGATCATCATCTAACCGACGTTAAAGAGTACCCTAAAACGGCGAATGTTGACGTGAAGCGTCAGTTGTACGACGTCTTGGGATGAGATTGTGTTACATGAACCCTATAGAAAATGAGTGGGCTGAACTAAAGAGAAGAAGTGCCATCTGGGAATCTGAAGGATCTGGAGAGATTCTGAAGAATCTCTTGTCAGGTGTTCTCCAAACTCATTATAAGAGAAGGAGCATATATAGGAGCATTATAGGAGAAGACTCAGCTGCTATCTTGGCAGAAGGATTTTGCATAAATTATTTAAAAAAGGGTGCCAATAATTCTGGATAAAGTGTGTGTGTGTGTGATACAGTTAAATAGGGAGGAATTAAGGAGTCAGGGTGTCGAGTACATTTTTCAGGAAGGGCTCTCTTGGCCCACCCAGGTCTGTCTTGTCGTTATATCCCGTCTCTACACCAGTTACTACAATTAGAGATAGGTGTTAGTCAGCATGCACTTGAGCCACTTTTTTACCACTCATCTCCGCACTAACTCTCCCGTTGCAGACTCCGCTTTACCACAGCCCCTCGCCACAATATGATTCTGTGTAGATATTGATATATTATTTATTTTTTATGCATTTATATACATATTTTAATAAAAGAATGTTATAATACTTTTAATTATTTGCAATAAATGCTGTTCTTTTGAACTTTTATTCATTAAAGAATCTTAAAAAAAATGTATCATGGTTTCCATAAAACTATTAAGCAGCAAAAATGGTTTTCAACACTGATAAAAATAACCATAATTAATAGAGCACCAATAACATAGCAGCAAATCAGCATATTAGAAGGATCATGTGACACTGAAGAATGAACTAAAGGTTGCATAACAACCTCAGGAATAAATTACATTTAAAAAATGTTAAATTAAGAAAGTCATTTGAAATTATTATTTTTTTTTAATATTTTGAAAAATAATCATGTGTTATAATCAATAATCAATTTATAATCAATAATCAAATAATCATTATTTTTTTACAACAGGACTGTTTTTATTTTATTTTTTATCAAGCCTTGGTTTTAAAATGCACATTTTTGTTCAGAGAGATATCTATGAAAATAGCTAATTTAATCAGTCATTATTTTTTTACACAAGCTTAATGGTATGTTTAAATCATTGTTAGAACAAAAATTCTGATTAGTAACCCTCTCCTCCATGCCTAGTGCTGGGATTCTTGTGTTTGCCAGATGTGATTTCTGTGAACAGGTCAAGAGCAGTTCAAGTGTGGGTGATTCAGTTCAGATTGTGGCCCAGTGACCTATATCGCTTTAACAAATACTCTCTTCCCTTTACAGCCGCTGACACACAAAATCACATATTATATACACAGATACACTTGCCATGAATAATAAAAGCTGCTCTGGGCCTCCATTGCTGGACTGCTTGGGCTTAATGTTACTTATTTTAAATAAAGTAATTGAATTTTGGACTTTTGAGACTATTTAGGTCAGGGGTCTCCAACCTTTTTTCATTTGAGAGCTACAGTATATAGTGGCCGAGAGCTATCATGTAATACTTAAATCCCTTAAATAATAAAACTTATCCAAACTCTTTTATACCTGAAAGAGGAAAGAACATAATTAGAGATAGATTCTATACAAGAATTGTATAGAAAATTGTACTGTAAAACATAAAAAATAGTTGAAATGAAATGGCATTAAAATTTAATTTAATGATTATAGTGACCAAATTGATCATGGTTATCACAGAATTCTGTTCAAAAAGTTCTAATAATACACAATGAAATCAATTCACTGAGTTTTATAATAAAAACCAGCATCAATATGCACTTTTTGTGCATGGCCAGATTTTAAAGGAGTGTCTTGCAACATGTTATCTACTAACATGTACTGTACAAGTTCAAATAAAGTTTTGAACAAAAAGGTTTTATAAAAAGATAGGCTAAGCCTCACATTTTCAGCCTTTAAATCATTTTCATAAAAAGAATGAGTCAGAAAAGATACATTTACAATGCACATTATTATCTTTCATTATTAAATGATGTTTTATTAACAAAGTTTGGGAGGAGCTCTGAATCTGATTATCATATTCCAACCAGCTGTCGACAAACAGTTATCAAAATGTCTATCCAATCAGCTTGAGTTGAATACCTAAATACACATATTAATTTGACTCACCAATGTTCCTCAACAGTTTTTCAGCATCCTTCCACCACCCCGTCTCCTCACACTTTCCTGGTTACTTCTTAACCAGCAATACGGGGGGAGTACATTGGGTTCGGGCCAAATATCCAAGCTCGCATTCTATCTAACTTATTTGTAAGTGTGAACTAGTAATAGTAATATTCGGTCCGATTTTAACGTGGAACCATGCACTCCTCTGCAATGTGATCTCTACAACGACAAAGTTGTTTAGTAGCTAATGGATTTCCACCACCGAAAATGCTTACTGTAGCTCTGCTAATATTTATTTATAGAGAAGAGAAAAACACTCGTAGTGTTTGGGTGCACCCCCATGCCCCATCCTTCATGTTGACTGGAGCTTTCAATGTCGTTACGGAAAGGGTGAAGCTGATTGGTTGGTTCTTGTTACATGAACTGCGGTGCGCTTGCGGCATTCTGAAAAGTTGCGAGATTTTTTCATCTTGCTGCGCCTGGAAAATATTAGCGTTTCGCTTCAATTCGCTTCAAAGACGCAATATGTGAACAGCCCCTTGGCGAGCTACCTTCAATGAGGCCACAAGCTACTGGTAGCTCGCAAGCAACGTGTTGGAGACCCCTGATTTAGGTGATTTAGGCACAATCATACACAGATTCACGTTGGGTTTTATGTTGTTGTTTTTTTAATACTGTACAAACAGTATATGATATCCCCTTACACTAACCCTACCACTAAATCTCCCCATCACAGAAAACTTATGCATTTTTAATTAATAAAAACAACAACAACATATCTCTTTGTATGATTTATAAGTTGTTTTCCTCATGGGGACCCAAAAATGTCCTATAGGATTTCCAATATTGACATTTCTTTGTGGGGGACATTTTGTTCCCATAATGTAAAGTTTATAAGAACACACACCACATGGTCTGTTCGTGCTGTTTTCCGCTCTTGCACACTCACTTTAACATGTGTCCCTCATGTATCTACACACTTCTGCTCAGATAGCTGTATACCCTCAAGACACACAGGCACAGTTTCACAATTTCTTCACTTCGGTAGAAGTACAATTTCCTCAAGAACATGCAGGTGTGAAAGCTTGGCCAACACTTTGGTTTACACTTTTTGGGGAGACAAATACTTGAATGGAATGCTAAGAGTACAGTCATCAATAAACTGGGTTAAGAGAATGTATTTTAACTTAAAGGGTAACTGAACCCCTGGTAAGAGCCTGACTCCACCCACTGGCAATATTTGAAAATGCTGAAAAAATGGACAGATCCCACCGGAGATAGAGGGGACGAGCTGAGGGGGGGGGGGGGCTGAGTGGGGGGCTTGCACATGAGACCCGCAGTGACAGCTGCTGTCAGACCCTAAAATGTAGAGTGACTGGAGTGACGCAAGTAGCTTTGCAACAGAGTGGTCATTTGAAGTCGAGGACTTTTCTCCCCCACCTTCACCTGAAGTGGAGGAGGGTGGATACATATATTGTCCCACCGGAACAACCCCCCTCAGCCTGACTGAGTGGCAAAAGATCTGCTGCGTGACTGGATTTAATAGGGGAAACTGCAAAAATGCAACTAAAATGAACAATTTTATCAATTTAAACTAAATGTTGGACTCAATATAGTGTTCCTTACAACTTACTAAAGATCCAGTGATCCATGGATATTTGACATGCAGCCAGTAATCGTGTCGCCTGACATTTATGTTTGCCTGATTTCAACGCCGGGGAAAATAAAAGCAATATAGACAGTAAACATAAAGCAAATTTGCCTGTGAACGCTTTATATAAATACAATATAGATCACTAAATCATCTAAATCCAGGTGATCACTTATATCAGTGTTATAGCTATATAGCCTATGTATCATCATATCGTCCAGCCCTAAAACTTTATAGTTTTTTTTGGTCAGTGTTTATTAAGAAACATCCAATAATGCAGAATATGCAACGATAAATATTTAATTGATGAGTTGTTAATATATATAACAATACAAAATATATGGGTATGGTTTTACAGCTAAATTCAGCATATTGACACAAATGATAACTGCAGATCCACCTTTTGCTGACTGGAGTCCAGTTGTTTCTGTGAATTGCAACGATCCATTTGCTCCTCTTTCTATAGCAGTCTGTAAAAATATACCTCCGATTTTTTTTGTCAAATCTAGTTGTAAAGTCAATCGCAAAGCTCTTTCCCACTTTATATGTGTTGTGTTTGTTTTTTGCGGCATTCACGCTGAAAACATATACAGCCGCTCAGTCTTTTTGCCACTCACTGTGAGGAACTGCAGGCACGTGAGCGGACGGTGATGTCATGCGCATTCCCTCGATTGTCTGTGGACACAGGGCTATATCAATTCCGACCACTGGCTCAAATTGCGGTCTTAACTCTAGGGCTGTCAACTTTAAGTCGTTTAGTCGACTAATCAGTTCAATGCTCGTCTTGGTCGACTGAAATTCTTATTGGTCGACCAGTCGCATTTTTTTTTTTTTGCCAATAGAAATACATTTTCAATGATTTACTCCCTGATATTTATTCCTGTATAAAGCAGTTATTTATTACTGTATTCTAAATATAATTAGCCTATGTTTTATCCCCAACTTTAAATGCTTTAATTAGGCTATTTCTTATAACTGCGCCACAGTTTAGCGCACACACATAACACACTCGGGAACCGCACCTACTGGCTGCGCTGCTGCTCGCGCTCAGTAAGGGATGTACTGGTAGGTGGTTTTGCTGTATTCATTCAGTTCACGCTACTTTAGTCGACAGAATGTCCAAGAAATCTAAATCTTTTGTCTGGCTACATGTTTGTGGAGGTAGGCGACGGTGGCGAGCCGCGTTGCTCCATTATGAGCGCGCACATCGCGTGCCTATTTGAAATCAAACTTGAGCGCGCAAAAGACGTGAGCAGCTCTTTTAACGGCTTTATCATACTGACTCAATAGATTGTTTTCTTAATAGGTTTTTATCTGTACACTTGACTCATTTGAAAGTAGCCTAAATAATGTAACAAAACGAAATTAAACTTATATGCTATCTTACAACACAGCCTAGATTTCAGATAGTTTTTTAGGCTATTTTGTCTGTTGTTTTAAGACGCCTAACAGATCGGCTGGACAAAAGTTAACCCATAGCTTTGTAAGTAAAGAAGAATACAGCCTGTATAAACGAGAGCTTTTGTTAGGATTTTTCATTATGTGGCAGATAGCAGTTATATTATTTTGTAGCGTGTGGTGTGATCAGGTGCGCGATTGTGACCGTCACTATAGACCAAGGACAGAGCTCCTCACTTGCAGTTAAACAAATCACTTAATTTTCAAAGAATTGTATTATTATTATAGTTTTATTTATTTTCGATGTTTTTTCGTTGTTGTTTTATAAATGCTCTATGACAATTGTTTAAAAATGTTCAATCGAAACATCCGTTTTTTTTTTTGTTTTTTTTTAGTCGACTAATCGTCGCGCAGGACAAGACCTTGGTCGACTAAGGATTTCTTTGGTTGATTACAGCCCTACTTAACTCCCGCATCGCGATCGGCATCTGATGAGTTTTGTCGAGTTGATATCAATAGCTGCTTGCTCTGTAGGCATTTTTATATTTTGCCGCTATGTGAAAAAAACAAAAACAAAACAGCAAAATGCACCGGGCATGTTTGACGACCCCAGAGGATTAACTTTAGCCTAACCATAAATTGTGATTAAAATATACATGATCACTCACATCAAGACGCCGCTGCGGTGGTGGAGTCCATGTAGGAGGAGCAGTGTTTGGCACTGCGTCGCTTTTCAGTGCAAGCTATGTGGAGAAACCCATGTCCACCTCTATTCCGTTACCATCCTGACCACTGTACTAAACACAGATAAATCTACACTAACTTGAAGCTATCCTAACTGTACCATGCTACTAACTATCTAGGCTACACAAAATAAGGTAAATAACGATATAAATGCTATGCTAAATAGATGCTACAATTCTCAAAATTGCAGTAGCCACTGTTCAACCTGAAGAGGGCAGCACTAAGACGTTTTTACACCATACACTGTAGAAATAAAACACTTTATACCCAAATGTCAATAAAGTTAGTCGAATCAATGATCAGCATTAAAAAAGCCCCATTCTTACAGATCATTAACTAAAACAAGTTGCTTTAGGGTTTAAGGCCCACACATACCGGGACGAATATCAGCGCACATTATTCGTCAGTGTTTTTCAACACGTTTTTTGTGTTCACACCCAAGCGTTTTTCGCTGACGATGAGCCGAGTGAACATGCAAATTCATTCCCTGACAGTGCACATTTTCCATGCAATACCACTCCATAACAGTTCTCTTTTATCAAGATGTGTGTAGTCCCTGTCGCGTATGTTCTAGCAGCAACGAGAACAGCAGCTCTACATTCATCTTGCCTCGCATCTTGCTCGTCTTATTTCTTCCTGGCTGTGTAGACGGCGACTTGTATTTCTTCTTCACCGTCTGCATATGTGTGCTCGGCAAGACTGTTTTGTGTTTGAGCGCCCCCAAGTTGTGTTTTACTGTCTCTTCAGAAGCTCCAAACACGTGAGCAAAAGCGACAATTTCATTGGTCGGATAGTTTTGATTCGGCGTGTCAAACAAAAAAAATGAACCCCAGGCGTTTTTTTTTTTTAAATGGCGCTTTTACGCGTGGCGTTTTACGCGTCGGTGTTAACACTCACATTGGTGCCCTTCGTTTAGTCACGAGGCATTAAACGTCGGCGAATAACGTGAACGAAATTCGTCCCGGTGTGAACCGGCCTTAAGTTACCCTTTAAATACTTCACCTTTAAAGTAGATTTTAAACAGCCGTGTGCTAATCATACATTTGTATGATATCAAAAGACATGTAAATCAGTGCACAGGTCTTATTGGCCACTTTTATGAATTAAATGTGAATTTAATTTGTTGCATTTGCATGGAAAACAGCTTTATCCTATTCTTCAAAATATCTTCTTTTGTGTTCCAATGAAGAAAGTCATACAGGTCTAACATTAAATTAAATGTATTGGGTGAACTGCTAAACACACTTAGGTGAGAGTTTGCCCATCTCCAGTGCATCAGAATGCAGTCTTTTTGCTCAGGCTAGTAAAGCACAGAAGTAGAACGCTGGTAAAAAAAAAAAATCTTTCTATATTACTCACATTTTGTTCATTTCCTTCATTACTCTGTCTGTTCCCATCTGTCACGCTCTCTGTCTCAATCGACTTTTCCCTCTTGTTTATTTGATTTTTTTTGTTCCCAAATGGCCTGTGGTAGCACAGCAGGCTTGAAAGACAGACGTAGAAATCAAACATATTCCCTCTATTTTGGTCGTCCTCACATGCCCAGCTGATACCACATTGTCCCGCCAGGATTTAAAAATCTCTCAAGCACACATATTGAGTAGCATACTGTATGTCAACACCCATGAGCTTTTTGACACGTAAAGTCACAGTAAATGTCTTCCTAGAAGCATTACTATTTTACCATTAAAGGTTTTACTTTTGATGATAGTAATATAATGTCTACTTGACCAGTTGTTCATTATCACATTAAAAATAAATTCTAATTTCCTGACAGTGAACACAGACTCACAAAGATTAATGGGCATTTCTATTAACAAGCCAGAACTGCTTTCTTTGGGAAAAATATTTTATAGCTCATATTCTGTAAATATTACATTAGTTGACACTTGTGCTATTGAAACATGTATGGATTTATCACAGTGTGCACCTACTGTTAAAACTTCATAGTCATGATTCTTAATTCTGCAGTCCGTAGCTTTTTTTTGGGTTAAAATGATCAAAAATACATATTTGAGAAAATACATAACCAGCCAGTGTTCAAAACTATCTACTTGCCTTAGCTTGATTCAAAGTGGTGAGCTTGTAATAATGTTTTTAATTCCAGTGGTACTGGTGGATTTCCCTGGGAGATTCGAGCATGTCTTTGTGTCATTACGTCACATCGGCTAGTAGGCTGTATTGCGTATGAGGATGTAGGAGGTGGAGATTTATAGCCTTTTCTCATAGCACTTGATATAATTAAACTTATTAATTTGATGGTGGATCCAGAAAGGTTCAAACGACAATCACAGTAACAACAGATTCACCTGCTGTAAAATTTAAAAGACTTCGTTTGGACTTTGGAGTGGCTACAGAAAAAAAGAGACTGCAACCGGACCCATGTGAAAACAAGGATACATATCGGACATTGTTAACATTAAAAATTTGAGAACAAAGTATAATTTGCACGGTTTTGCGTGATGATAAGCAATTTTTAGATTTAATCGCTGTGATTTACTGCAATGTCAGAACCAGAACAAAAGTGGATGTTACTTGTTCAGATGACATTTTGCGGTGAAAATTCTTGTGTTGGTCATACTTCCAAAAAGAATAATCTCTGATTCTGAATGCCAGTATCCACACCGTCACGGTAACTGACAGCTGCACACTCTCCTCAAACATTGTGTTCGTCCTTGCTGTGCCTTGTCGAAGTACAACTCACGTAAACTTCCCTTCCTCCTCCTCATCCCATCCCTTCCCCTGCATTGTGTTGGTTAGACGAACATTGTTAGAAAAACAAACAAAAAATGGATTTACCCAGCTGTCACAATGTGGTCTTGTCCACTGTTTGTCATGTGATCCTGCCATGTGTCTTGTCATTGGATAATCGTCTGTTCAATGTTATTGTTCACAGGTGTCCCTTGTCTTGTCATTAGTCTTGTGTATTTAAGCCCTCATGTTTGCCATGTGTCTTTGTCAAGTACTGTTTTCTGTAACCTCTGTTGCATGAGTCCATGTCCACAGTTTCATACCATGCCATGCCATGCTTTTATGTTCTGGGGCCTCATGTATAAAACTTTGCATAAAATTCATCCTTAAAGTGTGAGTATGCACATAAGGCAGAATTTGCGCAGAATTCACTTTATAAATCCCAGTCAGTGGAAGAATGCGCGCACATGCATCTCCTCCCCGAAATAACCATATAAGGAGATTACAACGCCTAGTTTTACTATGCATATCCTCATCTGTATATCATTTGAACATGATTATTCATCCACGTTATACCATGTTTAACAGTACAATGCGTTAGTAAAATATGAAATACGGATGTGCCATCACATTACAAACATAATTTTTTTAGTAGCCTATCCTTGCCTTTTTTTTTGAATAAATAAATCAAATAGTGTTAAATACATTTCAGAGAAAGTTTTAGTGTTATACATTTCAGAAATAGTATTTTTAATTGATTGCTATTTTAATGGAAACAGATAGCCTAGACCTTGTTGTGCATTATTTGCAAGAAACAATTTTCTCAGACAATCTGCTATTAGCTGTCAGTTAAAACATTAAAACACAGCATGCCAAAGGAAACGTGTTCAAAATCATTGCATCCACAACAAATAGGTCTATTTCTATTTATTGAATATACATTTTTTTGTAACTTCTTAGTCATGATTTCATGTAGTTTAAGTGTTTAACTCCATTAATGAGAATGGCTTATTTAATCTAAATCAGAAGTAAAACATAGTTTAAATCATACTTATTGTGAACATGCACTGTATTTATGATTAGGACTCATAATGAAGATTTACGGTTTACTCCATCTGCCGTTAGATTATAGGCTATATGTGCGTCAGTTTCACTAAACGTCATGGGATGGATGTTTGCTTCAAGTGATGATAGGTTTGTGAAATTATATTTGAATTATATTTCTGTAGATGTATAATTTTCTTTAGATTCTCTGTCTAATAGTGAACAAAAAGACATTTAACTCTCACCATTGGTGTTGCCAAAACACATACTCTTCTAAGAGTGTGTACGCATGGTCAAGAGCATCCTTACAGTGCGCACTTATTTACGCCAAGTTTATTTTTCATAAATCCCGATATGTGCTTGGAAAAATGCGTACGCATATTTCTATGCCCATTTTGTGCGTAAGCAACGTTTATACATCAGGCCCCTGATCTTTTTGTGTAAGTTAATTTTGAGTAAATGCACTGCACTTGGGTTCTCTATACAACTTGCCCCCAGAGGATCCTTACACCAGCAAAAACAGCTACCTGAATGTTGGATTGGAAGCCCTTCTGCCGGTGGAGTTCTTGCCACCTTTTGAAGGCTTTTGCAATGTAAATCCGGGACTTCGGCCTCTTCATGCTCTCTCCTCCACATTCCCCTTCATGTGTACATGCACTAACCCCACAAACCCCACGCCCATATCCTTCTTGTTGGTTATTGGCTGGAAAACTGTTTGTTTCATGCAGCAGGTTGGCCCAGTCTGTTTTTGTTGCTGTTTGTGGAGATTGAGAGTGAGGAGATTTTTGCTGTATGTGGCAAATGTTTGGCCTAAAAAATGTGTGACATCGCTTAGAACACCTAATAATATGAAATATGTAATATGAAAAGTTTGTTCAAACCACTAACTTAGTTATAGTGAGGGTTGATAGTTTTGTGATGAATGCAGGGCAGTAAAGACATATGTAAGTGCTACATTAGTAAAATGTCTCTGCTCTCTATGTAAAAATCAACAGACTCAGATACAACCACAGTGTGTTTTCATGCATCATTGTCTCTTAATTAGAAAAACTTCAGCTTCAGCATGTCCTTCAGGCTTTGTGAATGTTTTCACACAGTGAAAAAAAGCTAACTGAATGACAGGTATGTCTCTCCATGAGATTTTCTTGTGAGTTTAGTTCCCCAGGCATCTATTATGTGGTGCAGAATAGCTCACCTTTATACTCCTGCATATAAGAGAGAAAGAAACTGGTTAAGAGTTTATAGCCATTTAAGACTTAATGGATTTGACCCTTGTGAATTTCTCCCAGCTACTCTTCCATATAGTCAGACGAAATCTGGTCACCTTTTCTGAATGTATGAATGAAGCATTTATATAGCTCTTTATTATGAACTATTGAACACGCAAAGCGCTTTACAGTCATATTATGGGTTCTACTCCTCACCCACCTCCGTGTTGTGTGCAGCATCAACCTGGGTGCGATATCCCGTACAACGACGTAGTTCGCTGATTTACTATCATAGTACGATGCATCGTTGGAAAAATCAACTAGCAAGTCATGACTGTTTCCCGAAACCCGCTGTCGCAAAGTATCGTTTAACCACGTTGGTTTCGCATGTGGTGGAGTAATAACTACTTTTAATGAAACTGTTTGAGATCCAATTAACGCTAGATTTGTTTTATATAAATTACAGACATGTCATCTGAGGACTATTTCTAATTGTTCTCAATTGTTTTGTTTTATTACCAGACTCAATATTTGGCTCGTTTTTAGATAGTATGCACGTTCGCACATGCACACTGTTCAAACACGTTACTTCAAATCTTTTGAAAAACTAAAAGACGAAAATTACATTTTTATGTATGCCGAATAAAAGACACCGGTCTGAACTGAATGTCAGCTTGCTTATTTTGCTCAAGATAAGGATTTATTACCTCCAAATGTGATGTAATATAGAAACGATGCCTCTAACAAGACTTGAAATTGCGACCTATTTTGGACCATATGGACCATATGCTCCTGAATTTTAACCTGTGCGACCTAAAAATATATTTGGGAGCATTAGTGCGAGTGCAAATAATGGTTGTGGTGCGACCTCTACAAAAAGTTCGCAAATTACTGTGTACCTTATGTGCGCTGATACGCGGTGGCCGTACCATCATTCTATCCAACATATATAACCAATCAAACTTCATCCTTACGTTCTTAACTTTAAAGCAGATTTTAGATTGGTTAATATTAGCTGTCAATCACTCCCTTTTGCGGCGCTCCGTTGTCAAGTGACAGGGAGCCGACTACTGTGCGAAATTAAGGCTGGAGAAGATGAAACGAACGCTGACAGATTTCTGTCACATAAAGAGCTAGATTACCGTCACATAAAGAGCTAAACGTAATTTAACACCGCAAACACCATCGCCAAAGAAGAGCTTGCCTTCACTAAATTTAAACCCATGTTGCAGCTCATGAAAAAGAACGGAGTTGTGATTAACATGACGCATGCAAATGAGAAATCATGTGCCAATATCATCGGGGTCATAGCAGATACTAATCGCGAGAACACCGCAGTTAAATTGTCGTCAGCTCAGTACATCTCTTTCATTATCGATGGAGACACCGACCTGTCTGTCAAGGAGTGTGTGTGATCGTGTATGTCCGCATCCTGCTTGATGGACAGCCCACGAACATCCTCGTCGGACACGTTGAGGTGGAACATGCCAATGCTGATAGTGAGGATGTTTTTTATTTTTATTTATATTGTTTTATTAATACATAGCTTATTTAGTATTATATAGCAATATATGAGTAATATCATAATAAATACTTTGCTTGTTTCATTAATGGATGAATCAGCATTTTTTAACGACTCTCTTGAATGAATGATTCAATAACAAATACATTTAAGTCACTTGTCGCCACCTAGTGGAGTAACAATGTGATCGATACAATTGTTATTTGAAGCTCCATGTTACTTTCAAAAGGTGCTTGTCTCTATTTTGATCACTTCTGTAGACGTCAGTGTTTATATCCAAACCATAATCTTTAATTCTAGTTCCGATTCAAGTTCTTCTGTGATAAGAATATTTGTAACACAGAAATAACAATACTGTGTAGTTGAATATACTCTCTGGGTCAGCAGGAGCACCATAATATTCCGCTGTGATTTTTAATAGACATGTTTAATAGACAAAAAGTTGTCATTTAGGAATGAAAATCAGACATTAGATCTTCATTACACCCTAACACAGTAGAAAATCTAATCTGAATTTTTCTGAAATTAAATTCTGAGATCTGAAATTAATTTTTGGTGGGTGCTCCTAAATTTTTGCTGGTGCTCCTAACTTTTTGAAGTTGGTAGCACCAGTGCTACCAAGTAAAAAAGTTCATTTCGAGCCCTGCTCTAACCATAGATCGAGAGCTGTTGTTCAATCCACACAACTTTGCAATGCTGTTTGCGAATGTTCGTCTGGAACGATGGTTTTGGGAAACACTGAATCGTTAAACTATGCTGATAACGACAGAACTTGCAACCATAGTTGGCTAACGATGCTTTCGGAAACGCACCTGGAATGATGTGACGGCAACTGCAATGCAATGGTGCAAATTCAATGGATGGGGTGTATGATTGTTAAAGGGGAAGGGGGGATTTACATTAGGTATGGACTGGGGTTACACCCCTCTTTTACAAGAAGTGCCATGGGATTTTTAATGACCACAGAGTCAGGTTTTCGGTTTAATGTCTCATCCGAATAACGATTATATTTTCTGTTCATAAACCATCAACTTACATTAGAAGACACTGACCGAAATATAAAATGACCAGCCAGTTTATTTTGATTTTATGTAATATTTAGTGGCATGTGTATCTGAAATCAATGATTCCACAATAATTAACCAGTGTCTGCAAATGTGATGCAAAAGTCTTGATAAGGTCATACACTCTACTCTGAAAGTTATATATGAAAATGCATTATACATCTACAAAACTTGACTGTAAATGGGATGCCACAAATTTTGACCAGAATATGTGTCTGGTTCTTCCTCAGAAACATTAATTGGACCAGCTAGGTACCTTGTAAGCACAATTTTGTTGCCCAGCAGAGCAATAAAACCTGTGCGTCCAACTCCTAGAAATTACATACCACCAAGCCGGTAAGATAAGACAACACAGTCTCATGAAAATGCGTATCAATACCACGAATGTCATTTCTCGTGGCATTTATACGCCAAACATGTTTTTTTCGTTCATATGCTACGCACTAAAAAACCCTGGGGTAGGTTTAGGGTGGAGGGGGTGGGAGTTTGTGCATAGTATACGCCAAAATGTGCGTATCATATGCATGCGAAAAACACATATATACACGCAAAAACTGTTTTTGGCGTATAAATGCCACGAGAAATGACATTCGTGCTATAAATACGAACTTTCACTGAGATTGGGCTCAATAAGAGCCTTTTTTAAAAAGTGTTTGCCATCTTGCATTTTCACTTGAATTCATAGGGACTTATTTGGGTCAGTTAACAGAATTGTTTCAGTCCTGAAAATGACAGCCTTGGTAATCATAAATGTTATTTATATATAAAATTAGCAGAACTTCTCCCTCCATTGTGGTTCTCTGGCTGTGTGTGAGTTGAAAGCTCCGGAAAATTCACACAGCCAAACTTTTGACTCCTCATGAGTGGTGTGACCTGCGTTTCAGAGATGTATTTGTCATGTCACATAAATAAGTCAGCGCTCAGTTGATTGTTGTGTGGATGTGTTCTTCTCACTCTCTGCTCTCACTTCTGTTTCCTGTGGAAATTTTTCAGCTTGTCAACACCAGGTAGTGCTGACAACCTTAAGATTCGGGCTGCTTCAGAACTTGATTTTCTTTTGTGTGTGTGTGTGTCAAGTCAAGTCAAGTCACATTTATTTATATAGCGCTTTTCACAATACAGATTGTATCAAAGCAGCTTCACAGTGATAACATGACAGAAGTACAACACAGATAAATAATATTGTTAAATGGTAAAAATTGGAGTGTGTGTGTGTATGTGAGGTTACAGTATTTTACAGCAAGAGTTTTAGCACACATGATAGCCTGACATAATCTATAGCGTATAATAACTATATAGATATTTGTCAAGTTGATTTATGATTTAGAGCATATGTTCAGTTTTAGTTTGTCATATTTCAAAGGTTATACAGGTTTGAGGCTTGAGTAAATGATGACCGAGTTTTTTTATTTTATTTTAATTTTTTAATATTTTTTGAGGCTTTGAATTGTTGAGAAAGCGATTAGCCAGCCATCTCACAAAGACTCAATCATTAGGTTTTATCATTTTTCAATTATACCTTATAGCGAGCCTGAACACACATGATTTACATCAGGTCCTGCTTACTGGTTAAATACCTTTGATTAGCTGTGTGTGCCAGAATCAAACCGGCAAAGGAAACGGCAATAATAATAGATCTTCTGACGTGTCCATCCATTTCATTATAACTAGAACAGCTGCTGAGGGAACATATGCTACTGATACATTTACATATTCCTCAAAGTTTTGTATTTGGTTTTGATGACAAAAAAGGATGACCAGTCAAGTGCATTAGGCATTATTACATTCCAGCCTATGAAACAAAACACATCCAGACAAGAACAGGAGTTTTGTAGATGTTACACAGATTATAACAAAGGGTCATTTTGGTCCAATCAACCAAATATATGAAACATCTCAAACATCAATCGTGATGCAAGGAAAAATATTACGCAATTATTACAGGACTCTGGTCAAGATATAGTTTTACATCGAAAGTCACTGTTATGCACCTTAAATAAATTTGTTACCAAGAAGATTTGCTTTGCACTGCGATTTTTCTTTTCTGTTTGATCTTGTCCTGCCCTGGTTGCACCGGATCGTTTGTGAATTTACAGTAATCCACTATTTTGCAGAGGGCGGGTCAAAATGACAATTTTAACCTGAAATTTGAGGCCAAATTACAGGGGGCTAAAAATGACTTTAGAAAGATGGCAGCATCTTTATTTTATTTTTTACACAGAGATTGGTAAGTCAGTTAGTAAAATGTGTTGACTCCCCCACAAAAAAGTGCATGCCTATAACTCAACAAGCATTAAAGATATCTTAATATCCTTTTAGATTGTCATTATTATTATTTTTTAACTTCTCTTTTGGTATCTAAATGTTTAAGACACAATATGGTATAAGTTCCAGAGGTATTGGGATCTCAATATGGCTTTAAGAGTAAATTGTTAAATTCTACAGATTTTCAGACGGTCAAAGCCCAAGGTCATTTCGCATAACGCTAATATTCTTTCAAAGCCCTAATTGGTTGTCATTTTGCAATTTTCAATGGTCAAAAACAAATATGGGTCACATACAGCTGCTGATAGCCTACTTATTGTTTTTAAAGAAGAATGCCTGAAGAACAAATAATACTGAAACTAGAAATGTTTTGTTTTCCCCTATCAAAACAATTACATACAACACACTTCTCTGAGTGCCAAAAAACAGTTTTTCTAGTTTGCATGCAGTAACTGAAGAAGTAGTAAATATATCATCATATCATTTAATAACAATAATATCAATATTGTTCATATCTTCTCTTTTTTGAAATCTTATATGGTTCAATCCCAGAGATATTGGTATGCCAGAGACGGCAGCTGTTGTTATGATACTGCATATTTGAACACTTGGTATATGGTCAGAAGCTGTTAAAACCCCTTTTTGCAAATATCCCTGAAACTTATTCAAAAATAGATTCTTATAAGTACACCTTTGAGAGCAAGTTAATGTTGCCTCAGTTTGATCATGTTGATCATGATCATGTTTTGAAAGAGAGAAACAGGTTCTAATTTCAGTATTATGTGCTCTCCAGACTTTCTTCTTTAAACACATTCAGTTTCAGCTGTTTGAGAAGTTACCCACATTTGGTACTTTTTTACCACTGAAAATGTGTACAATTTACCAATTCACTCATGGAGTCACTTTTTCCCTTTTTTTAACTGCCATTGGCATATAATGCAACAAACATTCAAAGGTCAACACTTTTGACCACTATAGAATCTGGCTCCACATCTCAGGTGAAAACTGTCATTTTGACCCCCCTCTACAAAATATTGGAATACTTTGAATCTGTACATACATGCATGAGCTCTTTGTCATGTTATACATGAATTAGTTACTCAGTTGCTAGTATATTATATAATGTAATGTAAGTATGTCATTTTATTTTTTAGCACATTTCTAGAGCAAACATCACAAAGTGCTTTACATCTAAAATAAAAAGGAAACTTTATCTATTTAACATGCATTTAATATAGTCTGTGCAGCAATTCTTAGCTCCAATTAAGGCAATACAATTTTAATAACTGGTCATGAATGTGTCCAGTCATCGCATAGATTAAAATTACCCGAAAAGGGAATAAGTTACCAGTTGTCTATATGGACAACAGTTATATATATATATACAATTAGCTTGATCAAACATTTAAGGGACCTCAAAATTTGAGAAGCCGCCAGTCAATCAAATGAATATAATGAGTTTAATAAAGGAAAAACTGTGAACTAGTTACACGGAATAAATGTATATACAACAGATTAAAGCAACAAAACAATAAAAGAAAATGAGAGATAAAAGAGGTAGAAAGTGGTCAACAGGATGGCAAAATCACAGAGACAAAAATCTTGAGAGAGACACCAAGATATCAAATCACCTAAAAGGGGTAAACAAATCTTAAATGCTTGTGAAAGCTCGATAAAAAGAATACTTGCACATATGGTTCTCTTATTGATGGAGGATTTAAAGGTCCCTTGAAGTGAAGTTACTCAAAGAAAATTAATAATTCAGGCTAAGTTAATTTCACTTGTCTGTGGCAATGAACACAGTAGAATACGAAACGGGAAACAAAGAAACTAAACTAATAGACAGAAGATAAGATCTTGAAAATGAAGAGGGTTAAAGTGATGGATGAGCTGAAGACTGATGATGAAGAGAGAGAGGAACTGAGGAAAAGGTTCCATCCTTTTGAGGGCAAAGGAGTTCACACCTCTTTGGAGTGAACTGGCCAATAGTCATTCAGTAAACCTTATGTGCAAAAGTTTGTCTTGTCAGGACGGCTTAAATTGCATTCACTCCAGAGATGGTAAAACATAGCAAAATAAAAACATATTTATCACAATGTACTGTAGGGAGCAGATAAGGCAAACCGTGAGGTTTACATCGGTACTAAGAAAGATGTGTTTGGCACATTCAACAACAGAGATATATTCCTATAGCTTGAATATAGGCATTTAGAGTTCAACTAACGCAACTAGAAAGTAGAGACCGATAAAGGTTTTTGAAGGCCGATGCCGATCCAAATATTTTTTGGTTTTAAAATCGATATGCCGATATATCGGCCGATATATTTTTTTTTTTTTTTTGAGACGCGGAACAGAACATTAACAGATTTCCCTAACATTAGTTATTTGTAGTTATTTATGAGTTTTAACTAAAATATTATGATCATGCATTTTAAAAAGAAACTTTTTTCTTTTATTAGTCACAACAGAACAGACTGATGATAGTGGCATTAGCTAGCTTTGTGGTTAGCTAGTCTATGATGAGCCATAATTTAACAATGGATGACATCATACTGCAAAGTGTAAAACAAACATTTTCAATATAACAGGCCAATGAGAGATGATTATGTCTCATTGCTATAACTGTCACGCGCTATTAAAGAAATACTTCAGTCACATTGTCAAAAGTTAAAAGGACAATCAGTCAACTACACTGTAACAACGTAACGTAACTATTACTAACTAAATCTGCTTCACTCACGGCTTATTTAACAGCAGCAAAACTGGACATGATAGTCACAAATTTTGTCATGCTTATTTGAGTTAAGAGAACTGATGCGGATGTTCTTTTAATTGTTATTCAAGCAATGTATGTCTCGTGACCAACTCAACGAGTGTTGCCAACAGGGACGGTGTAGAGTGCCCTCTGGTGGACAAACTATACAATTCCAACACTCATGACATGGTTCAAGCGTGTTTCGTCCGCTTTTATTATTTTATTTTTGAAATATTCATTTATCGGCCATTATAACTGCCGATACCGATAGTTTGAAAATGCCTAATATCGGCCGATAATATCGGCATGCCGATATATTGGTCTGGCTATACTAGAAAGCCATAACTAGGCTATTATGAGCTAGAAAACTTGCATATATACAGGAACGTATATAAACAGCGATGGCTCATATTCTGAGTTTAATATAAAAGTCCGTGTGTGTGCCATCTGACATGCAGAGGTGCTCGTACCCCACCCCTAGGAGAGCCGATTCAAATCTCTTTGAAGCTTGGGACCCAGAGCTGGTTCTGTGTGTGAGGTATCCTGGTATTGCTTTCGAGGACTCCTGAAAAAGTGTCAAAAAGGCAATCTACTCTAGACTTTCTGGTGCCAGGTCAGAGTTACGGATAAGAGTCAAAGTGGTTAAAAGCATTTTCAGATGTAGAATTGAATGAGTCATCCTGACACCGTTTATACGCAGTTTATCCGCTACATCTGTGCAAAAGTTTCTTTTAGCTTGTGTCGTTTTGTTTATGATTTTTTATGGAAACACATCTACATTGCCAAATTAACCAGATGTGGCAGGTTTGGTCAGTTTTTAAGATGGAATATAAAATAGTATAAAGAGTACTTAAATTTAAATGATGAAAAGACAGATCATTTTTTTAAGGTTTTCAGATGTTTATAACCAATAAACCAGAACTTTCTGTTACAGAATGGGTCATGACCTCCATTTACTGTACCTGTAGTGAGAAACCTAACTGTTCAGTTTCCATCTTCTCATTGTCTCATTTCTTACTGAAGATGTCTGAATTTGTTAGAGATTTGTGTTTCTGTACATTCTTGTATCAAGATTGTACGTTTGATGTGCCTCTTAATGTCAGCACATGCTTGATATACGCCTTACAAAGAATGTAAGTGGGTTTGGGCTTGTTTTCTGTGTGTGATGATGAAGGTGTTTCATCTTCACCCCGCTCAGACAGACAAAAGAAGCAGCAGCTCAGCTTGACTGTAATGTGAAAGCTTCTTTTTATCTGTCTCTAGATATTGCTCTTACCATTAATTTTTGTTCTTCCCTCTTTCTAGTTCAAGCAGCTTAGATAAAAGCTTTTGGCTTTTTTTTTCTCAGGCACAAGTCCTGCCACCAATACTTCAGTCTTAGTTTTAGATGGCATATGTACTATTCATCTTTTGACAAAAATATTCTTTAAATGGTATTTTTACGTGATTATTAGTCAGTTTTAGTCAAGAGCAAAATCTCAAGCTCCGATCTGATTGGCTGGCTTTACGCGATGTCTGTAAATTTTCTAATCAGTCCTTCTGGAAACAAAGTTCCCATGCTGCGAGTTTATACTTCTGCACTCAATTAATTTATGATTGTGAATCTTTAATACAACAGCATGAGGATGTGAGCTTTAATACAACAGCATGTGGATCATTCCTGCCGTGTGTTTTCCCCACTGTATCTGTACCACTTTAATCATTGATATTGTTGTGAATGCATGTTCACACGCTAGCGCACATTAGGAACTCACTTGGGGGTTGTGACGTGCCTCATTGGTCAATGCTATAAGTGCCCGCTATAAGTGTTTGTGTAGAGATAAAACCCTCTCGACTCAACAAGCTCTTGTCCCCTCATTTGGTTGAGTGTGTATGTGTTTGTGTGTGTGAATGGTCCTCATGCCGCAAGGTCTTTTTACTGAGCATCGCTGAGTAAGACTTTTTCATGCTAAAGTAGCCAATCAACATGACCCTGAACGGCAGAGAGGAGAGAGTTTGTTCGTTTGACTTTTTCAAGTCTTTCTCATTAGACTGGAACCCCTGGAGATCCTGCATGTGGTTTTAGAGTGCAAAGACCCTTACTGTTCATTTTCAGCACCTGTCAGCCCACATTGGACCAGAACAGATAAGTTTAGAGGAGATAAATGACTGTATGGGTGAATGTCATGAACTTGTTCAGGTCACAAGAAATGTACTATGTATATACTACATGTATATGTATATATGTATGTACATATGTACATATATATATATATATATATATATATATATATATATATATATATATATATATATATGTTAGTGTTGTCACGATACTAGAATTTCTAACTTCGATACGATACCTTGAAAAATATCGATATTCGATACCATTTTCGATACCACAGAGAAAAAATCTGCCACAATATTAAGGGGGAAGTTTTTTTTTATTATTATTTAAAGCTAAATATAACAAGTCTAGAACATGACAATGAGGTATATTTTACATGAACAAAAATGTCCTGAGTTCTATTTGTTCATATTTTTTAATTGGACCAGAGCTAACATGATCTGTTGTATTTTTATTACCTACTGTTATCAAAGATTAAAATATACTGTAACATAAAAGCACTTAACAGTATCAAATTGGAGGATATAGAGTGTCAGTAATGTATAATAATAAGATTAAACATTTAATTTTCAGTTAAAGGCATTTAATTATTGAATTAAGAGATGCCATTGTCTGTTTAGTTTAATTAGTATCTGTGTAATCAAATTGATGATAATCGCTAATGAAGGCAAATTGCAGAATAAAATAATAAAGTTACGCACAAATTTACATTTGACCACAGTTACAATATTTACTTGTCTAAGATTCCTCAGTCAGATTATGTTAACTTTAAGAAAACGGTGAAAAAACTAGACAACACTGACTCATATCAACAACAATAGGCCATCTTGGTTAGGCTAATGTTTCAGAAAAGTTCAATGAAAAGAGTTAGTGTTTCCTTTAGGATTTTAATTAGCAGTGGGGGCAGGTCTGTCCAAACAACAAACACCCCGGGTCCTGATGCTGAGCATAGTATATGCTGCTAAATGGTACCTCTGGAGCCTGTTAAGTCTGTTTTCATTCTCCGACATGCCTGCTCTCGCTGTGTTTTAAACGCGTGTCCGCGCTATTTTCCGACATGCCTGCTCGCGGTGTGTAGCGCGTGTCCGCACTATTCTCCGAGATGTCTGCTCGCGGTCTGTAGCGCGTGTCGGCGCCATTCTTCGACATTAACTTCACTTTTGCTATTCAACCAGAGCGAATGAGACGAGTGCGTCATATGTGGTGGTGTTTGGAGAGAAAGTGAAACTGAAAGTAACCGCTCGGCTAGTACTCGATACTTAGGGAAATTAGTATTGGTAATCGTTCATATATTTCAGTATCGATATTTATCGAAATATCGATATTTTTGACAACACTAATATATGTATATATATATATAGTGTGCATTGGCACTGCCCTCACAATTCGATTCGATTATGATTCACCAGGTAACGTTTCGAGTTCAGTTTTATCCTCCGATGCATAAAAATTTTATTGCACACAACGAGACAAATTTTTCATCAGCTGGGATGTGTCTACTTTTTGTGTTATTGAAGCCAACTCAGAATGCTAACGATCAACATGGTTTGTGAAGTTAGTTGTTTTGCCAACGTGATTGATTTTAGTGTGCCAGGTTTTACACACTACATAATTCTTATCTCAGTTTCCCACGAAATGTGCCCAGATGTCTGCTTTCCAAGCTTTGGGTGCGTTTTTGATTACCCGTCTATTGCCGTCCCCGGAAGTAATTTAAACGTCAAAACTTAATTGTCCAAGGCCAGAAAATAAACATAATCGTTTATGGCACTTTGCCGCATCGATGCTGAATCGTGCATTTGCCACATTGCGTTGCATCAGGCAAATCGATTATTGTTGACACCATAAATATATATATATATATATATATATATATATATATATATATATATATATATATACACTCACCTAAAGGATTATTAGGAACACCTGTTCAATTTCTCATTAATGCAATTATCTAATCAACCAATCACATGGTAGTTGCTTCAATGCATTTAGGGTGTGGTCTGGTCTAGACAATCTACTGAACTCCAAACAAAATTATGACAGACATATATTACTATTGTAGGCATACAATAGAACGTAAAGTACTTCTCAAAATAATAATAATAATAACAACAAAAAAAAATAATATATTTTATTTAAACATTATTTATTGAATATATCTTTTGTCCATGGTTTAATTTAGTTAATCTCTTTTTGCAGCCCTTCCCTTAAAAAAAATTAATTGACATTTAATTACCACCTTTTTTGATAATGTATTTGGATGAAATCATAAAAAGAAACATGAATTTTCTGAATATAATAAATTTCATAGGACAATATTATTCTTAAAAATTTTAATTCATAATTAATGTTAAAATAAGTTGTTAATCTTTAATTAGCAATTTAATTGATTAATTGATTAATTGATTGATTGATTGATTGATTGATTAATTGATTAATTGATTAATTGATTAATTGATTAATTGATTAATTGATTAATTGATTAATTGATTAATTGATTAATTGATCAATTGATCAATCTGATCAATTGATCAATTGATTAATTGATTAATTGATTGATTAATTGATTGGTTAATAATTTTAATAAACAATACAAACAAATGGTTACAAGTTTGTTATAATTAAAAGCCTTTGTTTAACCAAAAAAACCCTTGTTTTCATTCAACATCGTAGAAGCTTTCCAGCGCTGGAGAGACTTTAAAGGGCCCCTATTATGTATTTAAACAAAAAAACTTAAAAAAAAAACTTTCATGTAGTGTGTAACATAGCTCTAAGTGAATGAAAACATCATCCGGCATCCTGTTTTAAATCTGAAAGTGCACCGTCTATTAAATTATTGTCTTTCAAAAGTAAGTCGACTCTGAGTCAATAAAATGAATTGTTTTTCAAACAAGTCATCAAGCGTGATGTCAACCCGAAACATTTGTATATTGCCCGCCTATGTATAGAGAGCCTAAGTCCCTCCCCTTCCGGTCGACCACCATGGGACCTTATATCGGAAAAATATTGAATGGTAGTCAATGGCGAGAGATATTAAATATTTTGATTTCGTTTAAATTGATCCCTGAATTACACATATGATGTTTGTCAATTTAAAAGACACATTTTAAAGTCAAGAAAGTTGTAAGATATAAGACTGTGAAAATACGTAATTACAAAGACTACAAACCCCAAAGGCGCACATTTTCTCTCAATGAATGAAGCGAACTTTACTGAGGCTATGTCATTGTTTCTATAGTCTTCCGTTATAATCGTAACGTTACCGTCATGAGTGTGTTGTTCCAGACTGCACACACACACAGCAGCTGATCTCGCTCGTTGTTTCGCCTCCCGGGAAATGTAGTTCATTGAGGGTTTTTCACATAAAACTAAAAGTTACTCTTCTGTTTTATGACGAACTGCGACTTTCTTGGCTTTCATAATTATCTTTTAAATTGACAAACATCATATGTGTAATCCAGGGCACAGTTCAGACGGACTAAAAAATAAGTTATCTCTCGCCATTGACTACCATGCATTGTTTTTCCCAAATAAGGTCCCATGAACTGGAAGCGGAGGGGCGGGACTTAGGCTCTCTATTGCAAATGCAGACACCAGGGAAAACTTGAACCTCAAACACTTCAACTGATTCCTATTGACAGTGGACAACAACATGTTGAGAAGATCTTTTCCAAAAAGGCGCATCCATCCAGGTGGTTAATAAACATGACCACGTATATTTGTGAAGCAACGGTGACGATAAGAAGTCTAAAACAAGAATTTTTAAAGAGAAATATAAGAGGAGCTTGAGTTTGTTGCCAAGCCCTATTTGTCTGAACCTCGAGAGGTGTCTACTCTCACCTAAACTTACACAACTCCTACACCCTACGTTATGCGCTGGATGAATCTTCTTCTTATGAATTAATATTGATATTAAATATGTGTTCTTGTCTACTTTGACATAACACCCCAGAATAATCACTAGTGAAGGGCTTGGGATTGTGTCATAGTTAATTTTTAATTAGATGATATAAAACATACATTAATATGTTTTAGCATTGACTGAACATTTCAGGTTACTGCAATGAGTTCTGATCGAATAAGTTATCTCGAAGGAAGGATCATGTTGGCTGCCTATACTGTTTGAAACTCTTTGAATCAGAAAATGCTGCCTATTTAGGGGGCTCTTTATATTTTAGAACAAAACTAGAGCTTTATGCATTTCAAACACACATTGTCTCACAAAGTCTTTCTATTTGTATTACTGTCCATAATTTAGCCAGAAATTTGAAATTCAATATAAATTCATATGTACTGTAATCAAAATGAACACATCCCCAAATACTCCTCACCCATATCGGCAGTGCTTTTCCCACAATGCAGCAGTGCTGATGTGATTCCCTGAACCAATTGACTAATGCTGATAGCATTAGCCTGAGGAAATTCATAACAGACCTCCATTCACGTCAGTTTAGGAAAGAGAGATAGCAAACAATGCATTGATTGAGCTGGATGCATATAGCCGCGGATAATGGCTTGGTTTTGCCAGAAAACACAGTGGATTTGCTCAATAGGGCTTTGGTAAGCAGACTGGTTTTCAGCAGGCCTCCAGAGGAACGTGGAGTAGAGATATAAACCACATCTGGAGAATGAGACAGGCACAGTCCATCACTGTCACTCACACCTGCATGCACACAAACACATCACGTTATGCACACATGCACATACAATGCCAAAACACTGTGTATGTATGCATTAACTCTTTCCAGGAATAATAATTAAAAAAACTAAATTTTCTCAGTAAACAGTATGACAATATACTGCAAAATCTGATCATCACAGTTACTAGCATTTCAAAACACCCACAGCAGTTTGGTGATTAATTTAAGCGATTAACTATTTGTAATTAATCCTCTCCAGAGTCCTTTGAGAAGATCGGCTCAAGATTGGACTCCTTGCAACAACTCAAAGCTCCATAATATCAAATAGAGTTTAAGGGCTCTATCTTGCACCCGGCGCAAATGACTTTATACACTGACGCATTTATCATTCCTATTTGCACTCGCGCAAAGCGGGCTTTTTTCCTCCACAGACGCACGTCGGTAAACTAACAAATGAACTTGCGCTTCCTGGGCGGGTTGGCGCAAAAAGGAGGCGTGTGTCGGCGCAAACAATCCCTGGTGCTATTTTGCAGTTCCAGAAAACAATTGCGCCAATGACCAGAAAAAACCTGGTCTAAAGTCAGTGGCGCGTTGCGCGTATATTCAGATGCTATTTTAAGCGCGCATGCTTGGCCATAATACAGAGTGTGAACAACGCGGATACACTGTAGATGATTCTCTCATCAACACAGATGCATTTGACTTTTTGCAAATGATACATTATTATACGGAAAAATATATAAACATGAGGAAAATCATTGTTGTGTCCATGATGATGGGAAAAACAGGCATAAAGCTTACACATTTACCCAAATTATTATATGCATGTTTAACCCGAAGCTAATTTGGGTGGGTTTGTCCCATCCCCAGTGTCCCTTCTCTTTCTTTTACGGCCCTGATCGAGAACATCGTTCTACTCGGCTGTGAACCGATGCTGAAGCGCGCCTGGTAAATGCGCCGTTAAAATAGAATTGCGCCACGGAACAAGCGCATCTCGTTCATCATGCTCTTAAAGGGAATGTGATATGACGCTCTTATTGGTTTATTTCCGTTACGCCCAAACCACACCTATGAATAATGAAGCTACTCCAGACCAACCCCTTTTAGATTTGCGCCAGGCGCAAGAGGCATTTATCCCGCCGGGAAAATAGCAACAGTGCCGGGATCCGCCCACAAAGTTAATTGCGCTTTGCGCTTCTGACACTTGCGTTTCAAATCGTTAAAATAGGGCCCTAAGTCTCAAACATCACCTTGTATACAATGCTTCTCTTCATTTGTGAGTATTAATGCTTATGAGTTGTAAGCACTCGAGCTGATATTTTCAAATTTGACATTCATATTTAATCATGCTTTAATGCACTTTTTCAAAGACATTCAAAGACAAAGAAGGGAAGTAACCAATAAAATCAAGTAACTTTCTCTCAAAAAACTGTTGGTACAATATCTGTGCTTGTATATTGCTCCTATGTGTACAGGCTGATTGATTTATAGACCGGTTTGTTTTGGTTCTCAAAGCCGTGTGATATTCCCCCAGTATTAGCACTGAAACCGTTTCACCATTTGTATAACTCCGCTTTAAACATTTATCACAGACTGTCATGGCGGATGAGCAAACCCACCATAATTTTTGTTGTGTCATGGAATGTACAATAGTTTTAAAGTGTCCCAATTAAAGTAAAAAAAAAGGTTTCATTTCCTCATATAATACATTTGGACATCACCATATTTTCAATGATTCTCAAACGAATCGTCAGATGAATCAATATCTCTTAATCCCTCCTCTCCGAGAGCTACTCTGCTCTGATTGGCCAGACAGCTCAGTCTGTTGTGATTGGTTTACAGCGTCGCGTTCGAAAACAAAAACACTCATTGCCATAGCAATGTCAGCTCTGCTTGTCATGAGGCTTCCTACACTGTAAACTAAACACAGTAACGAACAATGATGTCAATTGTACCATATCAATGCGAGTGCGAGTCCAAAGATGAAACATTGGAAGAACTATTCATTAAACCCAAACCTCCATCGCAAGGACAACTCGAGCATGATGTTGCTCAGTGATACGCTACTTAGTTTGAGGAGATGTTGCAACTGTAATTCCTCACCATCAGCATTAACAAGTACTTGTCCATCAACAAACCGACTATTTTACTTGTATTGATTTATTTGCCAACTATTTTTCTAACATATTGCGGCGAACACGTGGAAACTATAGCAGAGTGAATAACTGATGTAACATAAACCTTGGTAAAACAAATCTTGCTCAATGCTTAAAGGGTTAGTTCACCCAAAAATGAAAATTAAGTCATTAATTACTCACCCCATGCTGTACCAACCCCGTAAGACCTTCGTTCATCTTCGGAACACAAATAAAGATATTTTTGATTAAATCTGGATTGGAATCACATAGGCTTCCTAAGGGACTGGCTCTTGACGGCCCATAAAGTCATTAAAGAAAACGTTTAAATATTCCATGTGCCTACAGCGGCTCAATTATAAATTTATCAAGCGACGAGACTACTTTTTGTGCGAAAAAAACATAAATAACGAATAACTTTATTCGACTATTCCATTACTTCCATATGGGCGCATGCGTGAGAACTGAGATGACGACGTTCTTCTTCAACTACTTCTTGTTACCGGCTGCTCACCGCTTAGGAGTATTACCGCCACCTACCGTATAAGATGATGATCCATATATAAGGCGCTCTGGATTATAAGGCACACTGTCGTTTTTTGAGAAGATTAAAGGCTTTTAAGTGCACCTTATAGTGCGGAAATACGGTAATTGAAAAACGTATGTACAGGGCAGATCTTCCTCTGCTTGTAAACAGAAAGTTTTGCGCTTCCAGCTATATCAGCACATCATCTTATACGGTAGGTGGCGGTAATTCCTAAGCGGTGAGCAGCCAGTAACAAGAAGTAGTCGAAGAAGAAGGTCGTCATCTCAGTTCTCTGCATGCGCCCATAAGGAAGTGATGGAATAGTCGAAAAAGTCGTTATTTATTTTTATTAATAAATACATAAAAAAAATATGTTTTTTTTTTTTGCACAAAAAGTAGTCTTGTCTGCTTGATAAACTTATAATTGAGCCACTGTAGGCACATGGAATATTTAAACATTTTCTTTAATGACTTTATGGGCCGTCTAGAGCCAGTCCCTTAGTCAGCCTATGGAGGAGTGATCCAGCTCTCAGATTTAATCAAAATATCTTCTATTTGTGTTCTGAAGATGAACGAAGGTCTTACGGGGTTGGTACAGCATGGGGGTGAGAAATTAATGACTTGATTTAAATTTTTGGTGAACTAACCCTTTAATCTACTTCCGGCGCTTGAGCAGACAGAAGCGCCCGCGTCTTAGACCTCTTGGACGCGGCTGTGGTTACAAGAGGTATAAATACTGTTTCGTTTTTTAGGCCATCAATGTGTACTTACATTTACGAGTCATTAAATCATGTTAAGCTAGACTAACAAAAAAAGCTAGACTAACAAATAAACAGAAATCACCAGAGCAAAATATTCTGTAACAGTATAGTAGTAAATGATTTTATGAATTGCTTCAATGAGAAAATAGTAAAGCATCCAAAACACAACTGTGCAGTAAATGTACAATCCTCTATGCTGTCTTATGGTTCTGCCTCAATTATGGCCCCTCAAGAACAACTACACCGCTTTACAACTATAGGACTGGAAGAGCTAAATAAACTTATCATTGCATCTAAACCAATAAGTTTATTGGAAAAGCCTCCTCAATATTATTAACTCGTCTTTATTCTTAGGTCATGTTCCAAAATATTCAAGCTGGCAGTAATATAAACCTCTCATTAAGAAACCGGAATTAGATCCACAACCTAGCAAACTAAAGACCCATTCCAAATCTTCTATTTATGTCTAAAATACTAAAAAAAAGTTGTGTCCACTCAAATGTGCTCTTTCTTGCAATAAAATTATATCTATAAAAAATTTCAGTCAGGATTCAGACCGCATCATAGCACAGAAACGGCACTAGTTAAAATTACAAATGATTTTCTTTTAGCTTCTGACCAAGGCTGTCTCTTCATACTAGCTCTACTCGATCTTAGCGCTGTGTTCGACACTATAGATCATAAAGTACTCTTGGATCGACTAAACTAAGCTACACTGGTATTCAGGGACAGCCATTACATTTACATTTACATTTATTAAATTAGCTGACGCTTTTATACAAAGTGACTTACAATTGCTATATATGTCAGAGGTCTAGATCTAGGTTCAAGGTTCAAGTTTAATAATGGCAGTCAATTGCAACCAACAGATTGAAGCTCAAAAATGTGCATTCATCCGTCATAAATTAACTTCACCGCAGCTCCAGGGGGTTAATGAAGGCCTTCTGAAACAATGAGTTTGTGTACGAAAAATATTAATATTTTAAACTTTATAAAGTAAAATAGATAGCTTTCGCCCAAACGGACATACTGATACTACTTAAGTTAAAAGCGCAACTTTTGTGACATACTGCTGATTTTTATTTACGCTACGCCATGGTGCACTACGCTGACTTCTGATGTCAAAAGTTGCGTAAGCTGCGAGCAAGTAGACTGCATATGGCCATTTGGCCGGAAGCTAGAATTTGACTGTAGCGTGTTAAATATGAAGTGATTTCAGGCAGCAACATAAAATGTGAAAAAGTAGGGGGTTTAATACATTCGCAAGAAATCACACTCACACATTTATAGTTTTCTTAATTTGTGACAATACACAAATACACTTGGCCCACCCTAATTTGAAATTGATTCTCAGCTATGCTTTTGTTGATATTTTTTAGAATTTAGTTTGTGGTGTCTATAGACCAAGTTTCAGTTGGTAAACATTAGTTTGCAAGTTTTGTTAAATTGTTTTTTACAATGACTGGAGAAAATCAGATTTTATGTTAATGTTTAAGGTGACTTCAGGATTGTTATTTGCAAAGGTTAATTTTAACGGATGGAACCAGGATTGGCCGACCCGCACTGTACCCGCACTGTCAATGGATGGACGGTCTGACAGGATTAAAGTTAATGCTACCTCGGTTGAGTGGCCTGACTTCTACACCTAATACTGCCTGATAGAGAAACAGAGCAGAAAAAGAAACTGTGGGCATATTAATCTAGATGCCTATAACTATGTGCTGAATGGTCATGTACAAGACTTGTGTGGTACGACCACAGTTCTGCCTAACCAGCGCAAAGAAGACAACAAAGTGAAGAGTCACATTACGGTGCAATTTTAATGATGTGAATATTTTCTAGAAATAAGAATTCCAGATACAGCATATTCATGTTTTCATTGATTCTTGCACCCAACAACACAACAATATGACATTGAATAATAATACTAATAATTCAAGCTAATTATTATGTTGCCGAATCTGTGCTGGTTTGTATTGGCTGCCTCCAGTTTTCCCTTTGTTTTGCCTCCAGCTAACGGTGTGACGTAACTGTGACGTCGGCTCGACATTGGTGTATAGGTTCTTGTCAGAAAGAAGAATATAAGTGTGATGTGTGATTATTGTTTTATTTGTATTGAAGCGTCAGTTTCATTTGCATGTTGAATAGAGGGTTGTCGTCTGGCAGCGGCCTGGTTTACCTCTTGTTCTGAGTTTAAAAAGAGCTGAATGTGCTTCATTTTCCTGTCAGTGTGAGCAAAGATAAACACAGAAAAGAATGATGAAATTTAAGATTGAAAATCAAGAGGAACTACCGCGGTGGATTCTGTTGTTATCCCCTGAAAAACAGAATGAAAAGCTGGCTTAACTTCGGGGGAATTCTGCAGACAATTATAAGTTTCTGAGACTCTTTTCTTTTTATGTTTGTGTGTGTGTGCGTGTGTGTGTGTGTGTTTTAGACTGATGTCCTCTCTCTTCCCCATCTTTGTCTCCTTAATGTTGGGCTCTCTGGTAAAATAAACGCAGTAGACAAGAGTTCAAAGCTGCATTTGATGTTGTATTTGCTGAGAGGAGAATTGAACAAAAGCGCTGAAAGCCTCTCTCGCTCCTGCTTTCTCTCTCTGTGGTCTGCTGGTTCTCTGCCTCTAGTAATTACAGCGTTGAGGAAAGGGCAGTAACCGTGTGTTATTAAGAATGACCATGGACCAATTTTATTTTATTTTTTTTTTTTTTAAGAAACATTACCTAATTCCTTAACACACACACATATATTATAAAATTGCTTATGAAAAACAAGCAAATTTATTTCACAAAGATGGTTGAGACCAGCCCATTCTCATCCTTTAGCATCACATAGAACGTTTATTATGACAAAACGGCTCTAGACTATGCACATGGCACCCTTTATCGTTAATATAACACTCAAGGCATCATAAATCCTTTAGCGTAATATGAGACTACCCTACCCTACCCACACCTAAACCTACCCATCACAGCGCGTGTTATATTAACGATAACTGGGGCCATGTGCGTAGTATACTATTTTGCGCCGTTTTGTCATATAGCATTCTATATGACGCTAAAGGATGAGAATGCGTTGTTGAGACACACAGGCACACTAGTACCATCTCACTTTCCTTATTATACAAAGAAATCGCAAGAATATGACTAATACTGAATGATAAATAAAAGTTATAACGTAAGGCTTTTTTTGGTAATACAATAAAGATAGTAAGTTGGTTTGAGCCACCAGTCATTTAAAAATATACAAAATAACATAGTGAAAATTAAGAGGTATGTTGGGGTTATGGAAACAACATTAATCCTGGTAAATACACAATACTAATATGAACTAATGAAACATGGACACTGATCCTGAGGAATGAATGAATAGAATTAAAGAGTGCATGCTACAAACACAGTTTAACATCTGACAGGACAGTAAAGTTAGTTTTTCTGAGGTGAGAGACTTTTTATTTAGTTACAAGTTATGAAAATAACATTAGAATAATGACTGACATATAGCCTGAAAACATCTCATCTGACTGCAGATATGGAATCAAGACAATAGTATTTTCAGGCATGTCTTTCAAAATAAAAGTCTTGATTTAGAAAAAAATGTTCCTTTGACTGAACACTGCACGACCCACTCATAACAGTCTTTCGACCCACCAGTTAAAGGAGTAGTTCACTTTTAAATGAAAATTAGCTCTTGATTTACTCACCTTTCTGCGAGGGTCCTTTCAGACTCTGTTCTGATTGGCCTTGGGTTTCACATCTCATAGTCGGATTGCATCTGGTGTGGACAGGCAAATTGCTTGTCGCTGGAATCTTATCGCATGGTTCAGGACACGGTGTAAATCTTCATTATTGATTTTGAGGCAAAGCTCCACAAATTAACAACACAGTAATCTTGGGAGAGGACAAAAAGAAAGGTATAAAGATTTCTGGAGCAAATATTGATAGTGCCCCATGCAGAAGTACCTTCAAAGACATTGATATCATCACTAAATTTGTTTTATTTGTACAGATAAGTTATTATATTCATATTTAACAAATATCCATCCAATATAAATCATATTTAAAAATAAATCAACAAGGTGTTGAAAAGTTACCATGGAAAACTTAATTTCCACAAAAATAAAAGCTACTATAGTTACTGTATTTACTACTATATCAAAAAGAACAAAGCAATAAGTCAGGAGAAGTTAATAATATAATATGTAATAATAATGCTGTTATTTTTAATCTTACTATTTATCTCAGAATTAAAAAAATATCATCACCGTTTAAACTAAATAAATACATAAATAAATAAATAAGCAGCTGTTTTCAAAATTGATCATGATAAATAGAAGTGCTCCTTGAGTTCCAAATAAGCATATTGACTTCTGGATGATCATGTGACAGTGAAGACTGGAGTAACGTCTACTAAAAGCTTCTACTAAAAGCTTTGACATCACAAGAATAAAATACATTTGAAAATATATTACAATGCCAATCAACTATTTTAATATTTCACAATATTGCTGCTTTTACTGTATTTTTGATTAAATTAATGCAGCTTTGGTAAACCTAAGATTTTTTTTTTCAAAATACAAACCCCATGCTTTTAAACAAAGAGCATTTTTTAGGGAATATGTTGTTGCATAATGGGATTTTTTTTATGACTTTGTGTCTGTCTTTGTGTTTTCTCCACAGAAATGCATGAAATTTAACCTGGAGTCACCTATCTGGTTGTCTAAACAACAAATCCTCTGCACACTCAACCAGAGCCTGAAAGATGTGTTAAATTACGGACTCTTCCAGCCTGCATACAACGGCAAAGCTGGAAAGTTCCTGGATGAGCAGCGCACACTGAAAGAATACCCACTTCCTGCCGTTCCTCCTGTCCCGTACCTTGAGGTGAGGGCTTTTCACTGACCTTACTCATTGAGCAGACCACAGTCTGTCGTTGTTTTAAACTATTCCACTGCACATCCATTTTCTGCTCAGCTCATTCATTGTTCACTTTCTACTAATTTTGGTGCTGCTTTCTTTTACTTTCCTCTGTTATTTCATCCTTTAAATGGTCTTTTCCTGTGATTGGCTGAGGGAATGTGACACTAGTATTTGATACACAACCTATGGCTGTGTTTTACACTTTTGGCTAAGTGTTATGCACAAAAACATCCACACTTTCACAGGATTAAGTACGAGAGCTGTATCGATTGGTCTACAGTGTTTGACAGACGGATAGAGTAAATCTGGTGTTGGTCCTATATCAGTTATCAGGCGAAATTAGATATTGGTTACAGTTTGCAGTAAGGTTCCATTTGTTAACACTAGTTAATTACCTTAGTTAACATGAACTGACAATGAAAAATACGTGTAAAGCATTTATTGATCTTAATTAATGTTATTTCAAATATTTAATAAAACACTATTAAAGTCAAAAGTATCTGTTAATATTATTTAATTTAATTGACCTAATATGAGCTAACAAGGAACGGATTTATATTTATTTACTCATGTTAACTTATATTATTGAATACTGTAGCAAATATTTTCCTCATTTGTTAGATAATGCATTTACTAATGTTACCTAGTTGGCAAAATGTTTCAGCCAGTGTTGCACTGTAAAAAAATATTTTTTTTATGATTTGTAATCACAACATTTTTTGTTTTGTCAAGTCAACTTAATTTATAATTTATGTAGTCCAGATAACATAATATTTTGAGTTTCTGGTGATTAAATTAATCTACTTTATTGTATTAACTATTTTTTTCGATTTAAATGAAATTAAAATTTTAAGGCAACCAGGTTACTTATCTTTTTAAGTTAAACCAACAATATTTTTTTTACAGTGTGGATGTATATCAATTCGTATTGATATATTTAATAATACTAAGTAGTTTAAGCCCTACTTAGAGGGTCATACCCTCAAATCCCTCCATAATTCACACCCTGTTCTTGAGGCACACCATGTGCACCAGTAATAGAAAAGCTTGGCTTGCTTACAGTGTGTTCAGCAGATCTCATTTTGGCACCCTGCCTTCTTGAGTATATCTCCATTGTTCCATCCTCTTCTGTCAGCCTGTGTGGTCAGGAATACTCCGATTATCATTTCACCTGATTTATCATTCCAATTTTTACTTTTGTGGGGCTGCATTTGAGCGAGAGCGCAAACAAAAGTTGGCTTCTGAAAAATGGCCTCTCCATATTTCTGCTGTGAGCCGATAAATGACAGAAAGAAATCATTTCCTTTATGCAGTTAGGCTCTTTCTGAATTTGTTGCTGTACTAAATTTATTACAAATGTCTCCTAGGTGCCATAAACCATGACAAGCATGAATTAATGTCTCAACCCGTTTGCCATCATTTAAAGACACACTTCTATATGCCTCTAAATATGTTTGACTGTGTTATAGACGTACTGACATAACCTACAAATCCCCTGCAGTCAGGCAGCACAGCACTGTGTCCTAACCAGGTGTGATGCAATAGTAACTATAATACCATCCATCCGTTATATCTATTTCATTTTGTAAAGTGACTGAGTTGTAGCAATGCACTATATACGATTATGAATTATCGTGATTATACTGTATATAAATATGATTTAAAATAATGTAGACCTTAGTAAACTTATGTCAAACTAACATCAATTACGTTTCCAATTTCAAGTTATCTCCGGTCCACACAAATTACAGTCAATCCGAAAATATTTGATTACAGCCGTGCTCAAAAGTTTAGAGAATCTGCAAAAATGTTAATTATTTTAACAAAATTCAGGGGATCATACAAGATGCTTGGTTTTTTTTTTTATTCAGTATGGTCCTGAATAAAATATTTTACATGAAAGATGATTACATATAGTCCACAAGACAAAAAAACCCCTGAATTTAAAAAAATGAGGGTTATTTTCAAAAGTTTACATACCCTTGATTCTTAATACTCTGTGTCGTTACCTGGATGGGCACCACCACTGACCTTGCTCTCCGAGCTATTAAAGTGACCATACGTTCCCTGGATCAGGTGATGCTCACCATTCTGTGGCTGAACCTGTCCGGTGTGCAGGATGTCAGGTGGACCCTTCTGCTTGACACCCCCATATCACTCTCAGGCACGGATGCACTGGTGCACTGCTGACCCTGGGGCCGCAAATATACATTTACCCCAGTGAGCCTTCTTGCGCAGACCCTGCACAAGGTCAGGGAGGGCGAGGGGCAGGTCATACTGGCCCACCCGGACCTGGTTCTCCGAACTCATTCTCCTTGTGACACCACCTTCTTGGCCCATTCCTCTGAAGAAGGACCTCTTATATCAGGGACGAGGCACTCTGTGGCACCCTCGTCCCAATATTTGGAACCTCCACGTGTGGCTCCTGGACGGGCCAAGGCAGGTTTTAGTACCCTACCACCTCTGGTGGCGGCTACCATTACTTCCGCTAGAGCGTTGTCCACGAGACACTTGTGGTGGCGGGTACCATCACTTCCGCTAGAGCGTCGTCCACAAGACACGTCTACACGTTGAAGTGAAACCTCTTTGTCAGCTGGTGCTCTTCTCACAGAGAAGACCCCCGGAGATATGCTTAATAGGAGTCCTTCGTGCGTGCCAGTTCCATGACAAGGATCTCAGATTTACGCAAGATTGGCGTGATTAGACTGGTATCCCATTCTCATTCGACGGAACTGGAGTGACAACAAAAGGGAACTTCTCGGTTCCGAATGTTATCCACATTCCGTCTTCCTGCCACTTTCCTCTGTGCCTGGGGATCACCTGACCTCACTCTTGGTTCCTAAGCTAAGAAACGTGTCTGTTTTGCTGCCAGCGTCCTCCCTATATACTCACGAAGTGAGGCGGAGATACGCTATGCATAATCCCGCAGACCCATGGCATTTCTTTGCCATTGGCTCATTTTATATTGAGCGAAGCTGATAGGCTTTCTAAGCGAAATCCCATTCGTCGTCATCTGGCGGAACGTCTCCGATCCGTACTCAGGGAACGAGGGTTACATCTGTAACTGAGACGTTTTCTCAGTGTCTATTGATGAAGATATCCTAAATGTTCTTATTTTATTTAAACCTAAATAATAATAAAATAATAATAATTTATTACTCTTCTTTCAGAAGCAACAGAAGTTACATGCTTGCATGTTTCCAGGGAGACAAATTAAGTACAATTTACTTTCAAATACCCAGATCTTCAAATTCAAAAAAGTTTTCAGTTTTTCGTTGAAACCAGTGTTGTATAAATGGCTCCTGAAATTTTGGATCTATGTCCAGGCATCTCCCTGGATCTTAATCCCATAGAGAACCTGTGGTCAATCCTCAAAAGACGAGTGGACAGAGCAAAATCCCTTAACCATCAGTCTAAGCAACTTAAAACTGTTTCTTGCCCCAAATCTGATATCCAGCATGCCAGAGGGAATGGCAGAGGTTATGAAGAACAAGGGTTAACACTGTAAATATTGACTGAATGTGTTTGCCAATAAAAGCCTTTAAAATGTATGGAATACTTGCCATTGTTGTCCAGTATACCACTGAAACATGTGGAAAAAATTATACAAATATAAGCAAGCAGCAAACTTTGCAAAACACAAAATTTATGTCACTGACAATACTGTTGGCCACAGCTGTAGACTCTTTGTCTGGTAAAAAGCAAAACAATCAACCATGAATGATATAACATGTGTGTAAACAGAAGGGGGAGGCGTTGTGTTTGTGTGTATGTGCGCTTTCATCATTTCCCAATGCAACCCTCTGCACGTGAGTGCTGTCCACAATCGTTTATTGTGCTGTCATTGCTCCTGGCTGAGCATTGCCTCACTTCATATGGTTCAGGCACCATCACTACACAGCAGAAGGTCCATTCGACACACCAGCGGGTCTATAGATCTGCCACATGCTGGCCTCCCAAACACCACTTGTGAACAGAGCCCTCGTGGGTTTGCTACAATGACTCATAGATTGAGGGGATGGGGATGGGGGATATCTGTATGATCAGATCTTAATGGAGGAGAGCATTGGAGCTGTGGGTGTTCTGCCCTGCCCTCTTCCAGTGGGCACATGGATTTGTGTACAGCATTTACTTCTGCAGCTCAAATTCATGGCTGTTTTGCAGTGATGTTTCGCACTGATGGTGTTGTAGTTGGTGTCATGCTTTCGGGATTGATGGCGCTGAGGTGCAGGACAGAAAAATTTTGGGTAGTGCTCAGAGAATTATAGTGCTCGGCTCGACTTGTACTGCTACTGCCCAAAGCCAGAGAGACACGTTGCACAGCTGCGGATTCTGTGGCTGAGTTCTGATTGTGTAAGATCTATTCACTCATGTTGTTTGTTAGCTTTTGACATGTTTTCTGTTTTATCATGACATTTTGACTTGGTTGTTCCTGAGGCGTTTGTTAATGGCGTTGAGTTTGACAGCGATACATTACTTTGAGTTTCCAGTCTGCCTCTGAGTTTCTTAAACTTTGCTTTTGTTGTCATGGTTGAAATGCTGATTGTTTTCCCTTTCATCCCATAGCTCAAGGGAATTGTTTTCTATCAGTTATCTTGTTTTTTAAAGGTATATTTCACTCTAAGGGATTGTTTTTTAATTTGCCCCAAAATCTGTATGACCTACAGATTGAAATTTAAAGGTGCCACCTGTAAAAATTTTGGTTAAAATATCCAAAAAATGAGCTACACGCATTAAAAGAATGAGAAGAAATAAGGTTGATGATGTTATTAAAAAAATGACAAGTTATAGTGCTACCGAGATATGAACCAGAATTAGCATGCTAAATTACTAGCCCCGGCACGGCAGGTGTCATAATACCAGTTTCGGCCATGGGAGGCGGTATGCGGGTGGGCAACATAACCACCAGCCAAACTGCAGATATTAGAGTAACTCGCACGGCTTGTGGGATGTACTAGATGTACTGAACCTGATGTCAATCGTGTGGAAAGTACAGCCCACTACTGCATTTCAGTTAGGGGAGAGTTAAAAAATGATTGGTCAATATTATGCATGAGGAATACATTTTGGTAAGTTGTCAGCATACTGTATCTTTCAAAAGTGCTTTGTGTTCTTTACCATTGGCTAGTAGAGATGATCTGATTCACACGTTCGCTAAGGATCTGTGGTGTAACATTTACAAGTGCCAAAAGTGTATTTATTGTTTGAATTAGCGTAATAAAATTGTTACGAATGTTGTGCAGGGATAAAACAGTGGATAAAACAGTGTGGACGGCACCACTCCCAGTTAAATGTGGCAACACATGAGTTAACTCACGTGCATGCGTGCGTGAGACTGAGACACTGAGATTAGTCAAGAAACAAGGAGAAAGCAGATCAAGAGGATGCACAAAGGAAGTACATTTTCTAAAGGGTTGTTGCTAACATGATATTCTTGAGGGACAATGAGCAGCAGTCATTAGAAATGCAGCACCCATAGCTAACATTACAGTTTAGAGGAGTGCATGTTTGCAACGGGATATAGTCAATATCATAACAGTTAGAAACAGCCTTATATAATGTATGGTTATCTGCATCTTTCCACTCTATAGTTACTTTTTAAACACAAAAATTGCATTCAGCATGACATGGCAATATGTCATCGCTGGTTGGTATTTGTGACCATTTATTTGATGGGCATAGTAACAATAAGTAGGGGGCATGGCTTTTCGCCAACGGTCAATTTTCTCACCCGTGCATGTTTCAAAAGTCTCTGCTGTCATGTTCCTCATGTTTTGCCTGAATATGCAGTTTGATGATTCACAGCAGGTTTTCTATCTTAGAGGACTGTGATCCTGAGTGCAGCTGTAATGTAGATGTGCAGATGTTTAAGCAGCTCACAGTTATGATTACAGCAGTTCAGCACTCAAGCACAGTCTGTCTTCTTCCACTTAACAGTTTCAGCAAACATGGCTATAACTGAACGATGTTATAGAGACGAAGATTGTGATATTAACAGCACTTTAAGGCTAATCCATGCTGTGTTTTTATTTGTTTTGGCAGTTTCGCTACAAGAGGCGAGTGTACACACAGACCCACCTGGATGAAAAACAGCTGTCGAAACTTCACACTAAGGTAAGCCTCTTCCTTTTACAAAATAATGCAATGCATCTGGCTGATCTGCTTTCACTATAGCCACATTTTATTTGTTTTTGTTTTTAAGTTCAGTGGCTATTAAAGTTCCTCTGTTTCATTATTCCGCTGTGATGGACTGTCCATGGTGCTTTTCCCTGCCTCTGGCCTAAGAAACTGGATAGGTTTCAGCCCTATGACCCTAGAAGTTCATGTGAATGATGAATGAATGTCATTGTTCAGGTTTAAATTGAAGTGATGTCACATGGTGCCTGCTACTTTTCTCAGACACTAGACCCAACAGTGATTACTTGATGTGGATTTGTATCATTTTATTGGGAAATTTTAAAGTTGTTCTTCACTGATAAATCATTCAGAATTATTTGAATAATTATGCTTTTTAGCTGGTACCAGTGTACTCAAAGTAGATATCCTATTTGCTGTCTTCATCGACATGTCGTAATTGCTGTAAAACTAGATGACAACCAGTGACGTCTTAATCCTGGAAGCGGTTCAGGTCCTTGGAACATTATCAACTGCATAATAAATGTCTGTAGTCAGGTGGTACAAGACAGAGCCCTTTGAAAATTTGTAATTCCGAACGACTTTTGCAAGTCAAAATCTCTGTAATTGTGGTAATTCTGACATGGTGGGACCACACTTACAATTCAGGTGTAATAAATTAAGGTGATGTCACATCCCAAACAGCAAGATATTGCTGGCCCAGGTTCGGCCCACACATCTGGGCCTTGTGGAATCCATGTTTACCAGATATGGTGCTCCATACTGTTGCTCTCTGGGATGGCACCTGTTACTTATATCAGCGTTGGAGATTGCATGAGATCATTCTAATTGAGATTGCTTTGGCAAATTTTATTTTGTTCTTCAGGGTGAAATCATTCTAATTATTAGATTTAAATAATTATGCTTTTTATTTGTACCACTGTTTTAAAATAAAAAATCTAGAGATGAAAATAACCCTATGAATGATTCAGGCTTTCTGACCCTCCTAGCGCCTCTCTAGAGGAAGTTTGTCCCATAGAAAATGGTTATTAGCTAGTCACATCTGCCACCCAATGGTTCCTGGAATGCTGAAGGTGTTGAGGTGTCATTGAGCTGTTTAGATAGAAGATGATGATAATGATGGCAGCAATCATGAGTAGCTTGAACGTGTATGACATGACCGTAACCTCCTCTGCTATTCACAGATCAACAACTCTTCTCATAAACACAGACTGTAATGTGCCACAATTACCAGCCAGTCCAATCAACTCCCCTCTCATCATGTTAATGCTGCTGTTTTTGGCCGTCTGGCCTCAATCAAACCAGATCTTCTTCATCTCTCCAAGAGAAAAGGAGTTATGGCCTAAATCAAAATGAGCCATTAGCGCCAATACAATGAAAATCAATGTTGGCTTTGTATCAATTTCGGCATCATCATGTCGGTTTGAATCCTCTATTCCAACCAATTAGATGGAGCCTTTCTTTAGATGACACTAATACAATACCACACGGCCTACGCGCTGCCACCCTAAGTGACCGTGTTACTTGCACTGAATGAAATGAAAAAGTCATAATCAATGAATAATCCACACTAGTGCTTATTAAATGGTTAGTTCACTGAGAAATTTTAATTCTGTCATTATTTGTTTCAATTGTAATTTCATTCTAATTTCATTCTACCTTTCTTCAGTGGAACACAAGTGGACATCTTTTAGCAGTATATTCATGCTGCTCTTTTGCATATAAAGTAGATGTTGATTTATACTGAGGGCTGTAACTTGCATAGACATTGAGGGGACATATGCAGTGAATATTCAGATTCAGTGCTCGGAACAATATGACTTTTCCAATCCTTAACATTTTTTCCTGAATTTCTGTTTACATTTTTGCTGTCAAGCTCCAAAAATTACAAATAAGCCTCAGAAAAGTACCATTAAAAGACCAGAATTTAAGTTGCTATTCACTGGTAATCTTTCCCTTAGTCCACTTGTGGTGAAAATCAAGCTTTTAATCTTGTATTTTCTGACACTCTTAAGTGCTGCCTATGCTGATTTGTCTTCCAATTTAGCAGGCCAACGTAATTTACGGTTGCTTTTCTGTCATTGTGGTTTTGTTGTTGTAAAATTGTGGGTGCCATTTAGCTGCCGAACTGCGCCATCTCCTGCTCGCACAGGGGGGTTGGTGAGAGCCATAATCCGCTTCAGAAACTGACATTGTTCCATTTGTTGTTCTGACCTCTCCTGCTGGGTAAACACAGATGATCACAAATGCGCATGTGTACACATGCTCTCTAGATGAACGCAAACTCAGCACAGTGAACTATCAATTCTGTGAAGTGGTCTGTGTTCAGGTTTAACATAGCCTAGTTTTCAGTCATTCACTTCTGTTTTTACAGGGCTGAGATGAAAAATAATGCACTGTATGTGGTTAGTGGAGCCTGGAGGCCAGAGATGGTCATATAACAGATGGTAGAAAGAAGTCTTTCTTTAGCAGAGACAACAGACTCTCAGTGCTGAAGCAGCTGATGTTAATATGAAACGGAGCAGTTATCATTGCATTACTGGTCTCATAAAGATGCATGCAGCTCTGAACCCGACCAACCCCATCACAGTCTCACCTGAGCTGAATTACAGGGCTGGCAGGACTCACCTGCAGGCCCAGCTGTGTGTTAGCAAGTTCTGGTCTCCAGAGAATGACAAGAGAGGAAGACAACTAGAGCGTGTAAGACAACAGCTTCCACAGATAAACACACCTCACATTGTATTTGCATTAAGATTGTATAGGCTTTTGTTGTGATGTTTCAATATGGACACCATTATGAACATGTGCATTTGCCGTGTCAGATAGACATCAATAGCCAAATTTCCATCCAAGTATTTTTTTTTTGTGCTTAAAAATGTTTAGCGATCTAGCTGATTTAAATTTAGCATATAAGTTCTATATCAGTACTTGCCAAGAAATAGGGCTTTAACGCAAATACATGTTGTATACTATCCCATGAAAGGATTAGCCTAGCATCATTACCTGTAAAGGGAAAAAGTGACCAACAGTCCGTATATACAACGAATTATAGTCAATTCTTCATACAGGTAAGCAAAATTAGATTGATTGTATTTATCAATAATCAATCACAATGAATTATAATTAAATATTATTATGTCAATTGTCTAGGATAGATCAATTCCAAGGATAACCTTTCATGGGGTCAATTTCGATAATTATTAATTATATGGGACCATGGGACCATGATAATTATAATCATTATAGAGTTAATAAAGTTAATATGAAAATTAACTGTCCTGTTCTATAAAAATACTCTTTAAGTATTGACACATTTTAAAGCGTGCTAGCTTAACCGAACATTTAAGGGACCTCTGAACATGAGCTGCGTGTAGTGAGTGTGTTCTTCCGGTGTGTGGAGAAGTAGGGAATTTAAAGGTTCCTTGAAGTGAAGTTACTGTCCCTCATGTCCCAAACGCTGGAGTTCTTTGATGGTGTATGGTGTGGGCCAGTTCTTGATGGTTTCCACCTTCCCTCATCCATCTGGATACCAGTGTCACTGACGTGGTAACCAAGGAACTGCACTGAGGGGTGGTGGAAGGAGCATTTCTCAGCCTTGAGGAACAGGTTAAATTCCCTCAGGATTTCAAATGTCGGATTTTGATGGTTATCTTGTTCATGGAGCAGTAATCAATGCAAGGCTGCAAGCCTCCGTCCTTCTTGGCCACGAAGCAGCAGGGAACATAGAAGGGCAAATGTAACTTTGTTGGAGGGCCTCTTCTACATTCTCCATGGCCTTCTGTTTGGGAAGTGATAAGGGATACATTTTCCCATAGGGTACTGGTTCACCCGTCATCAGGTCGATGGCGCAGTACCATGGCTGATGTGGAGGTACCAGAGAGGGCTCTTTTTGGGCAAAGACATCACATAGCAGGTTGGGTTGTCGACCGACTGCTTCATGACGGGGCTCTCAGTGTAGCTGGAGTTCAAAGGCAGCACCTTGGCCAGAGCAGCACTAAGGCTTAGAGGGAAGCAATCAGGAAAAGCACTCCCTGCCCCACTTCAGGACTTCGCCAGTTCTCCAGGAGATGATGGGATCATGCTGCACAAGCCATAGGCGCCCTTAGATCACCCCAGCAGGGGAATTGTCCAGAACCAAGAGGTGGATAGACTCTACGTGGAGTTGGCCGACCTGTAGCTCTATGGGACCAGTGCTGTTGCGAAACATGCTTGCGGCACAATGGTTATCCAGACTGGACCTGGTAGACTGTGTGGGAAGCGGTCGTTAGGAGATGGAGTTGGCGGCAGAAGCTTCCGGAGATTAAATTCCCAGCTGACCCAGAGTCAAGGAGGGTGTGAACTGGGAGAGAATAGAGTATCACCAGCAAGAGTCACGAGTGGTGGTGAGTGGTTTTGAATTTGTGATGGGGTTCTTCAATACACTCACCATAGTATGTGAAGGATGAATGGGGCATTCAGAGATAATATTCCTCCCAGCACCACAGTACAGGCAAAGCCTCTGGGTCAGCCACCTCTGCCCCTCTGTAAACAGTAGCCGTGTAGAGTCGATCTGCATGGGTTCTATAACCTGGTTCTGGAGTGCTGAGGCTGGCAGAGGGAGTAGGATGGTACTTGACCCTGGTGCTCTTCGAGACGCGACTGTATACGATTGGTGACGTGGGTAGAGTCTAATGGAGTCATCACATGCAGCTGCACTCTGGGATCTGACGAATCTCCTGACGAGATCTCCTGCCCGCACTTGCCGAAGACGCTGTGGAAATGTTCAGAAGAAATCGGTCTGGGACTGGGTTACCATACCAGCCTGGGTCCAGATGGTTTCAGCCCATAGGAGTGCTCACCCCGTCAACAATCCCATCTTCCGGGATTGGTTCTGATGTGCTTACTGATGTTGTCTTTCTGTAGACGGTCCAATCTTCTGTTACGGAAGCAGACTCAAGCGATGGATTAACAAGTTAACAAGTTTATTGACAACAATGAGCGAAAACAAAAAATGTTGAATTGTTATGTGGTGATTAGCATCAGGTAAGCTAATCTAAACCATTTAAAAATGTTAAAAACAGAAGTAAAATATTAGGTTATATAACTAAATGAGGATATTGAACTATGAAACACATAACTGTTTTACTTTTTGAATTATCTGAATATGCATTCTCGGCCACGTCAAACCTCAACTGGCTTGAATGCTTGTTAATGCTATATGCAAAGACTAAATATTTAATTGTACAAATCTTTTAATTGACACATTTTGCATACAGGACAATGCTACATTGTAAAATGAGCTGCCATGTGTCCAAAGTCGTTGGCTTTGTGACACACAGGCATTTTTCCAGCCCAGATAAGCTGCTCCACTTTGCTTTCGTCTTCTGATATTTCCTAATATTTCCCAAGTTAATAATATTAAAGTAGCACTTTGGGTCAATATGTTTTGTGTTAAATGTGCTTTATAAATAAAGATGGTTGTTGTTGTATTTGTATAACAGTAACTGGTGAGTTTCAATTCTCTCATTGTTATTTACAGTTTACAAATATTTGGGATGCGACAGGTATGGTATAATTTGCCACAATTGTGTATGGAAACCCAATTAAGAGTCTATGAACTGAAGGGTGTTGAATTTTGAAATCTAATATCTAAACTGCCTCTTTTTGTTTCACTGACATTCACCGCATTCCTCTCAGGCAGTCTGTATGTAGTGTGTGTGTGTGTATGTGAGAGAGATACAGAAGACTCTGATCCTCCCTGAGCTAGTACAGGTTTGGAGCTGCTTGTTTTGGAGAAACGTGTTCTGGCTACTAACTTGCGCAGTTTACAGGGCCAGTTTATATTTGTCTATATGTGTGTGGGTGCCTGCACTACACCCTTTTTTAAAGGGATCATATAATGGTGCATATAGTGCAAGTATTACAAGTTGAGGGTACTGAAATGTGTGTTGGCAGTCCCTGTACACAACCGTCATATAATGATAAAAAAATGTGTGTTTTTGTTTTAATCTCCTTGTATGTTTTTCCGTCTCAAATCGAGTTGTTCTTGGGTGTAATAATGAACACGGCAGTCATTTTGATGTTTCTAAATTCAATCCACTGAAGACAAGTGGCTGAGTTTTGTTTTCGATCAACATCAATGCGTTCATGTTTGCACGAATCACTTCTCACCATACTGCTTTATAAACGACGGTCAGTATGAGCTGTTTTTTTCTAAGAAGCTGCTCCTGAAAAAAGAATCAGTACCAACTATAATGTTCCCTCTGCACCTCCAAAGAAAGTGAGTGTAAACTTTTTGTAGCCTTTTTTGTTCATCTTTGCAAATCACGGAAAAAAGTTTTTCATGACTATTAGTTGTAACGTCTATCTGTTTATGAACTAAAGTATACATCAGTAAACACTGAGTTCGTATAGCATTCGTATCTCACTACTCTACCCTGACAGTGCTTACAAAAATAGATCAAAGTGACATTGCGTTAACCAACCAATCAGAAACATCCTGTTAGAGCCTTAATTGTCGAACTTCTTTGCGGCCGTCATCTTGTCTGAATCAGGTTCAAAGCTGATACGAAAATACCAAATACCCCAAAATATACCATCAACTGTTGTTAAGGCAACACTTCCACATGCGTTGTGTCTAAACACCCGCAGAACAGAGGGGTGGAGTGAGCGGAGCTCACTTATCATTTAAAGGCATATGCACTGAAACGGCTGTATTTGACCAGGTAAAATTAGTGTTTTCTTAAAATACTAATGATAATTTTTAATAAAAGTATATTACAAAGTTTTTATTTAGACCCTAAACATTCATATCTTGAATGTTCAAAAATGGCATTATATGACCCCTTTAAGTTAACAGTAAATGTGGAATGTTTTGATCTCTGCCTCACCTTTCTGTGATTCAACCTCTCAATCTCTATCCATACATCAATCCCTCATTCCTGATCTCCTGTCATCTTTCCTTTGGCATCCACCTTCCGCCCCTCCTGCCACACCTGAGGAAGCTCATTACTGACAGTCAACCACCAGTGCAGAACATCCCTCTGACTGCCTTCATCAGACGAGAGAGAGAGAGAGAATAAAGTAGCTAAAAAAGATGCAGCAAATGTGAGAATTTTGTGTATATTAACTGAAGACCATGGGCCCTATTTTAATGAAATTGAAACGCAAGTATCAAGCACGAAGCACAACTTTGTGGGCTGGTCTTGGGCGCTGTTGCTATTTAACTGGCAGAATAAATGACTATTGCCCCTGACGCAAATCTAAAAGGGGTTAGTCTGAAGTAGCTTCATTATTTATAGGTGTGGTTTGGGCGTAATGGGAAACAAACCAATAAGAACGTCACATCACATTCCCTTTAAGAGCATGATGAACGAGGTGCGCTTGTATTCTATTTTAACGGTGCATTTACCAGGAGTGCTTCACAATAGGTTCAAGGCTAAGGAGCTCAATGTTCTCGTCAGGCCGTAAAAGAAAGAAGTGACATTGGGCATGAGACAAACCCACCCAAATTAGCTTCGGTTAAACATGCAAAGCCTATAATAATTTGGATAAATGTGTAAGCGTTATGCCTATTTTTTCCCATCGTCATGAACACAACAATTATTTCCCTCATGTTTAAATATTTTTCCTTATAATAGTGCATAATTTGCAAAAAGTAAAATGCATCTGTGTAGATGAGAGAATCATCTACAGTGTATGCGTGTTGTTCTTTGTATGATGGCCAAGCATGCACGCTTAAAATAGCATCGGAATGTATGTGCAATGCGCCACTGACTTTAGAATATTTTATTTATTTTATTTTTTTGGTCATTGCCGGAATTGTTTTCTGGAACTGCAAAATAGCACCAGGGATTGTTTGCGCCGAAACACGCCTCCTCTTTGCGCCGATCCGCCCAGGGAGCAGCGGAAGTTCATTCCCTAGTTTACCAATCGTGTCTGTGGAGGGAAAAGTCAGGCTTTGCGCGGGTGCAAAATAGGAATGATACATGCGTCAGGGTACAAAGTCAATTGCATTGGGTGCAAGATAGGGCCCAAGGTATGTTACTAATTTTTTTTTTTTGTGTGTGTGTGTGTGTGTGTGTGTGTGTGTGTATGTGTATGTGTGTGTAATATAAATCAGCATAGTTTTCTGAACCAGTGGTTCTCAACTGGTGGATTGTGGGGTCTGCAAACTGAAGAGAGCTAATACAAAATGTATATACTGTAATTACCTGCTACTAGTGTTAAACTAACCATATAATTGCACATTGTTAGGATAACAAAATAAATAGTCCTATAACCTTCTAAATGGATGGAGAAAACACAGGCAGACTTTGTTTTTCCAATTCATATGTTTCCTAAGGGATTTAAAAATAAGTCTTCATTATAGACTTCGATAAACAATGATCCAAACCAACCAGCTACAAGGTCAATCACAACGTTTTCAATAAAGTGTTGTTTAGATACCAAAAATGTCATGTCATATTCAGTCTCTGTCATAGTGTTGTAAAAATGTTTGCATGTTGTTGGGCCTATACAGTTCTTAGAAATGTTAATACAATTTAGTATTAGTAGTTTGTTTTTAACGGCATTTTTGTTTGCTTTAGTATGATACCTTGTTGAAAACCAGTTTAGAATCACCATGCTCTGAGTTAAAATTATTAAAGGGATAGTTCACTTTAAAATGATTTATTGATTTGTTTTAGCTTATACCTCAAGGGCATCCAAGAGGCAGTTTTGTTTCCACAGTATTTTCAATTTTGACATTTTTCAGTCAAACCGTTGTTGTCTATCAGTCATACACTGGAGGCTAAGGGGGTGCCACCAAAGAGCATGCACAGAGAAGTCGAAATTAAACACGATTAATGAGCTCGTAAATGTAAGTACACATTGATGGCCTAAGACACGAAACGAGCGGTTTGTGTGGGAAAACAAACAGTATTTATATTGTTTTTACTTTCGTGTAATCAGTCACGTCCAAGTGATCTGAATCAGTTGTGCAATGTCCAACTGAACCGAGACTGAATCATGTTTAACTGCTTCAACGGAAGTGATCGCTTGCTATGTGTGCATCATTCAATATTTACACTGAGATTTCGGAAGTTTTACCTTTTACTAAACATATTTTATGAGTATATATACCGAAATCATCTTCCATTGCGATCTCCGTGTAAATATTGAGTGACGTCACACGCAAGTCATCACTTGCGGCAGAGCGTTGAACTGATTCAGTTGGTTCAGTTGGACATTGCACAACTGATTCAGATCACTTGGCGTTGCTGTGATTACACTAAGGTAAAAACAATATAAATACTGTTGGTTTCTCTCACACAAACCACTCATTTCGATGTCTTAGGCATCTATGTGTACTTACATTTAAGAGTCATTCAATCATGTTTAATTTGGACTTCTCTGTGCATGCTCTTTCGAGGTGAACCCAGGGTGGACCCTTAGCCTCTAGTGTATGACTGATAGACAACAACTAGTTTACCGAAAAACATCAAAATTGAAAATACTGTGGAAACTAAGACACCTACATCTTGGATGCCCTTGAGGTAAGCTACAACATATCAAAAATCAATTTCAAAGTAAACTATCCCTTTAACATTGGATGCCTGTCAATTCATGTACTTATTCAAGTGGTACTGTACTTGAATTAGTACTGTACTTACTGTACGTGTACTGATGGTTGGATGCGGTTTTTGACTCTCCTTACTGGTTTAATTTTCATGTCAGATCGGATGCCAGCAGTGTGTAGAACCACCACAAATGTTTTGTCAGTGAGGTTTCAAATTCACAATAAAGGTACACCAGGCAGTCAGAAGATTTGCACACAATGAGAAACTTAGCTTTCATTACAGGATTTGACATCTAATGGATGAGGTTGTGAAACAACAGATATTTCTATCTTGGCAGGATTCGATTTCTCTCAGAGGATGCCAAGTTAACCGCAAAAAAAGTAATTTGTTTATTTACAAAGACTTGTTTGATTCAAACAGAATTGAAATGACAAGATATGTCTGTGAAACACACAGTAACCAATTTGAGAAACTAGACTTGTTTGAAATTAAAGTTTGTTTTTCAGTAGTGTCCTGTGCACACTTGTCTGTTCATAAATATAATGAAGACTCTGAAGCATTGTTACAATGTTAGATTGAAGTTTCAGACCTATTTAAAACTACTAAGAAAGTACAAAACTGCCACCCAAGTACATTCTGCGATCTGTGTGTCTCTTTGCCATATGTATCTTGCGGCTTTTTATTCCTTTCTTCTTCTAGAAGAACTCACCTTCTATGCAGTCTGTGTATGGTAAGGTGAGCCCTAGCAATCCCCTACCCTGTATGAGTTCATTATGTTGGTGAACTTGTTCACTGCAGTGGTGGACTAGTGTGTTTGCATGCTTCGTTATTTGATAGCATATCTATCATGATCTTTCTTTTTTCTTTTCTTCTTTTCTTTCTTTCTTTCTTCTTTCTTTCTTTCTTTTCTTCTTTTCTTTTCTTTCTTTCTTTTTTCTTTTCTTTCTTTCTTTCTTTTCTTTCTTTCTTTCTTTCTTTCTTTCTTTCTTTTTCTTTTTCTTTCTTTCTTTCTTTCTTTCTTTCTTTTCTTCTTTTCTTTTTTCTTCTTTCTTTCTTTCTTTCTTTCTTTTTTCTTTCTTCTTCTTTTTCTTTCTTTCTTTCTTTTTTCTTTCTTTCTTTTTCTTTTCTTTCTTTTTTCTTTTCTTTTCTTTCTTTCTTTTCTTTTCTTTCTTTTTCTTTTCTTTCTTTTCTTTCTTTCTTCTCTTTCTTTCTTTCTTCTTCTTCTTCCTTTCCTTTCCTTCCTTCCTTTCCTTCCTTTCCTTTCCTTTCCTCCTTCCCTTCCTTCCTTCCTTCCTTCCTTCCTTCCTTCCTTCCTCCTTCCTTCCTCCTTCCTCTTCCTTCCTTCCTTTCCTCCTTCCTTCCTTCCTTTTCCTTCCTTCTTCCTTCCTCTTCCTTCCTTCCTTCCTTCCTTTCCTTCCTTTCCTTCCTTCCTTCCTTCCTTCCTTCCTTCCTTTCCTTTTCCTTTTCCTTTCCTTCCTTCCTTCCTTCCTTTCCTTCCTTCCTTCCGTTCTTTCTTTCTTTCTTTTCTTTCTTTCTTTTCTTTCTTTCTTTCTTTCTTCTTTTCTTTTCTTTCTTTCTTTCTTTTTTTCTTTTTCTTTCTTTCTTTTTCTTCTTTTCTTTTCTTCTTTCTTTTCTTTTCTTTCTCTTTTTCTTTCTTTTCTTTCTTCTTCTCTTTCTTTCTTTTCTTTCTTTCTTTCTTCTTTCTTTCTTTCTTTCTTTCTTTCTTTCTTTCTTTCTTTCTTTTCTTTCTTTCTTTCTTTTCTTTCTTTTCTTTCTTTCTTTCTTTCTTCTTCTTTCTTTCTTTCTTTCTTTCTTTTTCTTTCTTCTCTTTGCTTTTTGCTTCGTCTCGTTGTCTGTTCGTCTCGGTCGTTTCGTCTCGTCTTTCGTTCTTTCGTTCTTCTTTCCGTTCTTCTTTCTTTTCTTTCTTTTCTTCTCTTTCTTCTTCTTTCTTTCTTTCTTTCTTTCTTTCTTTCTTTCTTTCTTTCTTTCTTTTTCTTTCTTTCTTTCTTTCTTTCTTCTTCTTTCTTTTTCTTTCTTTCTTCTTCTTTCTTTCTTTTCTTTCTTTCTTTCTTTTCTTCTTTCTTTCTTTCTTTCTTTCTTCCTTCCTTCCTTCCTTCCTTCCTTCCTTCATCCATCCATCCATCCATCCATCCATCCATCCATCCATCCATCCATCCATCCATCCATCCATCCATCCATCCATCCATCCATCCTTCCTTCCTTTCCTTCCTTCCTTCCTTCCTTCCTTCATTCCCTCACTCCCTCCCTCCCTCCATCCTTCCTTCCTTCCTTCCTTCCTCTTCCCTCCTTCCCTCCCTGCCATTCCACATTACTGTTACTAAATGATGTAGGCCTAGATATATTGTGTATATTGTGTGTTGCACTGGTTCTCGAACCAGAGGGCCATGATGGATCAAAATGATTTAATATCAGACATTAATTCTGACATCGCCATCGGTGTATGAATGATGAGTGAATAAGTGAGTAAATGGGTGAAATTGAGGCAAATGTAAAGCGCTTTGCGTGGCCATTGGGTCTGTAAAAGCGCTATAAATGCTGTGCATGTACCATTTAATACAGTTCATATTAATGAATAGGGTTATAAATATAATTAATATTATGTCTGTGTTTGTCTGAAATTATATATTATCCATTGATAAATTCTGTCGGTAGAGCATACAAATTACTTGATGGGAAGGAAACCCATTTTGGTGATAGATTCAATAATCTCGAAATGGCCAACGATCATCCAATTTGAGCACCTAGAAAGTGTTTGTGAAAGTGCAGTTTGGTCATTTGGTCCTATTCATCATGATATTGGGGTCATGAGAATTTTCGACAGGCTGGTTTCAGATGTTCTTTTGAAAATCCAACTTCAAAAACGAATGTCTATTCCTGCGCCCATGAAAGCACCATCAAATCAAAACTGGCAAATTCCCTTTTTATGGAATATTGTAGTATTTATTTTAAAATATTTGTCTCTCTCATGCCATGACAATACTCCTCTCCTCTTTAGGGTTGGGTACCGAAACTCAGTAAATGATAATAACCAGACCGAATAAGAATAAAAATTTCGGTGCCTGATTTCAATACCTGAGTCTGTGGCATGAGGAGCACACACTCAGTCTCTTGCTCTCTCCCTCTCCCACGTTCGCGCACAATTCGGTTTGTTGAAGTGTCTGATCTGTGCTTGCTCGCTTCTAGATTCCGGGAGATTTGAACTAATTTGCGATCATCCGGGAGCCGTTATAGGGCCCTATAATTTCTGCGATCACGGAATAGAAAGCACACTCTTTTTACAACTGAAATAACAGTAAAGGGTTAAAAAAAAAATGAATTCCCGAAAATTTACCGTAATCAATGATAGCAAGGAGATTAATGAGAGATGTTGAAGACAAAACGCTGCAAGGTTTGGCTACATTTCACGTGTAAAATTAGACGTCAGGAAGTTCAGAGCGATGGTCTGTGGATATGAGAATCACCATTCGCGCCGCCTTGACTCTCACATCGTCACGTGCTATAGTCACGCGTGCATCATCTGCTCCTCAGAGTGGAAACTTGTCAGCAGCACGGAGGTATTTGGCAGTGACGCAGCATCTCGTTCCCTATTCAGAGAACATGGGTTAGAGATGTTCTCTTTCATATGTTTACTCAAAGCTGCGTAGCTAAGACGCAGTGGGAACGAAATATCAAACTGGCTAAGAGCTTAACTCAGTAAATGATAAGATAACTTACATGACTAGTTAAAGGAGACAAAACATGGGAACCTGTAGCCATGTCGATATTATATTACCCTGGTAGTAATCTTTAATCTCCAGTATAATTACATTGTTTGATATAATATTGTTTTATTTGATATTATGTATAGAACTTTTATTTTATATTGGTTTATTTATTATTTACCATATGTTACTTGTACTTGATATTGGAAGTTAATATTGTGTCCAGTTTGGCCCTGTAAATATAGGGGTATTATTGTTTTGACAAAGTGTTTGCAGATCCGTTTTCTAAAGTACCAGTTTTAAGAACTCGTTTAGGCACCGGAACCCGTTTAAAAAATATCAGAGCTAGGTACTGGTATTCGGATAAAACCCAACCGATACCAAACCCTATCTCCTCTCCTCCTCCTGACTCGCATATATGTCACAATAGGCAAGAATAGACTATCGCAACTTCTGTTTCATGCCAACTTTAAAATGCATCTTGCACATTCATATCCATTAGTGCACCATCAGGGCTTTCTGTAGCATGTCTAGACATTCTGGCCGATATTGGCGCCATCGAGAACTGTTTCCAAGCAGTCTAATACACAATCATTTAATCAACCAACCACAAGTCCCTCCTCAGTCATCAGAGAGATAGAGAGAGAGAGAGAGAAGCATACCACTCTGGTTTGTCTCCAACCAATCACAGCAAGCAGGAGGCGGAGCTTAATGTAGTCGCAGTCGTATCTGTTCTGGTCAATGAGCATGCTGCAGTCGGCTGCATAGTGTGTGTAGCCTATGTGTGTGTTGTCAGAATGGGGAGCCGTTTCATCACAGCTGTGTATGGGAAGACACACTGCCAGCGTGAACGAATGAGTGTGAATGAGTAAGTGTGAGCTTTTTCCTTACTGGCTCAACCCCAAATCATCTCCCCTCCCTTCCTCAAAACTTACCTCCACATATCCCCCTCTTCCTTCTTTTCTCCTCCCTCTCCCCTCCCTGTCTCTGCATCCAGCAAAATCACCCCTTCATCTCACACCGGACGCTCAGCGTGTGTGCGCGTGTGGAGAGGGAGTGTGAGTGGGCAGGACTCCGGCGAGACGTGAGTGTGGAGAGAGAGTGAGAGAGCGAGGGGACGAGGAGGAGAAGACAGGGCGATAGGTGAGAGGGCATGTGGTGGATGAGTGTGTGATGAGAGGAGATGGGGGGAGGCGCTTGACGGAGAGACGGCAGAGAGCGGAGGAACAGGAAGCTGCGAAAATACGCCAGAGAAGTCCAAAATCAACAGTAAGGTATCCCGTTCTCTCTCTGACACTTCTCTATGTGTCTGTCTCTCCTTGTCTGTCTTGTGCAAGAGTGTGTGTGTGTTTGTTGCAGTGCATTCCATCAGACTGTGTATTTGGCTTTATAGCAGAGAAACTTCCCTTTGAATGTGAGACAGTTTGTTACTGGGACAGACAAACAGAACTGGCCACAGGCTCAACAGTAAGTTTTTTTTTTGATGCTGTCATTTTTTATTTAACGGTAAGATTTCATCACAAAAAGCTCTGCTTCATACAGCACTGTGGGAAATATAACGGCTGGTTCATAATTTTAAACCTAATTGACCTTATCCTTGCAATTGTTAAATCTTAATCTGTGCTAATCTATGAGATAATGTTAACAAATCCAATTCAGATATAATATACTACTTCCATTAAAATTTCTCACCAGATTTGTTCAGGAGATCTAAACTATTTCTTTCAAATTAGGGATACATGATATATTGGTGATCGAATTACTTTTTGGCTGACATAAATTTTGCTGTCAGCCAATTTTTATATACATATGTAAATGTAATCTTTGCAAATATCATTTTGTACATTTATAATGTAGTGATGCCAAAAGCATTTATTATTTATTTTAGTTTTTAGTATTTTATTTTTTTAAATAATTTTTCAGTTGAAGAAGTATATTTTAATATTAAATAATTAGTAGGATGCACCAATGTATTGCCAAATAATTGATATCAGCTGATAAAAGCAGTTAAAAAAGAAACAGCCAATGATCAGGCCAATTATATCCTGTAAGTCAAAAGGGGTCATGTCATACTGCAAATACTGTGTGTGAAAAAAATAAAATCTTGTGTAAAATTCAGGACTGTCGAAGTTAAGTGTCAATAACATATTAACAGTTTTAAAAAGATAGTGGCGTTAAAGCAGGCTGTATTTGACCCTATCACCCATAGTTCAAGCCAGGGTTGTCAAATCCGTGTGTTTTTTCCCCTTACATCAAACTTTATGCTTTATGTTTGTTACTTCTGTTCTGATAAGAAACTAAGTCTCAGCTTTTAAATTCTGTCCATTTTATCATTCCTTATTCATTATTCAAATAAAAAATTGCGTTTGATGTGACCAATCACTGTAGCGCCTCAGTTCAAGCGCCATGTCTTTTCTTCCACTGTAATAGTCAGCACAGAAACATGCATGAACATCGAAAGGTATGTTGAAAGATACAGTACACCTTACGACCAGAATTTAAGATATCAGTGCATCCCTAGTACAAATATATTTGTTTCAGTTATCACAAATCCAAATGTTTGCATAAAAACCTTGTTGTATATTATCAATGAACAAAATATAGGACAATCAGCGCAGTCTCATCCCAAGACGTCATATAACTGACGTCTTTTGACTCGTACGTCAACATCCGCCGTTTTAGGGTACCCTTTAACGTTGGCTAGATGACGTTATCAGATCCTAACTCTACCCCAGACCTAAACCTACCCCGTCACCTAACTGACGTTAAAGCGTCAGTTGTATGACGTCCCAGGATCGTCATGTAACTGACGTTAAAGGGTACCCTGAAACGGCGAGATGTTCGACGTATGGTCAAAATACATCCCAAGACGTCAGTTATATGATGTTTTGGGATGAGACTGTGTTCAGGACAATTTATGTCAACAAGCCTGAAACTCACAAAGACTGCTTCCTTACTGTTGAGCCTTGGGCTGATGGGACACAAAGAATATCCATGTATTTTCACTGCTGTTTTGACATTCTGCGTGTACACCGATCACATGCTGATAAAAGAGTGTGAGTGTTTAAGGTGTGAACAAGAACAATTCAAGCATTGATGTTTACCACATCAAGCATTTTCTGTGTATTCCCCATTCTCTGCTGTTTTCACTCTTTCTTGCTCCGCTTTTGAATGCCTTGGCCGATATGTGTGGTACCTGTGCATGGATTTGACATCATGCTGATCCATGGTCTTGACGGAGATGACATCGGCTGTGATGTGTAATCTCTTGATCCTGTGAAGTGACTGATGGGAGATTTAACGAGGGCTCTGAGTGGCAGCCGTTTGCTTGATGGCATAATCAGACAGAATTTGGAGGTGTAGTCAATAACAGGGATGACAAGTTTGGGAAAATAATACTCCAATATTTTGGGAGACTCTGTATTTTAGGGAATTGTGAGCACATGAGGTGGATGTGGCCACCTTCTCACTCTTGTTATACAATAGATTCACTACAGGACTAAAAAGCAGATGTACTGTAATTGATTTGTTCTCTAAAAACACATTTGGAAAGCATTTTATATATACTGTATATGTATGTAATATTCAAAATTATACCACGGGCTGTTTAAATACTCGATTCTGATTGGCTGGAAGGTGTACAGTAAAACCGTTTAATGCACAGGTAGTTCCAGTCAGTTTGATTACAGTTCGAAATGAATCCGCTACTATAAACCATAGACTGTAAAAAAAAAACAATTGGTAACCATAGTAACAGTTACGCTTGCAAACAGAGTGAGAGACACATATGAAAAAAAAAACATTTATTTAGGTAGGCTAAATGGATGATTTTTGCATTTCGAGTGCTAGAACTAACGAGCCGTAACTTAAGAAAATAACCGTCATTTTTACACGTCTGTTAAAAAATCACACTGTAAACATCAGTTATAACTTTAACTTCTTTTTAACTTGGCAAATAACCGAGGTATAAGCGGGATAATCCACGGATAGCCATGCATTAAAGAATTGTAATGCACGACGTATAGGCAAAGAACCACCCGACGCGAAGCGGAGGATTGCCGTGGATTATCCCTTACGTATACAAAATATTAGCCTATCATGCTCACAAAGGCAGCATTTATTTGGTCAATAATACAGTAAGTTAATAAATAAGTTTTCTATTTAAAATGTATTTTATTCTAGTGATGGCATAGTTGAATTTTAAGGATCATTAGACCTGTCTTCGGTGTCACATGATCCTTATGCCTGAATAAGATTATTGAAGTTTTTTTTTTCTCAGGATTCCTTGAATGAATATTGAAATATTTTGTAGCCTTATAAAGGTTTTACTGTTTCTGTTGTTGATCAATTTAATGCATCCTTGCTAAAGTTAAGTATTTAATTAATAATTTCAATTATTGTTATTTTTTTTAAATCGTAATGTATCTTTTGATATGATGGCAGTTTATAACAATATAAAGAACTAAAATGGACAATTAGCAAGCAAGAGTTAGGGTGTAATTTGAAAAGCAGTTGATTTTTGCATAAGTCTCAATTTGTGCTCATTTTAATCTTGTTGCTGGCATAGAAAAACAACAGATCTCCTTTTTTAATACACCACTTTTTCCACGCTGTTGAATAATATATGTCTATATATACATGTCTTAATGGGTTAACAAGCACAGTATATATCCACATGAGAGTATGAGTTAAAACTAACAGAGCATGAACTAGCTCCATATCTGCCAGCTGTGACCTCATCCAATGATGTTCTATGCATCCCTCTGTGGTGTACCATAGTTGGTCTGATTTGTTTTGATCATTGACTAAACTTGTTTTGAGTTTTTGATTGTTTTCCTATGTTCCTATGGTAGTTTAATCATGTTCTGATGAATACTGAAAGGTTGCTGGTTAGTGCCAGAATTGAGCCCTTGAGCAAGAAAACTACACTCAGGTTACTCCAAGAGAACTGACCCTGTTACTGTATATGCCAGCTTTAATGAAATCATCTGCTAAATGGCTACTTATTTGTTTATAAGGGAGTTTTTTTTATGAATGGCAGGTCTTCAAGAGAGGGTACATATTAATGCTAGATGTATTCTAATATTCTAATGATTATTTTTGAATGCATTTTTTTAGTACTGTGCATGTGAGATTGAGAGAGAGTAGAAAGCTGTGAATAGCGTCCCATCTACGAAACTGTCCCAGGACCTCTTACCGGCCCTGCCCTGAGGCTGACCATTACATGACCTAATTAAACCAGAGCAAGATTCAGTGCAGCCACAGAGTACTTACACATCAGCTGCTCATAACTCACACACACACACTGCTTTATTATGTCAGGAGTAGTTTAAACTCACTTGTACACTCTTGCACACTGATAGGCACAACAGTTAGTCTATTAAGCAGCCATTCATCTTTATACAACCACAAAACAAATTAAGAGACATCCAGGATACATCTGACTGTGTTTAAGGGAAATACCTAATATATTAAACAAATTACAGATAAATAATTCAGCGCTAAAGATTAGTGTACATAATAGCAGGTTCTATTGCTGCTGTTTGCCAATTGTTTAAGACAGGAGGCACCATCCATCCACATTATGTCCATTATAATCTCATGCTGAGATTAATTTTCATAATTGCTTTTTCTGAGATCACCAAAGTCTTCAGAATGATGATTGTTTAAGTAATAGTCCAGTGTCCTCAGACAGCTCATAGGTTCGGACATTTTGTGAAACAAATGAATATGTCCCAATGGGCATGACATGTTTTCCCATTTATCTTTCTGTTTATTTTACTGCGAATCACTTTTGATGCACCATGCAAATGTAATATTCACATAGCTGGAATCATTATCTAATGTTAATATGATAGGGTGTATATATGATAGTCCTTGGTGCATTCTTAAAGAGGAGTGCATACAGCTACCTAAAATCAAACCTATACACACTGCATATTTACCTCAACTTATGGCTGTGTGTACATCTTCAGCTACAAATACATATCATATGTCTTTTTCTCTCTTTTAGATTGCAAGAATTGATGTGTAAAACTCACTACTGTAAATTAAAGGGATACTCCACTTTTTGGAAATAGGCTCATTTTACTCACTCCTTAGAGTTAAACAGTTGAGTTTTACTGCTTCCAAATCCATTCAGACGATTTTTTGATATTTAGAAGAATATCAGTAACCGACAGTTTCTGGTCTCATTGACTTCCATAGTATATTTTTTTTCCTACTATGGAACTCAATGAGACCAGAAACTGTCTGGTTATTGATATTCTTCTAAATATCAAACAAATCGGCTAAATGGATTTGAAAACAGTAAAACTCAACTGTTTAACTCTGGGGAGTGGTAAAATGAGCCTATTTCCAAAAAAAGTGGAGTATCCTTTTAAGGTCTTGTTGGCTGTGTTGAGAGTATTTATGCATTAACAACTTGCATGTTCACCATGTTGTTTTGGCCTTTCACAAAATGTTATCATTGGCTGTCAAAAGACTGTGAATACAGTGTACAAATGGTCTATATGATTAGCCTGGATGCCAGCCCGAACTCCGCCCACAACATTTTTTGGACGGGAAGTTCGGTCTGGACTCGATCCATTGAGGAGTAATTATGATCAGGCAAACAATGTTCGCGCCAATCAAATTGCCAGGGCGGGCTTTATACAATGATGGACAGGTGATCTGCAAGGACGCAATCATCACATTATCAAAGAGCGCTAACTGGTTTCCCTCAGAGATGTACATCTTGAGATGTAGAGATGTCAGAATTGAGATGTATAGATTCCGCTGTCGCGTCTGTTTTGAAATACATCGACAGCGCATTAATTTTAATAGACAAACAGAAAACTGCAATCAAGGCATTTGTCGATCGGAAAGATATTTTTGCTGTCCCACATGATTTGGGAAAAGTGTAACTTATCAGCTGGCTCTGACGATCGCTAAGAAGATGGGTCGTAATGAAAAGCCTGTGGTCGTTGTGGTTTCTCCTTTGGTCGCACTCATGAAGGAGTAAGTAAAAGAAGCAAAACTCGTTATGTAACTTCTAAAATAAGTAAAGTTAGGCTACGTTCTGTATTTGACAACTGTATGCAAAGTAGCTGACTTACTGCGTTGCTCTGATTGGTTGTAGGTTTACCGACTATCCAATTGAGTGCAGAGTTGTTGTTTTTCCTGTTTTGGTTAAGACACGCCTCATAATCGAATCCAGACGGAGGGGTTTCAGACTCATCTTCCGATAGGAAAATGAGTATGACGAAGTCAGGCTACTATATGATATTTTTATGGTCTTTTTTTGAATTTTGAAAGCTTCAGACACTGTTGTATGGAAAACGGTGGAAAAAGAGGTTGGGGTGAGTAAATGATGACAGATTTTTCAGGTGAACTATCACTTTAAACATCAGCCATGTAGTTGCTTATTGAATTGACTAAAACCAGTACATAAGAGCACCATCTTTCTTTCTCATTGCACCAGTCAGAGGTTAATGGGCCAGTTGTTCATCCATAAACTGCACCTATGAGAGTTTGAACTACTCTTCGTCTCACCTGTGGACAGAGAGAAAGATGATATGGAGTCTGAAGAGAGAGATTGTAAGTTTGTCACCATTTTTTGTTACCAAGAGGACTCGATCCTGAAGTTCCATTAAGACAAATGGATCTCTCAAAGAGTCGTCTGTCAGGCGTGAAGTGAGACGGCTCTGCTGGAAAACGGAGCAATAACTCAACAGTAAATCCCTGTGGGATGGGGAACTGACAACTCGCCACCGGCTGCCAATCTCTCGGTCAGTATTACGGACATCACATATGCCATTTACACGTCACATTAACACTAGTGTGCCGCCGGTTGGTTTCATTATGCGTGCCATTGGTCCAAATGACAAGCATTATGAGCAGTGCTAAATGCATCATGGGAAGACACCACCAGATGTGTTAGCAGATTTGGGGCGGATTGTTAGGTTATGGAATGTGCCGGCAGTGATGGGTGCTTTATGAGAAATAATGGAATTGTTATGCTAATGCTGAATATTTTACTAATAGTAGTGTGTTACAGTATGTTATTATAGACAATGCTATAATGTGCTGTTTCTCCATTGTTGGATATATTCTGGATTTGGGATATTATGGGCTGTTTTAAGAGTGTTCACATTCATTTAGCGCACGCTGTAATGTGGTGAATAATATGATCAGGTGTATTATGGGTACTGATATTAATGGATGATGATGACAACCCCATTTTATATGTTACACAATGATGGTACATTTAATGTCACACTATCTGTATCATGAGTAAAATGAGTTTATTGTATAGGAAATGTGTAGAATATTGTGGATAGTGGTGATATATACTGTATATATGTATCTAAATTATGGAAAGCAAATGGTGTAGTTCTGTTGGATAGATTATGTGACATGGGTCATGATAGGTTTATGAGTTTGAATACTGTGGAAAGTCATTTATTAGAAATATTATCTTGATAACGTGTCCATATGTATACATAATGAATATGGGGTTCCCTTGTGTTTCATTACGAGTAATGTTAGATAGCCTATAATATTGGGAAAGCATAATTTATTTACAATAGCAAATATAAGGAACTGGGTTGTGTTGGATAAACACTAGGGAATTTGGGAAATATTATGGATAGTGTTGGATTTAAATAATTGTATGGTCTATGTTGGGTACACTACTGTTCGAAGGTTTGGTTTAAAGCTGCAGTCCATAGTTTTTTATTGTGTTAAATTGCAGGAAGGTTCAAATGGCAATCATAAGTGACAACAGATTCACCCGCTGTAAAATGCAAAAGACTTTGTTCGGACTTCGGAGTGGCTACAGAAAAAAAGAGACTGCAACCGGACCCATGCGAAAACAAGGATACATATCGGAAGGACATTACATGTAGTCACGCAATGCTGATGTTGTTAACATTAACAATTTGAGAACAAAGTATAATTTGCACAGTTTTGCGTTATATGTTAACTTATAAGCGATTGTTAGATTTAATCAGTGTTATTTACTGCAATGTCAGAACCAGAACAAATGTAGATGTTACGTACCAGTTCAGATGACATTATGTTGGTCATACTTCCAAAAAGAATAATCTGTGATTCTGAATGCCAGTATCCACAACGGCACGGTGACTGACAGCTGAACACTATCCTCAAACATTGTGTTCATCCACGCTGTGTCGTGTTAGAACTACAACTCGCGTAGAGTTAATAACTTAGCGAATAACTGCAATTGCAGATTCTGAACAGAGATGGTGACAAATAGGAAAAACTGCGGACTACAGCTTTAATGTTTCTTTAATTAATGAATATAAAGTTCAGAATAACATGATTTAAGCAGTTTAATGCATCCTTGCTGAATAACAAAAAAAACATGCTGACCTCCAGTTTGAACAGTAGTGTATTTATTGGGCATGGTGATGTATATAATGGGAAACATAGGGAATATGTTGGCAGTGTTCACTTCATAGACAGTAGTGTGAAGTACAGTCTATATTATGGGTGGTGTAAGTAGGGATGCACCGATACCACTTTTTGGAAAACGAGTACGAGTACGAGTACTTGCATTTCAGTACTCGCCAATTTAGACCGAGTACTTAATAAAAAACATGATTTAAAATCAGTTTTAACTATTTTTCCAATTTATTTAATTATATTTTATTTCATTTTATATATATATATATATATATATATATATATATATATATATATATATATATATATATCTTTTTTTCTTTCTTTTTTTTCCAAATAGTTAAATATAAAAAAAATTCAATTCAATGACTATTATTTATGATGGTACATTTATGAAAGCATTGAAGGCTACATGCTGTTTATACGAAAATATTGATGATATTGAGAAATATTGCTTATAAAAAATCAAGAGAAAAAGCAACCTTATGCACACATTATTAGTAGTAGCAATTTTGATTAATAGAGACGTAGTTAAATCTATTGTACAGTAGCCTAATATAATTATTTCTGTCAATTTCTTACCAAACTTTTATTTTGACGGGTTGCCGTGAAGACCTTTGAGTTTCTGTGCGTGTCTGATACATAGACACTGGGCGTTTCTCAATGTCAAAGGGAAGTATCCTTGACATTGAGAAACACCTAGTAAAAGAAAATGATATGACGATCGTTTTTCTCAAATGAAACGGTAAAATACCTACCGTTACTCATGAAGTGACTCTCGGAGATGAAATCATGAATCATGTCATCATATCGTGAGGCAGCAGAGACGGAGAACAGCGCGAGCGTCACTCGAGCTTCAGTGTGTGTGAGAGGTAGCTAACGTTAAATGAAACCGCGCGTCTGCACTGTTCATTCACACAGAGACAAGCAGAACATGCAGGTTTTATATTTAAACAGTCGTTTTGCAGTTTAATATACACAGACACATCAGGCAGCGCCGCCGGTCGCCATGTCTCAGCGCTTTCATGATGATGACGCAACTTCACGCCCTTCGTGCATGCATGTGCAAACGGAACTGGGTTTGATCAGGTATTCGGTACCACCGGGACTTGGTACCGTGACGTCTACATTTTTTCAGTACCGACTTGGTCCACGCGGCTGACAGGTCTCGTCTCGCCTTCTCCCCGCTCTGAGCTGCAGCCGGGGCCTGGGGGCGGGCACTCGGCGCCTGTGGTTAACCCATTTCTCAGACCGTGGTATCGAGCTCCCGGTATCGGGGGACTTTTAACGAGTACGAGTACTTTAAAAAATGTGGTATTGAGGCTTCGATACCCGATATCCGGTATCGGTATCGGTGCATCCCTAGGTGTAAGGAATGTTTATGGAGTGAGCCACTGCCACCCCTATGTGTACTTTTATGTATTGTAGGAGTGTGTGGTTTATTTTGGGCTGTGCCATGCTCCACTGGTCGGGGCTGTCGGAGGCACATGGATGGCAATGCTGACTCAAGCTTTTCTCTTTCTGTTGGTCTGTCCGTGATCTGATGATGGAAGGCATTCCTCACATTCCTTTATACACACACACACACAAACAATATTCATGTGTTTGTGTATACTGAATGCTCAAGTCAGCAGTATGTGGACTGACTGCACTCAGCTTTATGACTGCAGTGAATAGCTTCATATTCATGATATATCACATCAATGCCACAACTGAGAGTTTAAGCAGACCCTGTTTACACAGTCCTTGTTTCATTGCTGTAACACCATAAACCTGTGGATTCTCAGTTATTACACGCCTGTTTCACTTCACCTTGAACTCAGGCAATTTAACAGACACAAGAGCCAGTGTTTTGAGCCATAGGTAACTGAATTGCCAAGTCATCGTTTGGGTTTTGACCTCCCATGTTGCTTTTTTATCACATGATCAAGTCACCTTTATTTATATAGCTCTTGATAAAATACAGATTTCAAAACAGCTGCAGTGATAAACAGGAAAATTACTTAATCAGATGCAAACAGTAATTCAATTCTGCTGTAAAGCAGCTCTAAAAAGAAAATAGAGATATTATTTAGATCAAGTCAGTTTAGTGTTGAACTGAGTAAAGTTCGATTATGAAATGAGTTCAATTCAGCTATAAGCAGCTCTGCTGAAGACAATAGTGTCATTTTTCAGCTTGAGTCAGTTCTGTGTTGATTCAATTCAGTTCAAAACACTGTCGATGTTGCAAAATTCATAAATTTAGAAACAAGGTTGAATCAAACATAACTGTAAAACAGCTCTGCAGAAATCTATGTCATCATCCAGCTCAATTCAGTTCAAATTTTCAGTTCAAAAATCCTTTTTTGGAAAAGGTTTGAAAACTATTTACTTATTTATTTCTTGAAGTTGTAAATAAAACAATATTATTGGAGTATTTTTAATAGAAAATACTAATTCAGTCTTTCTACTTCAAAATTTGACATTTAATTCAATGTGTTAAATGTGTTGACTTGGACAATTCTTTGTAATATGTGAAATTTACTAGCAATTTCTGTGTTTCTTCATAAATCCTACACCGTTTTTGTTAGTTGCACGTTGAGTAACAGGTGTGTGTGTGTGAGAGGGGCTGGTGTGGTCATCCAGAGCGTGTGTGTCTCTCAGTGGTCAGTTAGTTGGTCAGCAGGGTTTCAGCAGCAGTATGTTGTGTGCTGTGGCAGAGCGCTGGGGATTTCTAACAAAATGCTGAGAGTAGAAAAAGCCAAAACCACCCGCTATCCAGCCATTGAGGTCAGAATGCCAATTCAAATCATTCTTCTTCATTTTTCTTGTAGTTGAACCTGCATTCGCACCTGTCCCTCACCAAGAGGGACACGAAAACACTGATAGTGTCATAGGTTTCAATGGCATTAGTTTAATCTGCAGTAGTAGCTGTTTAAGTTTATTGTGTGAGTTTTAGCTACATGTGTTTAAGTGTGTCTGCTTCAGAAGTCATGCAGTCTCGTGGTATTTGTTGTTTCGGCTCAAGCTGCTGTTCTGGAGTTCTTAAATGAGTAGGTCACCCGAAAATCTGTTTACTCATCCTCATATTTTTTTTTCAAATCTGTGTGAAGGACAAATACTCTCATAATATGTTCTTATGGGGGGGTGTTCACACTGAACTGATCCCACTGAGCTACTTTTCCATTGTTTTTGTATGTAAACACAACAGACGGAAATTGTCCATTACGCCCACCTCTTCGCGTTTTTTTTTGTTTTTTTTTTTTGTTTGTTTTTTTGCAGCTGCACGTACAGTATAAAAACGTGGTGCTCAAGTTAAAAGAAATTCAACTTTTAAAAATCAATAGTCCTACATTTTTTAAAATGTATTTTTATTCAACTAAACTGCGTCTCGCCTTTTTGAACCACAAAAAATACAAGATCTGTGTCTATGTCCCCTTAATGTGTTTTGTACTGTAACTGAACACAAAGTGCCACGATTTCAAAAATCCACAAGGGCAAAATATATTCGAGACCTTTTCTTCTGGGGATTGACTGGTGACATTTATATTGTTTCATTCTTTTGAAAAAAATCAAGGACATCAATAAACAAACATCTCCTGGTGTGTTCCACGTGAGAAGGAAAGTCATATAGGGTAGAAACGGTAAGACTGTGACAATGATGTCAGAATTTCTATTTTTTTATTATTTATTATTATCATTTATGATATAATTACACTATTGTTCTTATATAATTTGAGAGAGATTATCCTCTAATGAGTCAAGATTCTACTCTGGCATTGTAAATCGTAAAACCGCTAATTTGTAAATCGCTTTGGGATAAAAGTGTCTGCTAAATGAAGAAATGTAAATGCAAACGTATAGTGTTCTCAAGCTTTTTATGTCGATAAGTAAAATGCTAAGTTTTTTCAGTTTTTTCTTTTTTGTATGAACTCTTTCCTCCACTAACTAAATGTTTATCTCTGAGGCTGTGTAGAATAACTCTGCTCAGTGTGTTTGTTTGTGTGTCAGCACACAGCGGCTTCACGTGTCACATGACTAACAGAGTCGGACAAAGAGAACACAGCTCATGACAATGGCTTCAGTGACAGCAGCACACATACAGGTCATGTTTGTAGGATTTGAGTGGGGCTGCTTTACTCCTACTCTCTGTGCACATGTATGGAATTGTTTTTATTGTTAACAGAACATATTTTGTGAAAATGGCATCTTTGACCATCAGATACTGTATTTGTGCAACAATAATGCAAGTTTGAGAGTGGTAAAAATTGGTCTTATTTATGAATACAAGTTTTCTGCACAGAAAATGTTTTCACACATCTCATTTCACGCATTAAACAACATATAGACCTTATGCACCAGAGAAACGTGGGCGCCGTCATGCTTTAGAATATTGTCTTTGAACTTCCGGTTTCGCAGTCGCGTCTGTATATTTCTATGGCATCGCTGTCGGAGGAGTAATTCGCTGGTGAAGTGGATTTACTCATATGTAGAGTTAACAAAAGTTATCATGAGCATTGTAATGTTTATCATAAGCATTGTAAAGCAGATGTCTTAACAAATGTCGACCGGGAAATTTTTTACGGAGCAGTTCATTCATACCTATGCCCGAGTCAATATCGAAGTACAGACCGGAAGGCAAAGGACAACGAGCGCAGCACTGAAAAGGGGCGGGGCTACATAAGGTCTATAGAAGAAGTGAATATTTTATCTTATATTATATAAGTGTTTGTGTATGTGTGTGTATGCTGTTTAAACTTTTGAGGTGTTGTTAAGATGTTCAAAAGTTTGAGATTTTTTAGATGTTTTTGAAAGAAATCTCTAATGCTCACCAATTTATTTGATCAAAAATACAGGTGAAAATTGTAAATATTAATATAATTTAAAATAGCTGATTTTCTGTTAATATATTGTCAAATGTAATTTAATCCTGTGATGGTAAAGCTGACTTTCCATCATTACTCCGGTCTTCAGTGTCACATGATACTTCAGAAATCATTTTAATATACTGATTTGCTGCTCAGGAAACATTTATTATTATTATCAATGTTGAAAATAGTTGTGCTGCTTATTTTTTTTTTTGGTAACACTTTATTTCGATAGTCCACTTTAGACATTCTACTAACTATAAGTAACTTTTCAACTACATGTCAACTATCTATCATTAGAGTATCAGTAGACTGTCAGCTTAATATATGCTAATACTTTATTTTGTTGGTCCCCAACAGACATTCAACTGACTATAAGTAACTTGGCAACTACAAGTAAACTTATTCTCCTAACCTGAACCCTAACACCTAACCATAACCTAACAGTCTACTGACAGTCTACTACAGCCTATCAAAATACTAATACTCTAATGAGAGTTACTTGACATGTAGTTGAAAAGTTACTTATAATTCAGTAGAACGTCTAAAGTGACTATTGAAATAAACTGTAACCTTTTTTTTTGGAAACCATGATGTGTATATACTATATACTATTATATATATATATATAATATATATATATATATATATATATATATATATATATATATATATATATATATATATATGATGATATATATAATGTATATATATATATATATATATATGATGATATATAGTGTGTATATGTTATGTTATGTTAGGAATGAAAAAAGTTCACTATTTCAGAGAGCAAAGTAAACCTGTGAGACTCAATGAGTGTAAAGCTCGTAACAGCAGCAGAACATTAGCTGTTAAGGTGAGTGATGTGTTGCCCGTAGGTAACCCTGGCAACACGACTCATCTTTGAAAATTAAGAGGAGCTAAATTATGGTCATGAATCAGGAATGTCTCTGCACATGTGTGTAGTGCACTACACACAACACACACATACAGATAGAGCCATGGAATCGGCCTAATACAACCAATGCATCACATTTTTTCCCATGAGGAGTTAATATAAAATGTAGTTTGTTATTTATGAATCTGGCTATTTAACAGCCCAAAGGAACACACACAACACCAATGAGGTTAATTGTACAATCATTCACACTGTGTCTCTAAATTATCTGTAAGACGTGTGTAATTTACTTGCATCGATCATGTAAGAATTTTTCAGGAAACTCTTTGTGGTGTATTAATATATATTTTTTTTTAAAAGGTCAATGCATGTTTTATCATAACAGTAAACAGTAGGGCTGTGCTCAAAATATCGATACAGCGATATATCGTCATGAACTCCTGCCGATGCGCGTATCGATACTGTTGTGCTTTTTGAATGAAGCCAATTCAGGCAGGGCTTGGAATTTCGTCGCGGGTATTGCGCATAATTATTATTATTTACATACATTGCAAACATTGATTCACTTAAGCTTTTATTTTGTATTATAAAATCAAATCAGTAGTTTGAAAACGTGAGACACAATTTCAGGAACAGCACGAGTTCAATGGTGCTGCGTCTGCTCTCTCGTCTCTCAAACGGCTGCTCAAGGCAAGCATCCAGCGCTGCTGCAGCCGGTGAAACTACACGCTCGCGTTTAGGAGTCGGGACATGAGGGAATATTCACTTGCTTAATCGGGTCAGCATTGCATCGTGACTAAAGTTTACCATTTGCGCGTCTTTAAGTCTTACCGGTTTAAATATTCAAATGACTTTAAACTGTTCAGTACTTGCGCGCTCTCTGAGAGTTCGCTGCATGCATTTAGACTAGAGTCAGCCGCCTCACACACAGCTCATGTGATTATATCGCTTTAACGGACTAAAACACGCAAAATTATGTTAAATTTCGGTCTTGGTAAGTATCCTCTAAACACAGTTGGTTAATATTGGTTATAAGCATTAGCGTTTTGAGATATTCTGCCGTCACTCTCTTCTCTTTACCTTGAGCATGTCAATCAATTGAAGTTTCTGCATAAAAATCTGAAAATGTAATCATTTAAAATGATTTCAACATAGAAGAAATGACTTTGTTTGGTGCACATTTGAACACTTAAGACCAAATTGCTGAATACTACGTGTTGAGAAAACTATGTTAAAATTAAGTTGTTACCGTTTTTGCTTTTATGGATTGTTTAGTCATTGAGCAGTGTAGACATGCTTCAGTGTCACTATAATTGTCATTTCAGATATTGAGGCAGACTTTAAGGAAGAGCCATTCTCAGCATTTTTATTTAACTAATTTTTTTATGACAAAAAATAAATTGTTTTTCAGTTATCACAACTGTTGTAGCACTGTTACTAAACTCAGCTCAAAATAAATTCCAAATTGATCTGTATCGTGATACGTACTCGTATCGATGGCTTTAGTATCGTGATGCATATCGTATCGTGACATTGTTGGTGATACACAGCCCTAGTAAACAGTTAGATAACACATTTGATTGTCATGCACACTGTCATTTCACATCATCATATAGGCTTAATACTTTTTTTCAATAAGGATGAATTAATTGATCAAACGTGGCAATAAAGACTTTTACATTGTTGCAAAAAGGTTCTATTTGACATAAATGGTGTTTAAATAAATTCTGTCCTTGTTCTTTGCTTTTTCTGTGCCTTTCCATCCTTCTCACTGTCTCTTCATGCTTTCCATTTACCCTTTTCCTTCACTTCTTCTGTCTCTTGTGCATGGCTCTATCATGTTCCTGCATATTTTATACGGACACACATTTAAACCCCAAAACAGTGGGCTAGGGTCTTAAATAATATACAATAAACCTCTGCCTTAAAGTGGCATCTTTTTCTATGATAGCAGGGTTTATAGAGAGGAAACAGTGAATATGACTTCTATGGCCAGAATGGTTGCAGCCCAGCTCTGTGTGGGTCACTTAGTTTAGTGGTGTGGCAAAAATTGCCCTGCAGACACTGACACTGCCCTAACCCAGATTCAATGGTACGTAAAGTACAACACAGCCGGGCTCTGGGGGAAGGGAACTACATCTGTGCTCTCCACCAGAACTTGCATTCAAAGTGTTTTGCAATAATGCACTGTTCACAGACTAGCGACAAGAATATACTGTAGTACATTTGTTTGGGATGGTGGTGTCAGTACAAATCCCTGTGCCATTTTGCACTGCATTTTCTGTTTTTTTTTTTAATTTATATATATATATATATATATTTATAGTGGCACATATAGAGGGTATGCGCATGACGTCACCGTTGGCTGGAGTGTCTGCAGTTACTCACAGTGAGTGGCAAAAAGACTGAGCGGCTGTATATGTTTTTATCGTGAATGCTGCGACAAACACAACACATGTAAAGTGGGAAAAAGCTTTGCGATTGACTGTACAACTAGATTTGACAAAAAATCGGAGGTATATTTTTACAGACTGCTATAGAAAGAGGAGCAAATTCACAGAAACAACTGGACTCCAGTCAGCAAAAGGTGGATCTGCAGTTATCATTTTGTAAATATGCTGAATTTACATTAGGTGTAACCCATATATTTTGTATTGTTAGATATATTAACAACTCATAAATTAAATATTTATCATTGCATATTCTGCATTATTGGATGTTTTTTTTAATAAACACTCACCAAAAAAAAAAACTGTAAAGTTTTAGGGCTGGACGATATGATAATATATAGGTCATATATAACACTGATATAAGTGATCACCTGGATTTAGACCTACCTATATTGTATTTATATAAAGCGTTCACAGGCAAATTTGCTTTAGCCTATGTTCAGGTCTTGCTTTTATTTCCCCGGTGTCAGAAATCAGGCAAACATAAATGTCAGGCAACACGATTCCTGGCTGCATGTCAATATCCATGGATCACTGGATCTTTAGTAAGTTGTAAAGAACACTATATTGAGTCCAACATTTAGTTTAAATTGATAAAATTGTTCGTTTTAGTCGCATTTTCGCAGTTTCCCCTATTAAATCCAGTCACGCAGCAGATCTTTTGCCACTCAGTCAGGCTGAGGGGGGTTGTTCCAACGGGAAAGTGACATCAATGCATTCCCTCTATTGATTTGTAAATAACCTGTATCGGGTTCACTGGTTAGTAAATGTTGTTTGCTATTATTTGCTTTGTTTTTTTGATTGTGAAACTGAGTGCATCAGTCCAGGTCGGATTCGTTTTCCCTACAGAAAAGCGGATTTTACTCTGAGCTTTCAGGTTATTAATCAATGGTTAATATTTCATTTAAGTGTGTGTATATACAGTTGTAATCAAAATTATTCAACCCGGAAAAATAGAATAAATAAAAAAATCAGGTTTATTGGGAAAATGTACAGACTTTCAGCTGTTTGCATGAAACAAATAAGAGCATAAGTAATTGAAATAGCTCTACACAACAAATTTCAAGTGGATCCCCAAATTGACCTTTTAATGACTTCCCAGACTTAAAATTAATCAAAAGAATCCCCCACAAAAGCACACATCTGAAAAACTAATCAAGGGCTTCATTAGTTGCACCAGTGTGTTTGAGCTAAACACATGAAAATTTTGAACTGGCTAGGTTTGTTGAGTGTCATATTTGACTGCATTATAGAAATATAGATATAGTCAAAAGAATGGTCAAAAATGTTAAGAGAAGATACCATCTCCTTTCACAAACAAGGAACAGGATACAAGAGATAGCGAAGTCCCGGAAATGACGTTACGAAAGAGAGCTATCGACGGCTGCAAACAGATTTCTGAGAAGGCAGGTTTGGAGAAACCCAGACCTGCAAAAAGACTTGGTGACAACAGGCACTGAGGTTTCAGCTTGAATAGTATGGCACGTACTATCCTTGCAAGAACTAGGACGTACAGCACGCGCTGTTACAATCATGTCATTTTTGCCGCGTTCACCTTTGGGCTCATGCAGACACGACGAGTTTAAACAAGGCTTTACGCTTTAACCAGCTCAGCCACAGTAACAGCTCATATTTAGCCAGCTAAACTTTTACTACCCTGTTAGAAAAAATACATAGTTGCATAGTTTCATGTGGTTCTTCTCCCTCGCTGTATTATGGGTTTGCTATTTGGGGAGAAATGTGCTGGTTACAGTTTGTGAGAAAATCAGCTGATTACTATTCTTATATTAAATTATATATTAAAACCCTTGATCCTCACCTGACTATGGCTTTGTAAACTTTATCCATGATGATGTTTATAATGGACTGTGGTACAGAAACAGTAGCTGCGTTTACATGGTGCAATCAAATTAAATCAATCCAACCGATGATTCTGAATGTGGTGTTTACATGAATAATAAATAAATTAATCAGGCTGATGTGCGCGTTTATATGCCAGTGCAAGTGATTTTCGATAATTTATTACAAAATTCTTACATATTGTAACTTTAAATTCTTTAAAGCACCGGATAAAGCACTGGATTTTGTGTGTGTTTGAACCATTATTCTTGCGGTAGTTCAGTATATTACTATGACATCGCTGTCAAAAGAGTAATTAGCTGATGAAGTGGTTTGACTTATCGTAGACTTAACGAAAGTTATCATGAGAAGTGAAATTTGAAGTAGATGTCATAAACAAATATCAGTTGGTTGAAGATATCAAAATGACCGTTTCATTCATAAATACCATGCTTTTAAATAATTCATTTTTACTTATTAATCATACATTTGTGGTCTATATAAAGCATAACTGCAATGCTTGGGTCTGAATTCCTCATTATTATAGCTCCACAGGCCCCTTTTCTACCCCTTTTCTGATGTGCTTCTGTGAGCAAGTCGACTCAATGCGGCCCCTTTAAATAAAAAGGAGTTGCAGTCTTCCCCGCCTGCTTTCCAGGTCGCTGAGTTCACGGTCAGTTCAACTCTCAGGCGTTCGGCCATTATTGTAGTTTGATAAGAGATATGATTACTATAGCTTCAAAGAACATTTTTATTCACACGTTAACAAAATGTCAACAACGCAAGCCTTACATATTCGAGCCAGAGCGAGCGATTTGAAAAAGATGACTGCAGAACAACGTCTTCATATGGAGGCAGTGGTATGTAAGTTAACTATGTTGTGTTAGTGAAAGTCGACTATTTCTGATCTTACCACTAAAAATCTGTATTGATGATAAAATGATAACTTACGTTTAGAAAGCATCAGAAAACACAGAAGCTCATCAGACGAGGTTGATCAGCAAACCCTTCTGTATACTGGCTGAGGTTGTTGAAGTGGGGATCCTTGAAGTGCTTCAGGTCACTACATCCAACAACCGAACATTTTGACTTGCCCTCTCGTAACTTCTGCATCATTGAGCTTCTGACTACAAAATAGGAGCGAGAATAATAATGGCGGATTGCTCAAAGTGTTGGACCGGTCAGTCGATGTCCTTATTTGTCAGTTCCGCTGCAAATACTAGTGACGTGCTTGATAAAAAACGTCATAGACAACAGAAAAATCTGAACCGGTTGAAAAATATGACCAAAACAGAATATAATAGATATAAACGAAGCACCTGAAGAGAATAATTTCATATTTTCTGTACTTATAAACACTCTAAATCTACAACAAAATGCATTTAAGGGCTAAAAAAAATGGATTTTGCATGATATGTCCCCTTTAAGATCTTACCTTGCTGTGGAAATACAAACCGGAAGACCAGTGAAAAAGGGTTGCAACAGCTGAAACAGTCATAGAAAAGCCCTCATGTGGTTGTCAACACCAGTCTCTCTCATATTACTCACAGCCCTGCATTCTCTTTAGATCAGCTCCTGCCTGAGGGATGGTGCACACTCTCTGAATGCCAGCATGTGGCCTGGCATTGTAAAGCCTGAATGGGTGAGATCCCAATTTTGAAATGATGCCATAGCTTGGACGGTGATCCTCACATCTGCAGATCATCTCTAACTTTTATCCAGGCCAGAATCCAGAACAGCCAGTGTCCAAACAAGTGCAGTTCTGAAAACTGCACCGATGCATCCACATAGATGGGCATAAAAAATTGTCAGAACAATAGCTTTGTATTTATGTTCTCAGTCTTATATTGCTGCTTTTTGATTCCATCCATTTGGGTTGTAGGTTATTGTAATTGGTGTTTAAATTTAACGTCAGTTTGCTTTGTCAAAGTCCACTCCTCCTTGGCACAAACTAATTAAGAATTGAAAAAGTAATTCACATATTTTGTTGGAAATTTAAAAGGAATGTGTTACTTTACTAATTACTGATTACTTGTAATGAGTTACCACCCAATCTGCATATAGTGAATCAATTTTAAGCTTAATTAAAAACCTGTAAATCCACTTCTAACTCATTCAGAACCATATTGTTTTCAGAGGATTCCAGAAATGATTTCAAATGACCTTTTTTTCTAGAAGTAGATGTAGGCAATGAAAAAGATGCATGATGGGAATTTTTAAGCACTTGTGAGTTAAATGATGCCCACTTCCCAATTTCGACTGCACTTTCAATCTCATCGATGTTTGTTTGTGCTGTAATTGTCCTGAAATGTTAAGCAATAGGTTCATTTTGTAGTCTTGAAACGTTCATTGATTTTACAGTTTTGCCTCTTGTTGCTCGTAAAATGTTTCTATGCGTTTTACTCGAGGGCTGTTGTTATTACAGATTCCAGTCTGATGTATTTCATCATTTCATTGTGTTACACTAGACATTATTATTCTACATATGGCGGAAGTTGCTTTGTTGATGCAACAGAGCTGCTGTGAAGGTGTGCATGTGTGTACAGTATGTTTATTTCAGACTCTCGTTCTCAGATGAGTAGAAGTTTCCTTTAAAAGTAATGCATTTTAATTAGTGCAGTAAAATCAATTAATCACATTGAACATGAGTGTGTTTATACAATATATTTATGCTATATATATATATATATATATACACAGTATATATATATATACAGTATATATTATATACTTACTGTATATACTGTATATATGCTGTATATACTGTATATTAGGGGTGAGTTAATTCTTGTCTGATTTCCCGAATTCGAATTACGATTATTGAAGTCTCGAATTCGATTGCAGTCGATTTTTGATTATTAACGATTCTCGATTCACGATTATTGATTTTCCATTTTACAACAGTAAACAAAAATACACTAGACCAACATATGATTATGGCCACGTTTACACAAAGCCGGGTATTTAGCAAAACGAATATTTTCCCCTCTCCGTTTTCGAAAATAACATCGTTTACACACCCGCATGAATACGCCGTCAAAGCGCCATCTACTAACTATGCTAAACCTAAGGCGGCAGTGTCAGGGGTTAAAAGGTTGGGCCAGCATCATGCAAGCACAATAGCAGGAAAATACCTGGAATTGGACAGAGAGAAGAAAATTCAAAAGAACAGCATTTATCTGAGAAATAGAAAGCTTTTGTAAGATTCACATTTAAACAGTCATTCAAAAGTTTGGGAGCTGGGTAAGAATTTTACTTAAATTATTTGGGGAGAAGAGAAAAAGAAATCTATACTCTTCATTCATCAGGATAAACATTTAAATTAAGTTGATTCAAAAAGTTACAGTGAACACATTTATAATGTTACAGAATGCGATTATCTCGAATCTTTTGTGTGTGTGACTGTGCAGATACTTTTCTCCTTAAATGTACAAAGTAATGACCCATAAAGAATTAACGTATTTATTAGCATTTCCAAAGAACCAAGCAGGAAAATAAACGTGTTGCCTGAACTAGCAGCATAACTTTAACTTACTTGTCATGCAGAGATTAATGTTATGACCAGCAGACCGTACAGCCAAGAGTGTTTTTACCTTCCTCTGGCTGGAAACGTGTTATTGCATATGGCTTGTCATATTTGTCGTGTTTCCGCCAGTTGCGTAAGTTCCTCTACAAAGCTTACAACTAGCATTGTATGGCTCTTGCCCAGTTCCTTTCCCCTTCAAACGTCAGAAGCCAAAATATTTCCACACACACGTCAGCTTTTAACCTAACAAGGAGGGTGTTTGAGAAAATACTCGACGCGCCATCACGCGTCTCATTGTTATGTGCACGCGTCACGCGGTTTCCGACAGTCACTGCACTTCCGTCTTCGGCGATTCCGAATCAATATTCCGTTATTATAAATATATATATATAATTTTTTTTTTTTTTTTTTTTTGGAAATCGATTTGGGATATTTGTGAATCGAATTTCAGGATCGTCACCACGTCCCGCATTGCGCGATGCATCGAAATGAGTGAGAACTTTTTCCCACCCCTACTGTATATCTGTATATATGCACACGCACACACACACACACACACACACACACACACACACACACACACACAAACATTATGTATGTGTGTGTGTGTGTGTGTGTGTGTGTGTGTGTGTGTGTTAGGGCTGTGCAAAAGTTAATTGCAATTAATCGGCATCCAAAATAAAAGTCCGTGCTTACATAATATATTTTTGTGTGTGCTGTATATAATTATTTGTATATATAAATACCTATGCATGCATGTATATATTGAAGAATTATTTGCGCTTAATTTGAATGTATATATAAAATACATAATCTATATTATATAAATATAAATATGTTTTATATGAATAACACATTTTCATAAATATATACATGCACGTGTGTGTGTTATTTTTATATAAACAACATATAATTATATACAGCACACACAAATATATTATGTAAACACAGACTTTTATTTTGGATGCGATTAATCACAATTAATTTTGCACAGCCCTAATATATATATATATATATATATATATATATATATATATATATATATATATATATATATATATAGGAAGGAAGACAACTGACAAATGACTAGAGCATCGAAAATCCCTCAATTGTTAAAAGGACAAGATATTGCAGCTGAAATTTTTATTACGATTATACTGTAGGACTGACCTTGAAATGCAGCCCATTCTCACACCCAAGGCATAGCCTAACTGACACCCGCATTTGACCATGCTTCAATATCTGACGCTTTAGGCACCCTTTAGTGTCAGTTAGATTACGCCCTAGGATCGCGTGTAACCCTACCCTACCCCAGACCTAAACCTACCCGCGTCATCTAAGTGACGCTTTCCTTTAGCGTCAGTTAGATGACGCCGTAGGATCGCGTCATGTAACTGATGCTAAAGGGCGCCTGAAAGCGTCAAATATTGAAGCATGGTCAAAGGTGACGCCTTGGGTGAGAATGTGTTGGAAAATGTTATGTCTACTGTAAATGCAGGTACACTCGCTTACTCGATCTCTCACAATACTCTAGCGTTAATGAACAATATCAATGAGATCAAACTGGTTGCTAAGGGTGTTACAGTGATACATACATTTGATTTAGGCCTACCTTTCTCACCTGGCTCCCCTGTAAAGTTCCTTTTATACCCAATGTGAAATGAATAATCCTCAGGCTGAAGGAAATGCAAATTTACACATATACACTGTATACAGTAGTGGCCACAGCTCAAATAAACCGTTCCACTGTGATGTTATTCTGGATTGTAAATAATTTATAAATATTTTTGCTTATTGGTATGGTTGAATTGGATCATCAACAAAGACATTGGTTAATAGAGCGAGATTAAATGCATAAAGAATATTTGTGTTATTTAACGCTAAAGTTATTATTTCTTCAACATGGGGACAAGAGAGCTGTCAGACAACAAAGTAACCTGACTTGAAAATGTAACTCAAATATTAATCAACAGCATTTACCACTGAAAATCATTCCCTGTGTATTATTTCAACTATAAGGTTGTTCTGAACTATTTTATAATCATGTGTGTGTTATATTTTCATGGCAACTTGACACAGAAAAGGCTATTTTAAAGTGATTTAAAGTGATTTTTTTCCCCTTTCACACTAGTTGTTTGGCATGAAAGGCACCATGTATACATGTATACAGTTGCTCTCCAATTCCCACCATAACCATCACATGGTTTTATGTGCCATTATTGCTAGTAAAAACAAACCCATCATGCGACATTTGCAGACTTGCAATTTTCATTATCCGTAATATTGCTGAACCACCGTTAAGATGTGAGCCATCCAGCTAACATAATTGAGTCAGATTTCATTGCAAGAGAGGCAGTATTTGTACTCTAGCTGAAAGCCTGTAGAAATATTAATCAGTATGTTGGGGGGGGGGGAAAGAAAAAGACAGAGAGAAGCCGAGAACTGTAATATATTATATTATGATTTGTTCTTCTCATAGTAGAAAAGCTGTTTTTGGTTTTCCACCACCCAATGAGATTATCCACATTAAATAACCACTAGAGGTTTTACGCTCGAACTAACACACAAACACACAACTCTCTCTCTATCGCTCTCTTAGCCAAAAATGATTTTGTTTCCCATCTCCATAACAACAGCCTGAGTGGCTGAGAGTTGAGAGAGAACAGAGAGAGTGAGTTTGTAATATTCACCGCATGGATAGGCGGAGCTGTGGAGAGCATGTGTGAGTGTGAGTGTGTGAGAGACGGAGATGCTCAGATGGTAGTGTGCCGGGGTGGAATCAGGGCGGTGTGATGCACATCAGAGTAGATGAAGACGCAGGAGATCAGCTAACCGCCACACATGGTGAGAAACCCACGCCTTTTACTTGCATTTGGCTGGGGACAGGTGTGAGGAGAGTGTGTTTGGCCGGCCTTGAATCTTCTTAGGGTTTTATGTAACAGGCTGCAAGACTAGAGATGGTGAGAGAGAGTTACATACTGTCATACTGTTGCGCTCAGCAGCACATGCTAGACTTCAGAAATTGAGAGAAAAGTCTCTTCGTTTTTTTTTTCTTTTTGTCTAAGAGTAAAAGTTATGTCTCAGTTGCATTTAATATTTGCATTTTTTTATTATTATTAAATAGCATTTTGACTTCTGGAGTAGCATTTACATTACACTATGAAACAAGAAACCAATACTTGAGTATTTTGAATGTTTTAATTAGCATACTGTTTATTAAAGCTACATCAAAGTCTAATCAATTTTTAAATAATACAGTACATTGCTTAAATATTTTAACTGTATTCATGTTTTTTGTTTTTATTACTAACCGTTATTTGACTTTTATAATTAATAGGCGTAATAGGACTAATCAGTTATAAAGTTATCTTATATTAATCCAAATTTGTTTACTTTGTAATTAGTCCACTAGTTTGTAAGTATTTCCACTAGTTTGACCCTTTCAGACCAGCTCTGTGGAACAGATGTGAACAGGTATTATTTTATTGAATAGGCAGGTATTATTATTCGATTGTGTGTAATCAGCCAATCACAGAGACGTGGAGGCACTGCTTCCTCTCACATGACGTTTTGTTTGTATTTGTTCTGTTTGCACACATTTGTTGTGTACGATCCTCCTCACAGGACCGTACAATACAGAGGAAAGTCATACAGGCTTTCATTTTTAGGTGAGGTATCCATTTTTGGCCATACAAAAATGTGTGTAATTTATAAAGTTGTTTAAATTATCCATTAAACAGTGGTCTTTTGCCTAAGACTTTTACCCTTTTTGTTGATTGTGTTTTGTTTTGTTGGTTTGTAGTTTATTGGGGGAGTTTTGTGTGAAAGAAAACCAGAAATTTGATTTTCTCTTTGATTTTCCTCTTTTGAAGACTCGGAAGACTTGGACATGTTGTTGATGCATTTTTAAAATTTATGTTATATGATTTTAAACAAAGGATTCAGAGTCTAAATGTTGCATCAACAGATTGTATAATGTATTTATTAAGATTGTATGTCTCCAAAAAGCTCAAATTAAGTCTTTCCTGTAGAGGACTGTGGAGCTTTATTCCATCTCTGTTTCTTCCGCTTGGGAAAACTCGTCTGTTTTTGCTTTTATCCTTCTTTTGCATTATTCAACTTGCCTCACATCTCTCTCTCCTCTCTTTTTCTCTCATTCCCTCAGGCTAACTTGAAGAAGTTTATGGAGTATGTTCAGCAAAGGAACGTTGAGAAAGTGTCAAAGTTTCTGGAGAAAGGGCTTGACCCAAACTTCCACGACCCAGAGACCGGAGGTAAGTGACACCACCTTTACTCAAAAGTCCAGTTTAATTAACATCATACAATTCAGTTGTGTGTGTGCGTTTGTGTGTTCTTGTTCATATGGTTAATGAGGACACAAATGTGTATAATGACAGGGGTTTTACAATATACATTACAACACGTACTGTATCCTAGTACAGCAAATGACTTGAAAAAACATGACTTGGTGGTGTTTTTTTAAAAGGTGAAAATACCAAATGTGTTCCATGATGAGTTAGTTTTAAGGGTAGGGTTAGTGTAAGAGGATAAAATATACAGTATAAAACCATTACAATTATGGAGAGTCCCAGTAAACCTTGTAAATCCAGTAAAGTGTGTGTACTGTATGCGCCTGAGCCTGCATATTGACTTTGCTCACTACTATTAAATTGGTGCCATGACCCGATCTCTTAGTGTTTATCTCTTGGCTCTGGGTCAGCCAACAGCTGAATTTAAACTGGATAGTGGGTATCCATTTCAAGTGTATTTCAGTAATTCTTCAGTTAGGTTATCATTTTGGTCCCCTTGAGTCTGAATCCGAATGTTGCTTTATTAGCGTTTATCCCAAACCTAATTAATTAATAACTACTAGCTAACTTGTATTAACATTATTAAAACTACTCCAAATCTAAAAGAAAAAATGTCAGTAGCTTCACACATCATATAAAAAAGGCAATCCATTTTGCAAAATCTACTTGAAGGTTGATCAAGACCAAGAATAGATCTAATTCGCCTTTGGCTAAGCCACACCCTAGAATGTAGATTGACCAATCACAGCGCAGCCAAGAACGAGCTCCCACAGAGGTCCGACACTTTTTCACAGAGCTCCATTGACTTTCAACACAGGCGTCTCATATTTTTGATCTCGGCAGGCAATTACCGTCGTAGTTTTATCAAAAATATGGTTAAATGTTGTGCCTGGGGCATTTGTAACACAGATACGCGTTTCCCAGAGAGGTTGGAGGGGGTGTCCGTTATTTTTTTCCCTTTCCCAAAACTGAAGTTAAATCCTGACAAGAGTCATTTTTGGATTAAACTGTGTGGACGTTCTCAGTCAGCTAAACCCCTCAAAGATCAACAAGCATATCTTTTTTTTGCTTCTAACCTTACTGTGAAGTTATACTAGTTAGACCGTTTTATAATGTTTTAGGTTATGATTTCGGTTCTCATGCCGGTTGTTGATACGCTAGCACACACTGCTAATAAATACAACGTTATACTCGTGTAGGTCCGTTTGCTTTGTAATAATGATTATAAAAGTGAATAGAGACCTACCCAGCTTTGCATTAACAGTGTTTCTCCCTGATATAGAGGGAATGCATTGACGTCACTTTCCCGCCGGAACAACCCCCCTCAGCCTGACTGAGTGGCAAAACATCTGCTGTGTGACTGTTTTTAAAAGGGGAAACTGCGAAAATGCGACTAAAACGAACAATTATATCAATTTAAACTAAATGTTGGACTCAATATAGTGTTCCTTACAACTAGTGTTGTCAAAATATTGGTACTTCGGTACCAAGTCGGTACTAAAAAAATTTAAACGTCACGGTACCAGTCCCGGTGGTCCCGATATCCCGAGTCAAACCGCGGATCTGGATGCGCTTGCATGCACGATGGGCGTGAAGTTGCGTCCTCTTCATGAAAGCAGCGGCGCTGCTGATGTGGTTTCTGTGTCATATCAAACAGCAAAACGACTATTAAATATAGAACCCTGCATGTTGCGCTTGTGTCTGTGAATGAACGGCGCAAAGTGACGCTTTCATTGAACGCTACCTCACACACACACTGAAGCACGAGTGACGCTCGCGCTGTTTCAGTCTCTGCTGCCTCAGCGATATGATGACATGATTCATGATCAATTCATCTCCGAGAGTCACTTCATGCGCATTGTACCGTTTAAATATGAACCCTGCATGTTCTTGTCTTCCATGTGAATCGGCGGCAGAGTCAGACGCGCGGTTTCATGTAACTCTCTCACACACACACACAAACACTGAAGCAAGAGTGACGCTCGCGCTGTTTTCAGTCTCTGCTGCCCAGGCTGGACTGGGACAAAGAAATCGGCCCGGGCATTTTGGCCGAGACTGGCCCACTACGTACATATCAACATAAACACAACCGAACTGTGTACGCCCTTGAATATGTATATCAACAACTCCTTGAATCCCACCAATGCCATGTAATGAGTGAGATGAAATAAACTAAGTGTAAAATACAATTCTCCAATTGGATTGGCAATACCAATCTTTCTCACCAGATATTTTAATAGTAACCTTTGTCTCTCTAGGGGGTTGGGGGCATGCTCCCCCGTAAGAAATCTTGTGCTTTTAATGTTAAATTCTATCAATACTGGTGCACTTTGAGAAGTTCAGAATTAAGAGCTCTAACCCGATTTCAGTGTACAATTGAACAAAGAAAAACTCAGAAACACTTTTAGTTGGGATATTGTTGTCTGTCTACATTACATACTACATAATTAATCATAGTTATAATATTAATGACAGTAACAGCCATATATTGTAAAACACATGCACTGAAAAATAAAAGCAACTTTCATAATTAGCTTGGAACTAATTTCTTTTAACTTGAAAGAGATATAAACACATTATCTTTATTTGATGGAAACGGCATTGGCCAGCTTTTTTGCTTTGGTGGGAAATATGGTTTACAAACGGGTCTCATACTCTCATTATAATTCTAGTAAAATGCGTGTAATCGTCAAATATGCAGATGTGGAAATAATGCGTAACTGGGTGGGTTCACTTCTAACACTCTGTCCTGTGTTCTGAAAGTAGCCTATAGTTCTGCTTACCACAGTTCTCTACACTCACTAATGTCTCTCCTGATCCTCCTCGCTCCTCATCAGAAACTGAAGGCAGTTTCTTTTTTCACGCCATATCCCTGCACATATTCCTTGCGTTTCTTCTCCATCGCTCTATTTTGACAGATTCACTGCACGCTCGCTAAGCCCAGAGGGAGAGGTGATTAAAGATGTGATTGGACCAGCCCAGTGTCAATCAAGAAAATAACCAATGGGCCGCTGATCTCCATGTTTCATGGGCCGCTCTTTAAAAAAGAAAAATCCCACGCTGACTTTTTTTTCCGATGCGTTACAAACGCACAAGGATCCCCAGCGCCGCGGCCGCTAAACTTGAACGTAATGGGCCGCTGATATCAGTTGTATGGGCCATTAAAAAAAAAAAAAAAAAAAGTTTGAGATGTCTGAGCCCAGAGAGCACGTCGGCCCACGGCAAATGCAAATGCCCGATGGCCAGTGCCAGCACTGCTGCTGCCTCACGATATGATGACATGATTCATGATTCCATCTCTGAGAGTCACTTCATGAGACATTTTACCGTTTCAAACTATCGTCAGTATCCATCAGGTCATATCATATCATATATCATACACGCACAGAAAGTCAAAGGTCTCTATGGCAACCCATCAAAATAAAAGTTTGCGATTTAACTTAACGAAATTGACAGAAATAATTATCTTAGGCTACTGTACAATATATTAACTACATCTTCATTCATTAAAAATACTACTGTAGCCTAAATCCACTGAATGCTGTATTTTTCACTTGATTTTTATTTATAAGCAATATTTCTCAGTATCAATATTTTCGTTTAAACAGCATGTAGCCTTCAATGCTTTCATAAATGTATACCATCATAAATAATAAAGTGATGCAATTTAATTTAATATATTTTTTTCAAGTAGTTAAATAAAATAAAATAAAAAACTAATTTTACTGTGGTTACCGATATTGGTACCAAGAACCGTGACATTTTAATGGTACTCGGTACGACTACTGGAATTTTGGTACCGTGACATCCCTACTTACAACTTACTAAAGATCCAGTGGTCCATGGATATTGACATGCAGCCAGTAATCGTGTTGCCTGACATTTATGTTTGCCTGATTTCGACGCCGGGGAAATAAAAGCAATATAGACGTAAACATAAAGCAAATTTGCCTGTGAACGCTTTATATAAATACAATATAGGTAGGTCTAAATCCGGGTGAACACTTATATCAGTGTTATAGCTATATAGCCTATATATCATCATATTGTCCAGCCCTAAGGGGGGGTTGGGGGGGAATTCAGATGTGAATTCCAGACATGTGATAAATGTTTTTAAGTTCAAGTTGTTAGAAATGCCCTTAATTGAAGAATTACTGTACATGTATTCAGTAATCATTTTCACTCTATCATTTGCCAAAGAATTAAATGTCAGCTGGTTTTCATCATGGTCTCTTTGAAAACCTAAACTTTGAGAAGTTAAATATTCTAATTTCAGTTTTCTATTAGAGTGAATGAAATGTAAGAAAGAAAGAAAGAAAGCAAGAAAGAAAGGAAGATAGAAAGAAAGATTGTTCTACTTGAATGAATATGGTGCAATCAAGTTTGACCTCTCCCACTGTATGCTGGGGAGATAAGATCACCTTTTATGCAAATGCCCTCATACGTATTCATATTTATTCATGCGTTTGTTTGGAACTGATTAGGACTGACCTCTGGCCACGTGTGATGGACAGAAATGGAAGAGTTTGTGTTTGTATACACCCGTGTATTGTTACAGAAAGAGCAGCCTTGACCTCCAGGTTGTGCAGCATTTCAAAATCGGTGTAAAGCTGTCTGGAGACAGAAGCTGAACAATTTCACCACGGTTCATCCTTGAACTTTGAAAGAAACGAAAAGACCGGAAGAGAAAGATGGTTGGCCCAAACTGTTTAAGGCCATTAAGCTCCAAAAAGGACCATTTCAGTATTGACAGTCAAAGAGCAGCATGAACAGTCTTCGCAATGTTTCCTTAAGTATTTCATTGGAGTCAAGTTTCAAAAAAGGCATTTTTTCAACAGTTGCTTGTTTTGGCAGAATGTCCGTTGACGATGGCGTCGCAGCTCGAAGGCTGTGCAGGAGCTCATAAAGGTCCTAAGAGATGGAGGAGCTCACCTGGATTTCAGGACCAGAGACAGGCATAACTGCCCTTCACAAAGCAGTCCGCACCAAGAACCACACGGCACTTATTGTGAGTAACACACACACACACTCGTCCTGCCGACGGTGGGAGGGAACACAGGGTTCTCATACATACTTGAAAGAGAGATCAGAGGTGTATGTGTCTGTCCAGACATGAGTCATTGAGTGGCACAAAGATGAAAAGCTTTCATTGACACCAGGCTGTATAAAAGCTTGCTGTGTTTTATGATGATCAGAGCAGATCTATTGCTGTACACAACTGATGTGTCATCTGAAGTCCAACTGAAAGAGGCATCTCAATGTTGTTTTTATATGTCAGTGACATATTGATCACAACATTAAGATAACAATAGGAAGTTATTGGAAGCTCAGACCTTACACAAACCTTAAAAAACTTTACACAAACTGTAAGGTTTCAATCACATCAGCAATTTTTATATGTTGTATTCATAAACCTAATTCACAACCTTTTCTAAATTCACACAGTTATAATTACATAATTACAATAGGCTATTTGTTGGCCTAAACAATAGTTTATTTAGCTTGCAATGGTTTATTTAATTTTAGATGTTTCTGGAATCATTTAGTGCTTTATAATTGTTTTAAATTAATTTAACAATAGATTATATATATATATATATATATATATATATATATATATACATACACATATATTTTTTTTTTTTTTTTTGACAACATATACATTATGTCTACAAATACAGAAATGGTCTTAAATGCACTCACTGTAGTAAAACTTGTGACAACTAGCCCCAGTTATCACATATCCCGACTGTTTAAATCAGTTTGCCAACCATCATTCTTTTCCATGTCAGACATGTACATGTTTTTAAGATTGATGCTAAACCTCACCATTTTCCACCATTTTGCTGCTCATTAATTTTACTGTTTGAATCTATTCTTAATTCCATTAATGAAAACTATGAAGAAAAATGTTCGTTGACAACCTTTTTTTCCATTACTAAGACAAGATGATGACGACGGGACAACATCCATGTCATTAAAGAGTAACTGACTATATCAACATGCAATATAATTGACGAAACGAGACAGACTAAAATGTACTTTAAAGTAACACCAGGTAACTTTTGTTCTCGGGTCCCCCTACAGTTGGGAAACAGTGTTGTCCTTTACTACTGTCGTAAACTCTGTCATCCTACATGCACGTGCATTTGTTGACATCCAAGATAGCCCTGAATCACATTGCAGGTGTTCTGCTTGCTGTCGCGTGTGAAATGTCTTCATCCCAGGTACAGTGGCATATATTCCAGCATGTCATATGAATATCATTTCATGGGTTTTATTTTTTTTCTAACGACAAATGATTGCGATGCTCACGTTTACAAGCCAGCGTCATTATAGTAGCCTAGTCTATTGGTTACAGTTTTACTGAATCTATATGATACTTCAATGCAATGTGTGAGTGGTAGATAATAACCATATATCGTCAATATTATAATATCAAGCTACCAAAAATGCCATAATTTTACAAATCGATTTGCATTATAGCTTGAGGCAGGAAAAATAAACAAATATCACAGACATGTTTGGTATCCTAAAATATGATTTTGTACATCTTATATATTTACTTGCAAGAATTTATCCCCTACCAAACTTGTACACGCCGTTTAGACGATAGCTAACCATCAAAAACTAGAATAGCATTTACTAGCTACCAGATTGATAATTCGCTACTCTACTATCATTACTTGATTCATGAAGATAAACGGAGGGTAAGATAGCTTCCGTAACATAGTCAGGCAGACAAAAAAGTAGTAGTTTTTCTCCGCTGCTTCGGCCATGACTATAACATTTGGCTCGCACATCCGTTTTAAGGAAGTGGGGTGGTGGTGGAAGTGACGTATATGCTGTAAAGCAGTCGAATTTTGTAGTTCTCTTTGTTCGACGGTTAGTACCCGAAACAGGAAGTTTAAAAGTACGATTAAAAACGCTACAGACCCCGTCAGGCTATGGCAGACGTGTCATTTAACCTATTGTAAGTCGATGAACCATCACAAGAGACTTGGAAATATATTTTGAAGGTTGAAAAGTTACCTGGTGTTCCTTTAAAAAATAAAACTTTACCAAAATCAATCTTCATTTTTGAGGAGACAAAATATTACAGACTGTATTTTAATAGGCCTCCATGAGCCTTTCATGTTTATGGTCGCCAGATGTGGTCAAAAGTTTAAATTGCCCAATCAGAGTTGCCTGGTGTTTTACTTAATCTTCGCAGTCTGGCAACCATGCGCACCCGCTTTCTCTACACTGTGGAAAAAGTGCTGACAAACATGTAAGCTGGACTTTAACAAGCTGCATTGCGATATTCTTCTCAAATGAAAAAGGTAATAGAGCCAATCTGTGATCCTTCACTAGCCGTTTGCTGCTTCTAAATCTGTGAGCGAACCTTTAGATGAAGTGAACTGTAATAAAATAGAAATCCAATTAACACAATTTGGAATTACAATAGGAATTTCACTACTTTTGAGAGAGTGTTAATTTATATATATGTATTATAAAACTAAAAAAATCAGGAAAATAGTTAAGGTCAAATAAACCTTGATTTGTGCTTACGTGAAAGTACATGAATTCTGATGAAATGTAAAAACTATTTGCAACAATTTGAATGAGTCTTGGAAGACTTGTCACAGCTAATAAATCGGCTTGGCTTTTAAGTCATCAGCTATGAGGGACTGTGGTGCAGTCCTGTCTCAGCCTCAGATAGCCCGCAGTCCGTTCACTGGACGTCTGAATGCATACTGCATCACAGAACTGGTAAGAGCTAGCTGTAAATCTGCAAGGATAAGCGGCAAAGTGAACCAGACTTTGCTGTCTTATTCAACTGGCAAGGTTGTAGGTTGAAACCCCACAAGGGGTTGCCCTTGAGCAAGGCACTTGAAGATATGCTGTATGTGAATTTTATTCTTTATTTTTTTATGGAATAGAATGCAGAAAATGGCCCAAATACTTGACAGATATCACTGGAATTGTCTCAGAGACAGCCTGAGGTGCTGTAAAAAGTAAAAAAGAATTTGACTGTGGAGGGCTGTTGCTAGACAGGGACAAAACTTTGAAGCAGTTCTGTCTGTCAAGTCTGAATATGTTTTGCCAATATCGGTTTGCTGACTTGTTTTTTAAGGACGTGATTTTGGGAAATGAAAGTCAGTCATAAATGAGAGAAATGAGCATCATTTGTTGTGTGCAGACGCTGCTGGACTTGGGAGCCTCTCCGGATTACAAGGACAGTCGTGGCCTGACTCCTCTGTATCACAGCTCTATGGTGGGGGGCGACCCGTACTGCTGCGAGCTCCTGCTGCATGATCACGCTCAGGTGGGCTGCATGGATGAGAACGGCTGGCAGGAGATTCACCAGGTAACATGCTTCTTGTACCGTTTATAATTCAAAACTCTTTTCAAAGTTAATGTCTAAGCTGCAAAAAATGTGTCATTGAGAAATCGTTCATGGAATTGACATCACAAACACATTCATCATCCACATTGGATTTATTTATTATTTATTTGAAAAGAATTTAACACTTAATGTACTGCTGACAAATATTTCTATTTCAAATAAATGCTGCTCTTTTAAACTTTGTTCATCTTGAAAAAAGTAATATTAAACTGCACAAATATTCTTTCTTGAGGACCAAATCAGTGTAACACTAGGAAGCTAGGAGGGCAGACAGAAAATTAGGATATTAAAATAGAAATTGTAATAATATGTCACAATATTATCATATTTACTGAATTTATTATATATATATATATATATATATATATATATATATATATATATATATATATATATATATATATATATATATATATATATATATATAATAAGGAGTGGGGAGTCGCAATAGTATGCATACTTGACGTGCGTGCGCGAGGCAGATCTGGCCGCGATCGCGCTGCTCCTATCATCACTTATGAGCTGCGCTTTGCCCTAACGGGTGATCTTTTGAACTAAACAGGTCTTGTCTACTTGTGTTTGTGTGTCATATGAATAATATAAGCCCCATACATGGAATCAGAGTGCCTACTGCATGTAGTAAATGGAAAATCTCCACAGCAAAAGGCCAAACACTACATGCATACGGTTTGTTCTACCATTTATTAGTAATGATTTGCACAGTTTGGTTATTACTTACTATATACCTGAGCATTCAGTATTGTGCCATATAGCATACAGAAGGTGATGGACATTTTGGGGGAAGAAGTGCTGCATTTTATCATTTAAACATGTGACTTTTCATGAAAATTCTATAATCCAAGATTTCTGCCACCATATGACGTCATAATATGCAAATTAGATGGGGAAATTTAATCCCTACATAAACTTTGGGTCATGCTTAATATTTCTCTAATTTACAGAAAGTATCTATCTTGTTTCACTTTTAAGATATTGTCTTTTGAAATTAAGATGTCAAAATCGAAAGTTTTTGGAAAAAACCTCTGGCGCCTACAGGGTTAACAGGTTAGAGCTTTCACACTGCACGCAGGTGCCAGTCCGTTGATCCGTTCCAGTTGCAGTGCGTATACAGCAGTGCAGAGATCACTTCCGCACAGAGTCTATTTCTGCTGTGCTGCAAATGCAGAAATAAAGTGAAAGTGCACGGTTCGTGATCAAAATGAACACAGATTGACCTGGAAATGTAGTAGTTTCACAATAAATACATTTGATAAAAAAAATGTAGTAATCTCACCATGAATGCATTTAATTAAATACTACTTTTCATCTTTTTAAATTTAAGATAACTACAATTTACCCCAACAAGGACATACTGAACGACACTCGTCTCATTTGTGGAGGTAGAAAAACAAGTTCTTTGTGACATGCAAGATTTATTGTATTAAAATTTAAATGCAAAAGAAAAGGCACGAGAGTCAGCTTTTTTGTCAATTTTAAGTTTTAATTTAAAATGTTTGCAATTTTAATATAAAGACATGTTCAAATATTTCCACTTGCTTGAGCAACTTAATATATAGAAAGAATGCATTGAATTAAATGCCTACGTTGTTTAAATTGTGTTTAAACCTGCATGCGTCCATTCAAGTGTGTAAAAGTGTACAAAGAGAATTGCAATGCTGACAAAACTGTTTTAATAAAAGTTGCTGCATAAAGCCCCGTTCACACTACACGCGACCAAGCGACACGATACTATTCATTATCAATGGTGAGCGGGCGACTTCCGGCGACAAGCGCGACCGTTGGCGACCAGTGGGCCGTGTCCAGCAACGCGACAAAGTTGAGAAAAGTTTAACTTTATGCAAATAAAGGCGATTTCGTGAACGACAACCAATAGGAGTGAAGTCAGTGGAGCGCGTCACTCTTCAGTGCTGAGTCTGGCGGAGGCAAGATAAATGAGAAGTTCATTTTAGCAGTCAGAAACTGTTCACCATACTGACTCCGTGACTGAATGGTTTTGTGAACCCAGATAGACCGGTATTTGCACGTTTGCTGCAATTAAATAGGCAAAGATGGCAAAGAGCACTCACTGTTTCTCGTTCATCTTTAAAGGGTTAGTTCACCCAAAAATGAAAATTAAGTCATTAATTATGTTATATTTGTTTTAAATATAACATAATTAATGTTATAAAGGAGTATTACCGCCACCTACCATATAAGATGATGATCCATGTATAAGGCGCTCCGGATTGTAAGGCTTACTGTTGTTTTTTGAGAAGATTAAAGGCTTTTAAGTGCACCTTATAGAGTGTAAAATACGGTAATTGAAAAGCGTATGTACAGCGTGCATCTTCCTCTGCTTGTAAACAGAAAGTTTTGCGCTTCCAGCTATATCAGCACATCATCTTATACGGTAGGTGGCGGTAATACTTCCTGAGGCGGTAAGCAGCCGGTAACAAGAAGTAGTCGAAGAAGAACGTCCTCATCTCAGTTCTCGCACATGCGTTCTGGAAATCTCTTCAATTCTCATCTCAAGGCCCATAAGGAAGTAATGGAATAGTCGAATAAAGTCGTTATTTATGTTTTTTTCGCACAAAAAGTAGTCTCGTCGCTTGATAAACTTATAATTGAGCCACTGTAGACACATGGAATATTTAAACATTTTCTTTAATGACTTTATGGGCCGTCAAGTGCCAGTCCCTTAGGCAGTCTATGTAGGAGTGATCCACCTCTCAGATTCAATCAAAAATATCTTCATTTGTGTTCCGAAGACGAACGAAGGTCTTACGGGGTTGGTACAGCATGGGGGTGAGTAATTAATGACTTAATTTTCATTTTTGGGTGAACTAACCCTTTAATATTATGCATTTTATGGACTGATTCCATTTATATTTAGACTTTTCCTTCCAAAATATTTGTTTGTCAGCGGCAATAAAACGAATTTGTTGTCTAACATAGAGTAACATCCGTGAATGTCACTCACAAACATTACTAGGCAACCAGTAGTGGGGAACGCCCTCCATCGCAGCCACTGGCGACCTGCAGTGACAAAGTCGCGTGTCAGTGTGAACGGGGCTTAACTTCTGAATTTAAAAATAAAAATAGTTAGGCTATGTTAGGGCTGTAATCAACCAAAGAAATCCTTAGTCGACCAAGGTCTTGTCCTGCGCGACGATTAGTCGACTAAAAAAAAAAAAAAAAAAAAAAGGATGTTTTGATTGAACATTTTTTAAACAATTGTCATAGAGCATTTATAAAACAACAACGAAAAAACATCGAAAATAAATAAAACTATAATAATAATACAATTCTTTGAAAATTAAGTGATTTGTTTAACTGCAAGTGAGGAGCTCTGTCCTTGGTCTATAGTGACAGTCACAATCGCGCACCTGATCACACCACACGCTACAAAATAATATAACTGCTATCTGCCACATAATGAAAAATCCTAACAAAAGCTCTCGTTTATACAGGCTGTATTCTTCTTTACTTACAAAGCTATGGGTTAACTTTTGTCCAGCCGATCTGTTAGGCGTCTTAAAACAACAGACAAAATAGCCTAAAAAACTATCTGAAATCTAGGCTGTGTTGTAAGATAGCATATAAGTTTAATTTCGTTTTGTTACATTATTTAGGCTACTTTCAAATGAGTCAAGTGTACAGATAAAAACCTATTAAGAAAACAATCTATTGAGTCAGTATGATAAAGCCGTTAAAAGAGCTGCTCACGTCTTTTGCGCGCTCAAGTTTGATTTCAAATAGGCACGCGATGTGCGCGCTCATAATGGAGCAACGCGGTCGCCACCGTCGCCTACCTCCACAAACATGTAGCCAGACAAAAGATTTAGATTTCTTGGACATTCTGTCGACTAAAGTAGCGTGAACTGAATGAATACAGCAAAACCACCTACCAGTACATCCTTTACTGAGCGCGAGCAGCAGCGCAGCCAGTAGGTGCGGTTCCCGAGTGTGTTATGTGTGTGCGCTAAACTGTGGCGCAGTTACAAGAAATAGCCTAAAAGCATTTAAAGTTGGGGATAAAACATAGGCTAATTATATTTAGAATACAGTAATAAATAACTGCTTTATAAAGGAATAAATATCAGGGAGTAAATCATTGAAAATGTATTTCTATTGGCAAAAAAAAAAAAATGCGACTGGTCGACCAATAAGAATTTCAGTCGACCAAGACGGCATCGACTGATTAGTCGACTAAACGACTAAAGTTGACAGCCCTAGGCTATGTGTTTGTAATACAGCCGCGGATCAGTGACGTATGTACCGCAAACACAGCATATGTGAAAGCACTTTAGCGCGTGCTGCTCCTAGACCGAATACGCACGCAACACTCACCGCATACCCACTGCACATGGAGAATGTGTGAAACGGGCGTGAGTTTCGAAATGTTCTGTCCAAACAGCAACTTAGAGTAGCGGTTTGAATACTGTCTGTATAGCCATGTAATGGGAGTCAAGTGACAGTGACAAAAGTAATATCAAAGATGCCTACATCCATAAAGCTAACAATTCCAATCCCTCCACAAGTCCACCAAATCAAATAAATCAGCGTTTATATCTGGGTTAAGAGCGGATAGTCACCGGATCTAAAACCCTCATATCTCTGTCACGGTAAGTGACCGAAACCACACATGAAAACATACGGTAGACATTCATTTCTGCAGCACATGATGTGATGGACAGTGATTTCACTCCAGTAAAAAAAACTGTGTAACGTAACTGTAATACACTGACAATCGAATTCTGCTGCTGTTTGAATGTGGCCAAGACATAACTGTTTACATACAAAGTCTTAAAAGCATTCTGCATCTTCTCTGGGTCAGAGAAAAGATGGAAAATGAAAAACTATATTACGGCTGTTTTTGGTGCAAATAATGTTGACGGACATTTCAAATGGACTTCAAGAGGAAAAAAATACTACAATAAATAGAGCACACACACAGGTCACCCTATCCCATCTGACCCTTTGAATTACTGCAGGGTTATACAGTAGGAGATTGTGTTCCAGAGGCTTTTTCTCCATCTCTGTCCATGTTCTGGAGGCTGGCCAGGCGACACACACTCACTTCTAAACTATTTCTCTCAGTTAGCAGCCCCTGGTGCATGACATTTGCATTCATGACATCTGACCTTTTCCAAAGCTTGAAAAGGGTGAGAGAGAGAAATCAGCAAGGGCCGTATATCCATCCTGGTTTAACCTCCAAACAGAGGTTGCCAAGTGCCAAACGTGAATGAAAATTTACTTTGGCAAGTAAATAAGACTGATTTGCTCACCAGTTAGTTAGTGGGTTTATTAGAACTATGCCACTTTACTTATACAAGTCTCATGCATATAAATACATATTGGTTTTAGTGTTGATAATAGTTATTATAATATGAATATCTATTCTACAATAATGGTATTTATATTAGGCTTGGTTCGGTAGATCGATGTTACTGTTACCAGTATTACACAGTGTTCAGTCGCAACACCGGTTTCATGACTTGCCCACGTGGCACCGGTAAAAAAAAGTTTAAAGCCTTAAAAATATTTAACGCAATTACGCAGTATCCCGTTTAGTCCTGACTATTACACACACGACCCACAGAAAGGCCCGCGCCGGTAAGTTCTCTTTCAGGCTCGAACAAACCATCACACACACAAATTATGTCAAAATGTCCATAAGAGCAGTCTTAAATGATTTAAATAAAGTCTCAAACGAACATAGAGATTTGTGAGAAAATGGGACGCGTGTCAGATCGCGTCTCTGTCAGCAACGGCTGTCCGTATTCGCTCACTCCTTTTTATTTACTCCTTCTCATTCACTCCTTCAAGTGAACAGTATTAGTGGACTAACGTAGGGAATAGGCCTAGTGAATGAGGGTTTAGGGGGCGATTTCGGATTCAACCCATGTTCTCAAGCAGTGAAAAATAGAGGAAACTGACAATGCATTTACAGACAGGACCGAGCAGGGTAATATTTAATATGAAACAAAGTCTCAACTTTCAAATTTAGTCAGTCAAAGAAAATTAAACAAGAAATAGGCCTACCGTTTTGTGGCTCTTTATGTCGTGACAGATTGCCTAATAAAGCCAAGTTCCATCGACGTTAATCTACTAACTCTCCTGACTGATTTTGATTGGTCAGATCACATGTCTGTCAATCAAACTCCAAGCTAAGGATGAATTAACACTAATTTAAAAGTGAAAGTGAAAAAAAGTTTATTTTTCGAACTAGCGCATATTCAGGGCACAATAACAAAACAGTTATATTCCGCAATACCGCACCATTATGAATGCTCATTCATGCCCGTACAAACATGTACATTTTACGTTTGCCTTTAAATTAGCGATTTAAAAGCCCCCTCCGGTGACACCGGTGATTAACCGGTGAAGAAAATAACCTCACCGTCACATCCCTAATGTATGTTATTATTATTAATGATATTAGTATAAAACAAGTTATACAGCCCTAATCTATAAATTATTATTAGTTGTAGTAGTTTTTTGTCAACATAAGTAGGCCCCTAATAATGCATTTAGCAACAAAGCTTCTGAATTTAACTGCCAGTTCAATGAGTGTCCGCTTTCTGCCTTGTCCCATGTCTTCCATTTAAAACAAATTATTTTACAACAAACATGTTGTTTTGCTACGTTGCAAGCAATGATTTTTCTTTCAGGATATGCAAATCTAAAATTTCTTTTAGCCCTGTTTAGAGAGGAAAGATAAGAGCTTCTGGTCTCTTTTCTGTTTATGAAAAACAATTGTTTTGCAGCTGAGAGCATCATGTCTGGAAATGGATGGGTGAATGGAGGCATAGATGCCCTGAGGGTGGACAGAGCTGCTGGGTCAGATTTATATATGAATACACACTCAGCTCTACCGAGTTTACAGTGTTTAACCCGAGGCTCATTCCCTAAATTAGATCAGGCCTAAAAATGTGACGTACATGTTGTTAAACTATGTTAGGTACACTTCGCAAACACATACTGCCCTCAGGAGTCTTGCCTTAAGTGTGCAGAAAGAGAGCAATAGTTGAGAGGCCTGATTTGTGGGTGTGGGGAGGTGGGCACTTTTCTTATATTTCCACCACTCTCCCTTCTTTCTAATGTTCTCATCCATCTGTCTGACCTACAATTGTCATTTTCAAAGACAACCTATGGCAACCCATGCAAATGCCAAGTAAGTGTGTGTCTCGATGAAGCTGCTCTTCACACACCTCTATAGTTTATATTTTAGTCAAATCTGTCAGTGTATGTGTGTCTTTAAATGGACGTGTATATTCTACATCACTGAATGAATGGCTAAATGTAAATCCAAACGCATTCATTCCTGTCTCTTTCTGTCTGCCATTGTGCGTGTTCAATCATTCTGTAGTTAACCGTCTATACAAACATACTGTGGAGCTAAAGCTAACATTAGCTCTGTTCAAAAACCTAGTAGGCTACACCATAGACATATAAAATACATAGAGGACTCGTTGGCCCCTTTGGACCGTTGCTGCGATACGTCAATGAGTCTGCCATATCAAATACAAGTAAATGGGGAGCTGCTAGCCTGGATGCCAGCCCGAATCCGCCCACAACATTTTTTGGACGGGAAGTTCGGTCTGAACTCGAATCCATTGAGGAGTAATTATGATCAGGCAAACAATGTTCGCGCCAATCAAATTGCCAGGGCGGGCTTTATACGATGATGGACAGATTGATCTGCAAGTAATCATCACGTTATCAACGTTCCGCTGTCACGTCTGTTGTAAAATAAATCGACAGCACAGTAATTTTAATAGACAAACAGAGAACTGCAATCAAGGCATTTGTCGATCGGAAAGATATTTTGCCGTCCTTCCCACATGATTCGGGAAAAGTGTAACTTATCAGCTGGCTCCGATGGTCACTAAGAAGATGGGACGTAATGAAAAGCCTGTGGTCGTTGTGGTTTCTGCTTTGGTCGCACTCATTGAAAAGTAAGTAAAAGAAGCAACACTCGTTATTTAACTTCTAAAATAAGTAAGTTCTGTAGTTGAAAACTGCGCTATGCAAAGGAGTTCACTTACTGCGTTGCTCTGATTGGTTGTAGGTCTACCGACTATCCAATTGAGTGCAGAGTTGTTGTTTTTTTCCTGGTTCGGTTAAGACACGCCTCATAATCAAAGCTTAATTGAGCGGTCTCTAGACTCATATTCTCATTAGAATATGAGTATGACGAAGTCAGGCTAAGTAAAAGCATTACAGTCAGATGTCTACTTAAGTAAAAGTACTGAAGTACTTGTTTTTCAAAGTACTTGAGTATCAAGAGTACAAGAGTAAATTTTCTGAATAGTGCATTACTACTGCCACAGTGCTTACATTTATGTACAGAAACGTCCTACATGGAGTTAATGTTAGTAGCTTTGAGAATGTAAAAGGAAGTGAAAGTAAAATCAAGTCAATTTCATCTTTTTACCATGTTGCTTTATTTAACATTTAAGAAAATTTCTGAAAATTGAAAAAATCTGGCGAGGTGGGGCCATGGGTTGGCACATGGTTGGCACATTCCCCGAATGGACATGCTACGTCTTCATCCATTGTTTCGCCATGTTTTCGTTTCTTATCTACATCTGACCATGGAGTTGACTTTGGTGGAAAACTGAAGGTGATTGCTGATAGGCTGTCCCAATCAATGGCGCCTGCACAATCCAATCACGCTTGAGAGAGAAACAAGAAATTGAGGGTTTCCGAGATTTTATTTATTTATTTATTTATTTTTAGAAGTAACGTGTACTCACGGTTATGGATTGAAATGTAGTGGAGTAAAGAGTACAATATTTGCCTCTCAAATGTACTTGAGTAAAGTCATGAGTACTCCCCAAAAATGATACCCAAATACAGATCCCTCAAAATTGTACGTAAGTACTGTACTCAATTAAATGTACTCCGATACTGTCCAGCTCTGGTCATTTGACATGTCATTTGACCAGTCACATTACATAAAGTTGTGTTAGATTTTAACTTTTACTTAACACTATTACATGTTACATTATGTCATTATGTACATTTTTAGGAGTATGGTTTTAGTTGAGTACTGTTTACATATTACATATAGCCTATACAAATACATGATACAATGTATTTTGAGAATGGGTTTGTTTTTATGTTCATTTCTTCAGAATTTAAAAATATCTTAAAAGTAAATCTAAATTAGATTATTATTATTATTATTATTATTTTGATGTACAGCAACTTTGATTTCTTGCTTAGCAGTGATGGATTAGCCATATGGGCATCTGGACACCATGTCCAGATGGTAACCATAAAGTGCCGTATAAATGTTTTCAAACCGCAGGATGCGGCCAAAGACCCTACTCCAGTTGCGTGGCCAAAGATGAGCAGCATAGAATGGTAATTGGCCCCTGTGCTGGTACTGGATCTCACAGCTGGGGGCCCCTGGGTGTCTCTTGCATGTCCAGTCACTAATCCCGCCCTGCTCTATCTCTCTTTTCCGCTCTTCTCAGGCAGACAGCTTTTAAGCAGTTTTTTTACATCCCACACTCCATTAGTATGCAGAGAGGACACGTTTTGAATTATGGTGGAAAGAAAAGTGACATTGATAACACCAAACAAAGGGAAACCGTTCTACTCTTTCTCATTTCATAAACCGAGAACATCAGGATGTAAGAGTGTGTGTGTGCTTGAAAGAGAGAGGCAGCAGCTATTCGTTTTATATGATTTTAGTTCTATATGCATGCAGGAAATTGAAACAAAACAGAAACGATGACTCAATACAAAGTTTTTTGTGTTTATGTTTTGCCAGGCTTGCCGTCACGGACATGTGCAGCACCTTGAACACCTGCTGTTCTATGGAGCGGACATGAGCGCTCAGAACGCTTCTGGAAACACTGCCCTGCACGTGTGTGCTCTATATAACCAGGTAACTCATTCAATCATATCTGTACGCCTTCCCTTTAGCAACCAGTCATCACACACATACACACACACATTCTTCAGGCTCAGATTTCTGTACCCACAAGGACACACTAAATCATTCTGCCTGAAAAATCTGCACCCTTTTCAAGCAGGTAAAACATGAGCATGCAGACGTTTGTACGCATACGTGGCTTTAGCAGGTTTTATTATGTATAATGTGTTATCATTTATGTCAGTATCAGTTAATGAGCATAAAACAGCAAGGTCACAGATTGTTTGTGTGTTTGTGTGTGCGTGTGTGTGCATGTGTGGTGGGCTCATGCATTTTAATTCAGCTCTTATTAAGTATTAATGGACGCTCCCAAAACACACATGCACCCACACAAACACAAAGAGAGTCCTTTAGGAACGACTGAAATGCCAGAACTCACATGTGCTGTGTTCTTTATCTTTCCACCCCTCTGTCTCTTTCTCTCGCTATTGTTGTGTCTGTAAACTTGGTTTAGAGTACATCTCAAATGTCTGATGCTATAATAGAGACTAGCAGATATATATATTAGGTATACTGATAGGCTAAACTTTTTTTCTCCCTAAATTGATATGCAATGCTATAAATATAAAACATCCTATATATATATGAAGAGTTCAGATGCAAAAGCCTCTAAGTGCCATTTGAAATTTTCTTCTAAAAATGATCATTTTTATCAAGCTTGTATATTTAAGTTCAGTAATTTCACTTAAATGGCAATGAAGATTACCTATTAATTGTCATTTAAGTGAAATTACTGAACTTAAATATACAAGCTTTGATAAAAATGGTCATTTTAGAAGAAAATTTCAAATGGCATTTAGAGGCTTTTGCATCTGAACTTCTTCATATATATATATATATATATATATATATATATATATATATATATATATATATATATATACATATATATATATATATATATATATATATATATTATTATATATATATAAACACTGCCTGCCCATAAGCATATAAACAAGCATATAAATCATACAGAATAAGTTTTTTTTTTTTTTTTATGTTAGAAGGTGTTCTGTGATGGGTAGATTTAGGGGTAGGGTGAGTGCAAGGGGACAGAAAATACAGTTTGTACAGCATAAAAACAGTTGCTTCTATTGAGAGTCCCCACTAAGATAGAAAACCAAGTGTGTGTTTGTGTGCGTGTGTGTGAGTGTGTGTGATTTCCTAATCTTACAGCAGTGGTTTCTGTTTATCTTCATTCAGCTCATTATAATGAGATTAAACTACAGCTGACCTGCACTAATGTAGCATCCAGTCTGGAAGAAGTCAGTTACAAACAGATCAATAACATCAAAACAACACAAACATGAAGAAAAGAAGACACCACACAATGACCTCTATACGTCTGAAACAAAAATAGCACAGTATTAGATAAAGATCATAGTTCTACTGTTGATGTCTAATGATAATATGTAATTTCATTTTTTTTAGGATTGGTTAAATTTTTATCTCAAGTGTCACAAACAAAAACTCGCATGCGCCACACCAGGCATCTCACATCTCTGACAGCACAGATGTGTTAGAGCCGTGTGACAGACACACTTCAACAGAAAACAGAGGTGCTGAGACAGCAAGGACATGAAATAAATATAGCAAAGGACTTTGGGGGGTTGTGTATGTACCATACTTCAAGGATTCATTTGCTGGAAAATGTCCTTAAATGTTAGCTGTCGGTCATTAACCACTTGGGCATCTGGACAAATGCTACTAAAAGGTTCTTTTATAGACATTCTGTAAAGGACAAATTACTCTTGATAAGATTAAATAATGCAAAATAATGTCCAAAGGTTGTATCATATGGTCTATATTTTATAGACCATATATATGTTTTTTATTTATTTAGTAAGTTGGAAGTCTCCTTTCATAATTTTAGTCAAATTGGTGCACAAATATGCTGCACAGTGAGATTAAAAAAGAGACTAAAATGCCTTAAAAATCTGAAAGCTGTGTTTTATGTTAAGTCCTTTTTTTATAGTTTATTGTATGTATGTTCTATAGTTATATATAGAATAAACCTAATTCAAAAGCAAGATAAGTCCTAAGGCTTTTATGGATGTTCTCAGAAGGAAAAATGGATCATAAAGAGACTAATTAATGTCCAAAAGTATTTTAGGGTCATGGCTAGTATATATTTATAATATAAATGGTAGAAATTAAAGTTGTATAATTATAATTGGCTTAATTTAAGAGCCAGAGAAGTCAATTAGACATTGTCATGCATGCAGCTTTGCAAATGTCCTCAGAAGTTAGCTGAGTCTATAAAAAAAAAAAAATAGAGACATTCTCTAATGGACAAATTACTCTTGAAGAGATTAAATAATGTCCAAAAGTTGTAATTTATGGTTATATAGTATGTATATATATGGTTTAATATATAGTTATATTATATTCATTATGTTTACTTTGAAATTAATTTTTGATATGTTTTAGCTTACCTTAAGGGCATCCAAGATGTAGGTGTCTTTGTTTCCACAGTAGTTTAAATTTTGATATTTTTAGGTCAAACTGTCCGTGTCTATCAGTCATATAATGGAGGTCTATGGTCACCATCTCAAAAAGCATGCACAGAGAAGTCCAAATTAAACATGATTTAATGATTCGTAAATGTAAGTACACATTGATGGCCTAAGACACGAAACAAGCGATTTGTGTGAGAAAACAAACAGTATTTATATCTTTTTTTATCTCTTGTAACCACAGCCACGTGCGAAGTGATCTGAGGGCGCGGGCGCTTTGTGGTTGTGGTAACAAGAGGTAAAGACGATATAAATACTGTTCGTTTTCTCACACAAACGGCCCGTTTCGTGTGTCTTAGGCCATCAATGTGTACTTACATTTACAAATCATTAAATCATGTTTAGCCATGCAGTAAAAGACAACCCCCAGACCTTTAGTGCCACCCTTTTCCTGTTGTCATCCTTCACTTGATAGGTTCCAAAGAGGTCCACGATAGTGAACTCAAACGGTGCCGCAGGTTTAGTTCTTTTTAGCGGCAAGTCGCCCGTTACTTGTTAACATTTCCTTGCTTTAAGCTTCCTGCAGACCATACAGCCGTCAACAATATTGTGGGTAATACTCTGTCCCCTAATGACCCATGCCTTCCTTCTCATCTTGAGCAAAGTTCCAGCATGAACTTCTACTGTGGGCCTCCCGAGCCAACAATGTAGACACGCATGCATTGGCAAGATGGAGACCGCAACTTGATCGTCTTTAAAACTTTGCACTCAGCCACCACAAATCAACAGCACAGAGACTTGCTCTTTGTAAACCACTAGTCTGTCTGTAGTGGTGCAAGGGAAGGTCGAGGCTTCTTGGGCTGCAAAAAATGTCTCTTAGGGCCTCTTCTCGTTCTCTTACTGAGATGACTCCTGCTGAAGAAACAGTCTCCCACTTTGGACTATTGCAAAAATGACTACGTCCTATGAACCTCTTTGCTGCTCTTCAGATCCATGCAACTGTTTTTTACAGTCAGACTAGAACACTGAACCGTTTAACATCCACCAGGTCCTGGATACCTGCAGATGGTCTCCTTGGTCCTATTTGGACCAAGTTCTGCATTTGCTCTCCTGCTGGTGTCTTAATCTTGGCCCTTGTAAGAGCTGTATCAAATGCCTTCTTCTGCAATCTGTTGATGCTTTCTCTGGCAGCCACTGATAGTTCTTTATCTGACCTTATTGACCACTCATTGTTGGAGTCTTCATTTGGGTCTCAGAGGGCTCGCTCCTTTTGTGATTATGTCAGCAATATTTTGTGAACCAGGTATCCACCACCGATCCTGGATCCTAGTGTTGGTTTGAATCTCACCAATCCTGTTCGCGAAGAATGTTTGATCGTCATATCTTTCTCGCTGCACAGCACCGAGGACTGTTTGACAATCAACAAAATGGTACCACTTTTCAACTTTAATTTGGCTGTGCTACTCAAAGTACTTCTTCAGCCTTGAGCCAAACAATGCTCCACTAATCTTTGCTTTAACAATGTCACCTTTTTGTTCCAGGGGAGTTAACTTTGCTTTGGATTCCAACAGCCTAATAGTTGAACCCTGGGCTGAATTCCTCCTGAGATACATTACTGCTCCATAGGCCTGCTCACTCCCACCAGAGAACGTAATTGCCCATGGTTCACCTGCAGAGCATGGGGGGAGTCAGTGATCTGGTGATCTTGCCTTTGCCAATTTCAGCACACTCTTCAAAGAGCTTGATTGCATCTTCTGAGGCCATCTGAGAGTGCTATGTCCCATGTCTCTTTGACAGGACACTTTTCTTTTTTCGCCTCCTGGAATGCCTTGCGTACCAGAATAGTCCCCTTCTGCTTCAGCAGGAGTTACCAGGCCCACTGGATTGTATAGCCCTGATACCTGGCTGAGCAGCTCTCTTCTTGTTAGGGGATTTGGTGTCTGGGTTCTAACTTGCCCTTGCAGGAGATCTTGGCCCAGCCGCATCTTCCTCTAACTTTGATTGCAACCATTACACAAAGTTTATTAAAGTTTATTGTCCTCTACCATGTAACCCAGTCTGAGCGCCTTGTTATCACCATCACGCAGCTGGTTTGGTAGGATCAAGGTCTTTGTTCCGTCTCCATCCAGAATGCAGTCCAGTTTGACGCTACACTCACTTTAATGTCCTCTCACTTTAATGCTTTCTTGCCTTTTGAGAAATGCCAAGAGGCTGTCAAACCGATTTTCAGGTTCTACAGCATTTGTTTTGTCCGCAGTATAAACAAGCCATTCTTTCTTAAGTGACTCTGGAAGTTTACTTTCTATCGAACTTGTTACCAATGGATTTTTGATAGCACTTGTGTCTCCAAGGTCACTCAAGTCTTGAAGTGCTTTCTCCACTGCTTGAATTAATTCCACTATTTTCCCATGGTTGATAACCTTTAACAGCTGGCATTTTTGTAACTTCTCAACTATCTCAATAGCTATGGTTGTTTGATTACCGTCAGCGATTCTCTAGAACACGGAAGATGTCATCTACAGTGTTGTATGAAATTAGGTGAAGGTCCCTTCTGATTTTGTCTTCGAGACTGTACAGCAACTGAACTTTTTTCACCTCCCTGGGACCAGTCGGTTCACCCTTTCCTATGGAGTGCTTCCCAGTCTTTTCTCCACCTATAAAAATCGTGTTTATTTCCAGTGAATTTTGGAAGAGCTGTTGGTATCAATTTGATGGTTGAAACAGGATAGCTTGATGTCACTGCTATTCGTGATGAGCGCTCAACCCCTCTATAAAGTCAGCCTTTCTGGAAACCAACTTGGGTATGGGAAGTTCAAGCATCTTTAAATGGTCCTGGATGTTCTCCTGATCTTCTGGTGGGATCCATCGTTTCCACTGACTATGCACCTCCTTTGCAGTTTTTACCAATCCCTCTAAGGAGGTTAAGCATAAAGTCATAAAATGTTGCATTAATCATGTAAAAAAAAAAGCTGCAGAAGTATAGGGTTAAAGTTTAGTTATAATAGTGAAGACTTTAGGCCTAAATCAAAAATGTATTTAAGCAAATTAATAACCTCAATGTGATGCAGTTGTCAGTCATTCATAAATGTCTAAAAAAATCATAATGTATGTCATTAATTATTTTAATTAAGTTATAAAATCTGGTCTTATTTAATTAATAATTAACATTTATTCAGTTACCTTATGTTTTTTACTCATTTTATTTGTGAATGACTGACAAATATGCATTACATAAAGTTTATAAGTTTGTTTGTGTTAAAACATGTAATTGAAAAGGATTGGGAATTGTATATTTTAATATTTGAACAAATACAAAATATGATGCTAGGTTGTGAGTGGTTGCCAAGGTGTTGCTATGTGGCTGTCAGAACTTGTTACATTTTGTCTAAATTATGTTTTTTTTATTTATTTATTTTTTACCATTCATTTGAATGGTTTATCACTTTAATGAACAGTATGCTGGTGTATTATTGTGGAAACTAATTTCAGATACACCTGAGTTTAGTCTAATAGCGATGTCCATTATAGTCTCTTAGTTGTGTAGTGTTCTTATGAAGTTTCACCACTAGAGGTCACATGTTGCCCTATTACATGTGACAACCATATCCAGTCGAGTTCATTCATACTGCTGTTTCTCCAGACTGCTGTAGCTCTTATGGCTTTTGATTTAATGTCTTGCATTAGTGTAAATAACGTATAATTTTTCAGTTCTGAAAGTTTGTGTCCTTTAAATGAATCAATAGTGCAGATGAGCGTATCAGAGATGAGAGAGGAAAAGACAGAAAGAAAGAGGGAAAAACATCTCTGTGATGTGGAAGCTCAATCATCGTTCTGTTAATTCACTCTGCAGTCGAAATTACATATTGATTTTTGCACAGAGCTGTAGCATTAAACACATGCAGCGCTCCACTCTGTCTCCTGTATGACAGGCTGTGTTCCAAATAGCCTAACATCATACTACTTAACATACTGTTATGTTTGCAGTATGTATTGTATATAATGCATGGAACCAGATTATGTATCCCACATTGCAAAATAATTAACTTGTCCTTGCATGCAGTTTGTTTCTTCACTCATTTGATGGGACTGAAATACTGCATGTTGAGACCACTTGATTGAATGGTTGAATTGTTGTGGTTTGATATTGCTGTAATCTCGTGTGAGTGACAGATTACCCTGTCATCATGCCAGTAGCATCTCCAGACTAACTTTTTTACTGGTTGCACTGGTGCTACCAAATTTCTCAGTTGGTCGCACCAGCATATGAATTGGTCGCACCTTTTTTTTTTTTTTTTTTTCTTTTGCTACATGCCATCGTATTACATCGGATTGCTCACTGATGAATAGTGGTTTTAATGGACCAAAGCTAGCAATGCCTTTCTGGGTTGCAGCATGTAATACATTAATTATCATAGGCAAATTTCAGAATTTCCATAGATTTGGGACAGTAATTTATATCTGCAATTTTTACAGTTGAATTCTATACAATCTATTTACATTTGAATCATATTCTATCTATCTATCTATCTATCTATCTATCTATCTATCTATCTATCTATCTATCTATCTATCTGTCTATCTGTCTGTCTGTCTGTCTGTCTGTCTGTCTGTCTGTCTGTCTGTCTGTCTGTCTATCTATCATCTATCTGTCTGTCTGTCTGTCTGTCTGTCTGTCTGTCTGTCTATCTATCTATTATCATCTTTCTATTAGCATCATCTTTCTATCTTTTAAAAATCATTAAATATTCAAATGTATGCATTCCATTTGAAAAGATTAGAGTATATAATACGCTAATACAGATTTTTCATTATCAAAGTTTATAGTTGTAACAAAAATCAGAAATCTCACACTCCTTACCTTACGCAATTTATAATCATTTCCTTTTCCTCAGTTGAGCGATTACTCTCATCTAACCACTGAAAAGACGTAGGAAGGGGCACGCTATTTCATGAGACATTTTCATTTGTATATGCCTTATGTATATTCGTGAATTCATTATTGGCGCGTTCCACCATCAGTGTGCAATGCATGTGACGTCTACGTTCGTCAATAAATAAACAAACTGCACGTGTCTTGCGGAAGAACACTTTAGCCGGAGCTACTTCTCTCCATTAATGTCTATGGCGAGTCACGCAGGCACTGGGCAACTCCGCATCCGAGTCGACCCCGGGATAAAATAGTCCGAATATAAACACTTATTATAGGCGTACCGTAGTGATTCAGGATAAATCAAAAACACGGTTTGGAAAATGAATTCATGATGTAGCCAACTCGTTCATTTTAAACAATGTAGCGACTGTCAATGTCTGTGTGGCTGTCAATCAGCTGTGGAACCCCGGGCGCGCGCAGTTGGTTGGCGGCTTTGAGAGAGGGTGGCGAGTTGAGGTAAGTCTGAGGAAGTTCGTCTGTTGTTTTTGTTTGCTCGATTCTGAAGCTGTGTTTCTGAATGCCAGCACGTTGTGCTCTGGTGAATAAACAAGTTAACTGAACTCTGGCCTCATGTGAGATGCAGGCCCGGTTCTACGGGGGTGCTTGAGGGTGCTAAGCACCCTCAAACAAAAGTGAAAGCACCCTCAGATTATTTTTTTATTAGCACACGAGATTTTGCCGACAAAAGAAACACAGACGGATTTCACACTAATACAAATATTAGGTTACACAAACTAAATCCATTAAGGCGATTTTTCACATCAGAATTTACTTCAGTATTTCATGTTTAATGGATTGGATTGGTTGTGTCCTTTCGCGAACGCAATACGCAGGTAAAGCCCACTTTGTTTGCGTGTTTGCGTCCCGCTCAGGAAATTCGTTAGAGACGGGGCTGCCTTCATATTAGATAGCCAATAAATAGCCAGCTATATATATATATATATATATATATATATATATATATATATATATATATATATATATATATATATATATATATATATATATATATATATATATATATATGTGTATATATATATATATATATATATATATATATATATATATATATATATGTGTGTATATATATATATATATATATATATATATATATATATATATATATATATATATATATATATATATATATATATATATATATATATATATATATATATATATATATAGGGCCAGGAAAAAGATTAATACGCGATTAATTCCGCATCCAAAATAAAAGTTTGTGTTTACATAATATGTGTGTGTAGTGTGTATAATTATTTTATATATATAAATACACACACATGCATGTAAACATTTAAGAAATATTTGCATGTATATACTTTATATATATTTATACAAAATTAATATTATACATAAATATAAATATTTGATATATCAATAACACATTTTTCTTAAATATATACATGCATATATGTGTATTTATATAGACAAAATAATTATACACACTACACACACATATATTATGTAAACACAAACTTTTATTTTGGATGCGATTAATAACGACTAATCTTTCCCAGCCCTAATATATATATATATATATATGCGCGCAGTGCGCGTCCGAGTGAAGATTGCGCGAGCCACAAGAGAACTGTATCCATGAAACTGACAGCAGTGGCAAAGCGCTCAGCTTGATTTCAAAAACATCAAATTTAACCGCTAGCTAGATCTCTTAATTAAGAGCGAACTAAATGAATGCTCTGCTAGTTAACAGGAGATGTTTTATTTGTAGTAGGTAAATCCGTGCCTCAATGTTTCCAAAAGTGGTGGGTAGGCTACAAAATTACTAATTCCCATTCAAACACCGGCGATAAATCCCAGCAAGTGCCGATGCCGTCGCGTGACCAGCATTTAATCTTTAAATCAGCTGTTTTTAACGGACTCGAATTCATTGTCGTCAGAAACTAAATGTCTAAAATGTACGTAATTATATTAACTTAGTAATAATCATTACTTAGTCAATCATTTTAAATTATTCAATCATTTTTTTCCTTATTATTTATCAGTGTTGAAGACAGTTGTGCTTATTTTTTTGATGGGGAACCATGATAAAATGTTTCATTATTCTTTTATGCATGGAAAGTTCAGTATTTATAGAATGCATGATGATCATAATGCATCCTCACTGAATAAAAGTATTAAAAAACAGTCAGGCAAAAAAATATATATATATATATAATAATAATAATAATAATAATACTTTCCCCAAATGTTTGACCTGTAGTGTATATCAGTAAACAATTGTTGGTTATTTAACCAATTATCTGTCTGTCTTTACCGGAAACGCAATTAAGATGTGTGTGTCTGAGAGAGACGTATAAGAAGTGCACTACATGTGTAATTAAACGCCAGCACACAGGTTCCACTGAAGATGTGTTAGTGGGCCAAGAGACATAATGTTTATTCACCACTGTTAGGAAACTAGGACACTAGTCCCAGCTGAGTCATGTCTGTGTGATACAGCTCCTAAATGTGTGTGTGGACTGTCGAAGCTGTCTGAGAGAGAGAGAGAGAGAGAGAGAGAGAGAGAGAGAGAGAGAGAGAGAGAGAGATGATAGCCAGATGCCATGCTGACCTTCTAAACACTCTGTCTCAGATGCCCATTGAGAAACACTGCCATTAGAGCAGCTCTGTGCTTCTCTCTCTCTCCCTCTCTCTCTCTCTCTCTCTCTCTCTCTCTCCCCTCTCTCTCTCTCTCTCTCTCTCTCTCTCTCTCTCTCTCTCTCTCTCTCTCTCTCTCTCTCTCTCTCTCTCTTTTTCTCTCTCTCTTTACTCTGATACATATAAGCTGGTGAGCTAATTGGTCCCAGTGGAACATCAGTTTTGTCATTTCTGTTGTTGTCAAAGCAACACATGCAAACAAACACACTCATTTCGTTCCAACACTTTCTAGGGCAAATTTTCATGGACATGCCATGTGCGCATTTTACTACCGACAAATTATCATGATGCCTGTGATCTCTCTGTTTGTCTCTCTCCAGGATAGCTGCACAAGAGTGCTGCTGTTCAGAGGGGCGAATAAGGAGATTAAGAACTACAACAGCCAAACTGCCTTCCAGGTGAGAGCACAAGACCCCTGGGTTCCTTGAGGTCAAACACCGTGGAAGAGTCAATGGAGCTGGATCTTATTTAAACTGATGCTGTTGTTCACAGCCCACAGAGCCAAACTATATTTAACTTGTGGCCAAGAGCAGTTCACACCTGGTCTCTGATGCCATGAAGACATTAGCTATCTACTAAGACAACATTTGTGGGCATCTGATGTCAGAGATGTTAACTGACCTTGATTTTAAGATGTCATTCAAATGACCTTGATTTGGCCAACATTTAAGTTAGCATTGAATGCTTTGCATACTTCCTCAGGGAACATTTTGATTCAAGATAACGAATATTGATTATTAAATATAAACATATTTTAATCAATAGTAAAGTAATGGTGCATAAACATATACATTTGGTATATACAGTGGTATTTGTTTATTAGCATATTTAAATATGTATAAGATAATTATAATGACAAATATAAATATATTTAGAGAACAAAAAATTAATTCCTTTATTTATCACAAAAAGTAGTACAAACTTTGCTAAACTAAAGTGATTGTTTTGAACAAGTATTAACTTAGACTATATATAAACATTATTTTAGCGGAAGTATTTGTATCAATACGATTGTGCCTTTTGCCCCATGCTGGTGAGCCTTTTACCCCTGTGTGAGACCCGCATTGCCACCTAATGCATGTATAAGATTTTTGAACAAAATGAACCACTTTTATCAATGTTTACATATTTTTTCTGCAATCAGACACTATGGGAGAAGAGAAAAGCATTTTTTAAGGGTTGCCTTTAGCCCTGTTGTACCCTATATAGGATTTACTGGAATAGTGTATTAACCCTTTTGGCATTTGTTAGGTCAGTGTGAAGCAGCATGTTAACATCACATATCAAACGCTTCACTTGTGCCCTTTTGAGCCAACAAGTACAATAATTGCTTAATTTAAACAACATTATATTAGTGTTTGTCTTGCATCTTCCATGATGCTCGCTGCTTGAACTCACAGTACAATTGGAGTTGACACAGATTTTCTGCTCAGATCAAAGTTAATTTGTTAGTAAATGGGGAGGGGGAACCCGACTTGGTGCGGCTGCATAAACCAACACGGAAACCATTAGACAGCTGCTTTGATTCAGCTTTTAGTGAGGAAAAGTTAATTAGCCCTCATATTTATGAGAGAGAGAGAGACTTGTACATCATTCATGTATCATATTAGACAGAATTTTGATTTAATATATATATTTATACACTATTCCACACAATGCCTATGAGTTAAATTTTCTTAAAGGAAAACAGTCTCAAACTAATTCTGTAAGTTAAGAAACCCTGTCATTTGGTACATTACTATAACATTAAAGGTTAAAATTAACAACCTATTTCTTTTATATAAACTAAAGTAAAAGTTTTTTTTTTTTACCAACTCTGTAATGTTTTAATTTCTACTCCAAATCGTTGTTGAAATATAAACTTTAAAACTGTAGCAGTGATTAAAAAAAATACTGGCTGTTTTTCTAGCTGACAAATGAGCATTGGACATTAATTGGCCTGCCTGAGGTAAATTTAACATTAGGTGACATTGTTTACAAGCTGTTTAATGCCATCTTTCTGTGGTTGAAACATGGTAAATTCAACATTAGGTGACATTGTTTACAAGCTGCTTTAATGCCTTCTTTTCTGCGGTTGAAACATGGTTGATTAAGTGATTACATGCAACAATTTACATTTCAGTATTTTACAACACAGGCTAATGTTCATTCATGTTTATTTAGTGCTATAACTAGCAGTACCGAGGAATATAGTTTCCGTTCATGTGCACTTTGTGCTGCCGTTTGAACTTCAAAACTGTATTTATTGTTTGAATTCCGTGATAAAACGGACAGAATTTTAAAGGGGTGATGAACTGAGAAATCAAATTTTCCTTGAGCTTTTGACATCTAAGAGGTCATCATATTATAAGAATATTCCTGTAAGTTTCAGAACTGAAAACGTCCTTGTTAGTCCAGTAAAAGCTTTTATTGACACCAGGCTCAGCAAACGACTCGTTTTTCAAAGTGGGGAACTATGATGATAAAGAGGATAAAACACCACCCCGCAGAAGAAGATCAACTCCTACTTCAACACGACCGGTTTAGCCCCGCCCACCGATTTGCGCATTACACGCATAGCTAAGTAACATAGGCCTACCTCGTGATGACAAACCAGATCGAGCTACCGAGCAATAAGATACCTTAGAAGTAGCATAAATAATTATCAATAGCTTACTCATGCTGAAGTATCTGTTGTATTTGAGTTGTTGAATTGGTTCATTGTCCTGCGATTCAGTATCTGGACTCTACGGGTCGAACATGTACTGTATGAGCGAATCATTCCGGTTGCCATTTTACATTGGAAGTTTTCAAAACAATTTCCCCCAGGTGCACTGACGAGTGAGTTACTCATTATAATATGCACAACTGTTCTCCACTCACAGCAGTGGGCGTTTACTTCCAAGTCTTCAATGCGAGATGCCCACAAAAACCAAGCGAACGTCATAAGTTGACCTCAGACAACTATATAAAAATAAAACATAAAAAGCCAATTCATGACCCCTTTAAAACTGAGATTGTTTCATATCAAACGTAACAAAGCATAAAGTCAGCGATTGTTGGACGAGGCGCTACAAATAATGTTTAGCAAAGAAAACAGAATAGACTAAAAGACTGATATCAGGATTTAAGATTTGATATCATTTTATTAAAATTAAGAAGGATCGATATACACTCACCGGCCACTTTATTAGGTACCCCATGCTAGTAACGGGTTGGACCCCTTTTGCCTTCAGAACTGCCTCAATTCTTCGTGGCATAGATTCAACAAGGTGCTGGAAGCATTCCTCAGGGAGTTTGGTCCATATTGACATGATGGCATCACACAGTTGCCGCAGATTTGTCGGCTGCACATCCATGATGCGAATCTCCCGTTCCACCACATCCCAAAGATGCTCTATTGGATTGAGATCTGGTGACTGTGGAGGCCATTTGAGTACAGCGAACTCATTGTCATGTTCAAGAAACCAGTCTGAGATGATTCCAGCTTTATGACATGGCGCATTATCCAAGATGGATCCATGCTTTCATGTTGTAGACGCCAAATTCTGACCCTACCATCCGAATGTCGCAGCAGAAATGGAGACTCATCAGACCAGGCAACGTTTTTCCAATCTTCTATTGTCCAATTTCGATGAGCTTGTGCAAATTGTAGCCTCAGTTTCCTGTTCTTAGCTGAAAGGAGTGGCACCCGGTGTGGTCTTCTGCTGCTGTAGCCCATCTGCCTCAAAGTTCAGACGTACTGTGCGTTCAGAGATGCTCTTCTGCCCACCTTGGTTGTAACGGGTGGTTATTTGAGTCACTGTTGCCCTTCTATCAGCTCGAACCAGTCTGGCCATTCTCCTCTGACCTCTGGCATCAACAAGGCATTTCCACCCACAGAACTGCCGCTCACTGGATGTTTTTTCTTTTTCGGACCATTCTCTGTAAACCCTAGAGATGGTTGTGCGTGAAAATCCCAGTAGATTAGCAGTTTCTGAAATACTCAGACCAGCCCTTCTGGCACCAACAATCATGCCACGTTCAAAGTCACTCAAATCACCTTTCTTCCCCATACTGATGCTCGGTTTGAACTGCAGGAGATTGTCTTGACCATGTCTACATGCCTAAATGCACTGAGTTGCCGCCATGTGATTGGCTGCTTAGAAATTAAGTGTTAACGAGCAGTTGGACAGGTGTACCTAATAAAGTGGCCGGTGAGTGTATATTAATTGATATTGTCAGCCCAAACCTAGTACTATGTAAATTTTGCATAGCTTTTATCTCTTATCACTACAAATCATTGCAGCTTTATAATCAACATTTAAAGTGAATTTATGTATTTATTTAGGTATGTTGACAGGTAAACACATAACACATAAATACATAATACATAAACAGGTATTTAGGTAAACTGGCTGTACTTTCCCAGACAGCAACATTCGGCCAATACTCTGGCCCACAACTGGTACACGTGGATTCCACACGTACCAGATGTGGGCTGGATCTGGGCCGACAGTCACTTCTGTCTGGTTTATCACTTTTATCAAAATTTTGGATAACATAATACCCAGTGGCTGTCATGAGGACATTATATATTATATTTATAACATATGTCATGTCATGATTATGAAGGTCTTATGTCTTAGTCTTATGCACTCCTCTTCAAGTAAAGTGTTGTCTAAAACAGTAAATGGGGATTTTTTGTTTGCCCAGGGATGTGCAGCAGGGAAATAACCCATTTTTATTTCTTTCTATAGGTGGCTATTATAGCTGGGAACTTTGACCTGGCAGAAATTATAAAGACTCACAAAGTATCAGATGTTGGTAAGTGTCTCGTAGCTCCACCATCATTAGCTGCTTTAAATTTGAGCAAGCACAAACGATCCCTCGATGTTAATGAATCCCTACAAACACAACAGAGCGCCAAAGCCGGCGAACATGAAAATTAGAGTGGTCCCTTGTGTTTCTGTGTGCGTTTGTGAGTCCGCAGCATTCGTGTGAATGAGAGTCCTCGCTCTAATTGCCAGCATCAACGGCAAGGCCAGCTCATTCCACACGCTCAGTTCTGGCGGGATGAGCAAGCAGCCAGGTGTAGGGCCACTGTAATGGATCTCACCCATCAGTGTGGAATTGCATTGTCATGGCGACGGAGAGGGGTTAATCCCCGAGGCTCAGCAGGTGTTGGGAGTTTGATTTGAGCCAATGGCAGTGTAGCCGCAGGCTCCGATATCTCATCACAACTGTGTGTGACCTGACCTCGATGAAGAATGGGATGTACGCTCACACACACCGAAAGACCACACAGAAGCAGCCTTAAAACACACCGTTTATGGGATTTTGTCACTAATGCTAACACAGTCTCATCCCAAGACGCCATATTACTAACGTCTTGGGACGTCTTTTGACCATACGTCAATATCCGCCTTTTAGGGTCCCCTTAAACGTCGTATGATCCCGGGCCATCATACAACTGACGCTTTACCTCAGTTAGGTGATGGGGTAGGTTTGGGGTAGGTTTAGGTCTGGGGTATGGTTAGGATCCGATAACGTCATCTAACCGACGTTTAATGGGACCCTAAAAAGGTGGATCTTGACGTATGGTCAAAAGACGTCCAAAGACGTCAGTTATATGATGTCTTGGGATGAGACTGCGCTGCTAATGCTGAAGCCTCTCAGAATGTCGATTTTTTTTT